>VZRW01004684.1:0-31850 GCA_013398125.1 Aegotheles bennettii | reverse complement strand
TGCGGGGGGGCAGGAGGGAGCGCTGGGCCGGGCGGGGCTGTGCGGGCTGTGCGTGGGGCCGTGTCTGTGCGCTCGGCTTTGGTCCTTGCTTGAAACTGGAGCGGTGTTGCTCTCACTGCTCCGCGGGCTCCCGCTGGGCTCCTCGACCGGGTGCCTCTGCAGAGCACCCCCGCCTCTTCCCGCCGTGTGCCGGGCGTCTCGGGGATGGTCCTGCCCTCGGCCACCTGCCCTTCCCTGAGAGACTCCTCTCTGCCACCAGTCCCCAGCTACAGACACTGCCCCGGGTGCCGTCAGTGCCGGAGGAAGGTGGATGGACACCAGTCGTGGTGGGAGTACAGTAATAACAATATCATTTAAATCACTATTCACTTGCTCTGAGAGAAATTATTTCAGCAGTGAGTATCCTGTCGGCTTCCCCAGAGCTGCCTTGGCATTGCCAGGTCTCAGAAGTGAAGGGCTAGCTGAAGGTCCCTTCTCTGAAACCTTCTGTACAGCTTTCCAGATCCTCACACTTGTGGGAAAGGTGTGTGGGAGCAGGAGTGCTGCATCGGCCCGGGCAGGGGAGCTCTGATGTTTACAGATAAAAAGCCAGTTGCAACACACTGTCCTCAAAGGTAGGGCTGCATTAGATGAGCAGGCCTGCGGCAGCCAAAGATTGCTGCACTGTGGAGGTGGAGGGAAATAGGTACTTTTTGTTATTCATCATACAAGGCAGTACATCCCAATTACTGCTGCCCTGATTTGGGGATGAGGCACGTTCTGTGCCAGCAACTGTGGTGAAGGGGCAGATGCTGCTCACTGGCATTTAACAGGTTGGCTTTTTTTCTCAAGGCAATCTTCTAAAAATACTGAATGTGCAATGTTTTTCCAACACTGCTTAATTAGGTCCGAAATAGAGCTCTTTATGCATTTTCTTGAGGCCATAGTTCTTTCCAATCTCCCTGCTGCTTGCAAGCCCAAAGAGAGAGAGGGGCCGACTTAAACTGCTTCCACTGGCTAGTGTGAACAAGCTGCGATGGCTATGGTGGGACTGATCCGAAACTGCCGGGGATGAGTTAACTGAGAAAGGAGTTGCCTCAATTCCCTTGATCACTACTTCGCAAAAGCAAAGAGCACTGGCCCATTCTCATGTGGTTTGCTCCTTCTTCCTGTTGGGCTCGCTGCAAGATCCCATAGGTTGCTACCTGAACATTTATTTACTCTTTACATTTAAACAGTTAAGAGTAAATGTTTATGTTTATTCTTTTCTTAGAAACTGGCATGTGATATCCAATCCTACTGAAGTCAGTGAGAATTTTTCTACTTATTTAATGAAGTGCCTAGGGAGGTCATGTGATGCTACAAGTCCCACTTCCCCCAGCCCTAGCCCTAGACCCTTGGTCTCACAACACAGAACGTAAGTGGTGAAAATATAGACAAAGGGCTTTCAGACCTCACTGAAATAAGCTGATTAAGACAAGTCTCATCTTTATCATGAGTTTCTGTCTGTTGATATAACAAATCAGTCTGAACTGCTTTATTGCTCATTACAGAAAATAAGGAACTGTGCACTGAGAGGAACTGAACTCCCATAGGTGTCCTTTAAAATATACCAAGTGTTCACATACTGCAGTGGTGAGCCTACTAAAAGCACCCAGGTTGATAAAGCAGGAATACACTGAGAAAGTAAGAATTCCATTTCTCATGTAAAATTTCTTCTTTGGTTTAAGTGCCCGAAAATTGCAGCTATGCCTGCATTTACTGAACAAGGCCTTGTACAGTTNCCATGCTCCCTGCTGCTTGCAAGCCCGAAGAGAGGGGCCGACTTAAACCGCTTCCACTGGCTAGTGTGAACAAGCTGCGATGGCTATGGTGGGACTGATCATGGTCTAATGGTTAGGAATACGATGGGATAAAGGTTGGACTTGATGACCCTGGAGGTCCCTTCCAACCATAATGATTCTATGATTCTATGATTCTATGATCCGAAACTGCCGGGGATGAGTTAACTGAGAAAGGAGGCGCCTCAATTCCCTTGATCACTACTTCGCAAAAGCAAAGAGCACTGGCCCATTCTCATGTGGTTTGCTCCTTCTTCCTGTTGGGCTCGCTGCAAGATCCCATAGGTTGCTACCTGAACATTTATTTACTCTTTACATTTAAACAGTTAAGAGTAAATGTTTATGTTTATTCTTTTCTTAGAAACTGGCATGTGATATCCAATCCTACTGAAGTCAGTGAGAATTTTTCTACTTATTTAATGAAGTGCCTAGGGAGGTCATGTGATGCTACAAGTCCCACTTCCCCCAGCCCTAGCCCTAGACCCTTGGTCTCACAACACAGAACGTAAGTGGTGAAAATATAGACAAAGGGCTTTCAGACCTCACTGAAATAAGCTGATTAAGACAAGTCTCATCTTTATCATGAGTTTCTGTCTGTTGATATAACAAATCAGTCTGAACTGCTTTATTGCTCATTACAGAAAATAAGGAACTGTGCACTGAGAGGAACTGAACTCCCATAAGTGTCCTTTAAAATATACCAAGTGTTCACATACTGCAGTGGTGAGCCTACTAAAAGCACCCAGGTTGATAAAGCAGGAATACACTGAGAAAGTAAGAATTCCATTTCTCATGTAAAATTTCTTCTTTGGTTTAAGTGCCCGAAAATTGCAGCTATGCCTGCATTTACTGAACAAGGCCTTGTACAGTTCAACACGTAATTCAGGTATATGGAAAGCAATTTATTGCTTATGAGTCTTTCTGCGTGCCTGAACAATGCCTAAGCCCCAGATAAACCCTGATACAAGTCATCTGTTATTTGGTCAAACAATTTTACAGATTTGCTTGGTTTGTTAGTACAAGTATAGAGACTCGTTCTTTAAATTGTGAACAAATGTCATAAGGGAGCACATACAGGAACATTGCACTCTGGGAATTAATTTCTCAAGTCTCTGTGCTGAATAGAAGTCATCATTTCTCAGCAAGATCCTCATGAATTTGCCTAATAAGATGGTTACAGTGCTCCACTGGAAACATTTTTAAGCAGCTAAGTTTTATGTCCATATGCTTTTTACCACTGCATGCACTCAGTTAAGAGACTACATAAAAGCTGCAGGCATCTGAAAGTCCGCAAGTCATTAATGCAAAAACATATTTTTAACAATAAATGGAGAATGGAAAGCCTACACACCAACTGATGAAAACCAAAAAGAACAAATGGTATTTTCAGAGTTCATGAGTAGAAATTTCACAGAATCATAGAATTACTGAGATTGGAAGGAACATCTGGAGACTGCTCCAACTTCCCTGCTCAAAGCAAGGTAAACTAGGGCAGATTGCTCAGGGCTACGTCCAGTCAGGACATAGCTGCACGGATGGAGACCCCACAACCTCACTCACCAACCTGTTCCAAGGTTTGACCATCCTCACAGTAGAAAAGTTTTTTCTTATGTCAAAATGGATTTTCCTGTACTTTAGTTTGTGCCCATTGACTCTGGTTCTGTCACTGAGTGCCACTGAGAAAAGTCTGGCTCCATTTTCTTACTTCCTCCCATCAGGTATTTACACATATTGACAAGACAACCCCCTCCCCCCAAGACTTTTCTTGTTGAGGCTAAAAAATACCAGCTCTCAGCCTCTCCTCAATATGACAGATGCTCCAGTCTCTTCATCATCTAGCCCTTCCCTTGACTCACTCCCATATGTCCTTATCTTTCTTGTGATGGTGAGCCCAGAATAAGACACAGCACTCCAGACAGAGTCTCACCAGTGCTGGGTAGAGGAAAAGAATTATATCCCTTGACCATGATCTTCCTAATGCAGCCCAGGACCCAGTTCCTTCTTGCTACAAAGGCTCATTGATGACTCACAGTCAACTTGGCATTTACCAGGACCTCCAGGTCTTTCTCTGCAGAGCTCTTTCCAGCTGGTCAGCCCCTAGCCTTGCACTGGTGCTAAGGTTATTCCTCCCAAGGTCCAGGACTTGAATTTTCATCTGTTGAACTGAGACTCCAACCTCTCTAGATCCATCTGAACGGCAGCACAACCATCTGGTGTACCAACTACTCCTCCCAGTTTTGTATTATCTGCATATTTGCAGAGGGTGTCCCATCATCTGTATCACTGACAAAGACGTGAAACAGTACTGGTCCCAGTATTGAGCCCTACAGTACAGCACTAGTGACTGGTTTCCAGCTGGACTTTGTGCCACTGATCACAACCTTTTGAGCCTGGCAGTTTGTTTGGCCACTTTTCAATTCACATCATTGTCAATTTATCTAGTCCATACTTCATCAGTTTGTCAATACCCATGTTATGGGAAACAGAAATGAAAGCTTGCTAAACATCCACTGCTTTCCCCTTATCCACCGAGCTAGTAATTTTGTCATAGAAGGCTGTCAGGTTGATCAGGTAAGATTTTCACTTCATAAATCTACGTTGGCTATTCCCTATCATCTACTTGTCCTTAACATGCTTGGAATTGGTTTCCAGGATTATTTGCTCCATTATCTTCCTAGGGAACAAGGTGAAGCTGACTGGCCTGTAGTCTCCTGGATCCTCCTGCTTGTCCTTCTTGAAAATATGCCTTTTAAAGATCATCAAAAGCAGCTTTACAATGACATTGGCCAACTCACTCAGCACTTGTGTATGCATACTATCATGTCCCATGGACTTGTGTATGTCTGGTTTGTTTAAATGTTCCTTTACTTCATTGTCCTCTACTAACAGGTAAGTCTTCCTTGTTCCAGAATGTCCCACTGGCCTCAGGGGCCTGGGATTCCTGAAGGCATGTCCTACCAGAAGAGACCAAAGTAAAGAAGACATTGAGTACTTTGGTCTTTTTCATGTCCTTTATCAGCAGGTCCCCTGCCCCATTCAGCAATGAACCTACATTTGCTTTACCTAACCCTACCCCTGCACACTCGACCAGTGTTTTTGTGTTCCTCATAGGTCACCTGCTCCTGCTTTCACCTCTTGTACACTTCCTTTTTATGTTTAACTTTTGTCAGGAACACCTTATTCCTCCATACAAGTCTCTTGTGACCTGTGCTTGACTTCCTCCCTGTTGGGAGCGACCATTCTGGCACTTGAAAGAGGTAAGGATATGATCCTTGAAAATCAGTCAGCTGTGGCCAGCAGGACTATGGCAGTGATTGTCCTGCTTTACTCAGCAGTGGTGAGGCTGCACCTTGAACACTGTGTTCAGTTTTGGGCCCCTCACTTCAAAAAAGACATTGAGGTGCTGGATCGTGTCCCGAGAAGGGCAACAAAGCTGGTGAAAGGACTAAAAAATATGTCTTATGGGGAACGACTGAGGGAGCTGGGGTTGTTCAGTCTGGAGAAGAGGAGACTCAGGGGGGACCTCATTGCTCTTTACAACTACCTAAAAAGAGGTTGTGGTGAGGCGGGAGTCAGTCTCTTCTGCTGTGCTCATAGTGAAAGAACAAGAGGAAATGGCTTTAAATTTCAGCAGGGGAGATTCAGATTGGACATTAGGAAAATTTTTTTCACTATAAGGGTGATTGGGTATTGGAATAGGTTGCCTAGGGAGGTGGTGGAGTCACGAACCCTGGAGGTGTCAAGAGGCATCTGGATGTGGCACTGGGTGATATGGTTTAGTGGTGGTGTAGGTAGGCAATTGGACTGGATGATCTTGAAGGTCTCTTCCAACCTTGATGATTCTATGATTCTATGGTTATTAAGATGAAAAAGTATATTCAAGAGAGCTACAAAATATAACTACCTCATACAGAGGAATTAGTTATAAGCCATCTTCTCTGAAGAGACTTAATTCTCATATTTCCTTCCACTGTGGCTTTTGCAGGATAAGGTAGATAATGTTTGGAAGGGATGCAGAGCATACCGCATGCTTTGTGCTAGTTTTTAACTAAACTTTGTTTGCCGTAACAGTGTGAACTGAAATTGCAGCATAATTCAAGAATACATTCATGAAATATACTATAAAAAGAAAAGAAGTCATCCAGAGCTGAACTCACTATTGATGTGACTGTTGTCCCTTTGAATTGCGTTTTCAAGTATTCAGCTCTGAACAGAGACACACAATGTAATATTGTTCTTTTGTTTTTAATCCCCAAGCATTAACAAATCTACTTTTAGACATGTAATCCTTCCTGAAAAATACAAAATCCTAAGCGCTCCTACCTTGAATCATGTTTATTAAATTGTTCATAAATTAAAGTGAATGTATACATATAAAAAATAAATCCATCTGTGTATCTGTTTACGGTTACATATATGTGTACACTTGTATACAGAGGTGTTCACTGTTACCAACTCTTGATACATTCTCATGGTGTTTTCCTTGAAGGCTCAGCTTCCAGAGGTCGGGTAATTACACGAATCTGTATTTGAATTTTAAACAAAATTTAGGGTTTTTCCTGACACATTCAGAGGCTCAAATGCAATATATAAACAATGTTTGAAACAAATGACGACTTCATTGCCTAAATGAGAGGCAAGGATGTAAATGTTTTGTAAGTTTTACAAAAAACACAAAACAAATAAACCCAGCCAACTTTCAATTTAATTTATTTAAGCCAATGTCTCGATTTTTTGAAACTTGCTCGCAATTTCTTGCAGGAGCTTATCATTAACTGCACTTTGATATTCAACCCCATGATAGAGGTGGGAAACTGCTTGGCATGTCTCAAACTCTCGCTTTAATCACTACAGGCCTATCGGAATTGGAGGCTCTGCCACAATATAAAGGAGGCAAGGAAGGGTAAAGTCTGACTGATGAGCCAGCCGTAATCTCAGTAGGAAAAGCCAAACACAACAAGTCAACTGGAGCAGCAGCAGGAAAGGGCAAGCTTCTCTGACACTCTGGACTTTTCTACCACTACCCCCAGGCTAACATAACCTAAGTGCAAGGTTTTTGGTACGGGACTAGAGCCCCTGAAAAGGACCTACATAGGGACTGATCTCCTTCCTCGCTGTCAGATTCAAACAGCAGATAGAGACCCTCAGGCTCAGACATGTGCATCTGACAGCAATAGTTAGACCCCATTGAATTTCATTTGTCCCTAAATCTTTGTTCACTATAAGCAGTAATCCTCATGAATGATAATCAAATAGATAATCGCTTGAGGAAAATGTCTATCTGGGATTAAACTGAACCATTAGGCTCAACTCAGATACGCTACAGCATGTATCCTGGTTGTTACAGGATGATTTCTGGAGCTGTTCCTCAGGGCACAGAGACCTGGGTTAACCAGCATCAGCCAAGAAGCAGTGAAGATGAAAGGCACCTCTTCTTGCTCACAGAAAATCATGTCTATGCACAAAAGTAACACAATATTACTGAGAGCTTGTATCATCTTGTGCTGATAGTCTACAGGAAAAGAATTTCTCACCAGGAGAAAAATACCCAGTCTGTGCTGACGCTTAAAAATGCAAGGAAAACTTCCTATCTTGCCTCTGGTGTTACTATCACACAGCATGTACAGAAAAAAAATCAACCAGACCTCCTGCTGTGGGAGGGCAGGAATGTAGCTCTTCTGAGGAGGAAGGTGTAGAGTACAGTAGGGTAGATAATAGGATAGAGAATGAGACAGGATAGGATAGAAAACCAAACAGAATGGAACAGAACAGAACAGAATAGAATAATGTTAGCAGTCATGGCAGAAGTGATTGTGATGTGATCAGAAGCTTGGCTGAAGCCACCAATCCATATCAGTTATGCCATCTGGCATGTGACAAACGCATTTCAGTCGTCACTGGCTTGTGTTGATTTAAAGTGAGAGACTGAGCACTGAAGAGCTCTGGGTCTCATTGCTAGTACTGGGATCCCAACAGAGTAGCCAGCTTGTGAAGATAATGTTTGTTCTTTTCCTCCCCAATTTAGAATAATTAAGACTTCAGGGGAAAAAATCATTAGGAAATACAGTGGTTATTTGCCTGTATTTACAAATCTGTCATTTTCTTCTTTTTCTGACCATTACTCCAATTAACTCTGTGGATGTTAGCTTTATTACATTTGTCAGTATCTGTCACTGTAAAAAAAATCTCAGATAAATGCCCTCAATTTCTCTTCTAAAGTAATCTCATTAGCCCTTAAGTGAACAAAATACTTAATTTGTTGCCATAGCAGTGGAGTTTTGAGAAATAAATTATGACCTGCATGGACAACTAGCACAAACCTGATAAGTATGTACAAGGACTATTATAAAACCAGAGATTGCCTCTACTAGCTTTAAGAAGCACATTATTTATTGACAGCTACCATGCCATGTTTCTGAAAATTAGCATCACCCTGGCTGAATTAGATGTCTTCCCAATAAACTGCATTTTTTTCCAATCTTTAATCTCAGACTTCTGCAGAATTGACTATACCAACTACCTACATGGCTAAAATAAACACGCATCATAGTGTTAGTGATGCTTTAGGAATTAGAATGACTAGTGTGTCAAAAAACTGCCTTCTTAAACCTATCACAGCATCATGGCCCAAAGGCAAAGACATGAACATGTAAGAAAGGAAACCCAGAGCATAATTTTTATTTTGCTTTAGCATTTCTACACTGAAGTAAAAATTTTTGGGAAATGCCTCTGCTGGGCAAAAACAGTGACAGAGAGCAAAATAATGCATGAGATTTTCCATGACAGGTATGAGAAGAAAGCATGGAACATGCAACACTGCTACAATCCTTGGTGTTTTACTGCGCGTGTACCATGTTTGTGACCCATGCCCAGCTGCAGGTTCTGGCTCAGTAACAACTATAGTTGACTGACCTTTCTTGCGTGCTTGAAAGCTACCTTCCTAGCAGCCAGTAAGCTAGCTAGTCTCTCCTCCACATTGGTTTGCTCCACAGAGGAGTCCAGGAGCTATGCAAGATGAACTGAAGGGTGGACTATCAGAGACTAGAGCCTTGGTGTGAAACACAAAGTGAACTAAATTAACACAACTGGGGCACCCTTAGAGCAGCCTGTAGGAAAGCTGCTTCACTTTACACAGCAATGTTGATATTTCTCTCATCTGCAGACGCTTACAAATTGTCAAGTGGACATGTTGGCATATCTATAACAAATTTAAGCTTACTGACAATTGTTTAGTATTCCCCAGCTACTTTTTGCAGATCCTGTGTGTGTATGGACCATAAGCTGAATACTACTGGGACTCTTGAATTAAGTGTGAGCTCATCCAGAGCATCCATTCTTGAGAAGAGGCAATATAGTAGCTGAAAATCACCATGGCCACTTCTTCTACTTACTCAGTGCTACAATGAGTATTTTAGCATAAATATATACTGCAGGACATAACTATAGTCCCAAACCATGTAAATATTCCAAAGTTTAATTCAATACAAGACTTTTTGTCTTAGCTGGAATGGCTGTTACTTATGTTCCTATGGAAGGACAAGCTTCAGCCACTTACACTTAGGCATATATGTGTTACCTGTGCTACTACTACCCGTAACCAGCTTAAAGTCAGCTTTGGCACATCTGCAAGAAATACAATTGATGTCAATATACAATGCGAAACACAGCAGGGAACCTTTCTCCAACAGTCTCTTCCCACCTCCTCCTAACCTGCTACCTGATCTTGGGCAGGCACTTCATGTTTGGTACTCCTCATCTGTAGAACCACAGGAGAGTGGCTCTTGCCTCTCTTTGCAAAGGTCTCTGCTGGTGTCCATGCACAAAGCTCAGCACCACTCAGAGATCTCTGAACTACCAGGGAGCTCTGACACTGTGGTACCCGTCGAGCTGCAGGTAGTTGCTGCCGAAATACAAAATTCACCAACCATTTTTGACCAAACAGCTCCAGGAGATGCAGGAAGCCTCAGGAAAAACCACCTGGTGGAGCTGGAGCCCTGGGCACCATGAGCTGCATTTATCAGCTCAGCCCTGACTGAACTCTGGCTGGTTTAGGCCAGAAAATAAGAACTCTCTCACTTGGTAAAGCTTATTAGCTCGCTCATACCACACTAACAGCAGTAGAGGTGCCTGCAGTGACCAGGCTTCCCTCCTTTCCATGTTCATTGTCTGTGAATCACATCCCCCAAAGCTTCCAGTCCCAGGGTTAAGGATCCATTTGCAATCCATCGGTAAAGAGGGCTACATGCAAACAGCAGAATTTAAAAACACCTGCAAAATGTACTGCATATTACTTTTAGGAAGAAATGCTTGAAACGGACAGGAAACCTGAAAAAAAAGTATTTATGAAAAATAATACATTTTAGGTAGTCCTTTAGGTAAGTAGATTCTAAAAATTATCTCTATAACTACAGAGTATATATCTATATCTCTATATATCTCTAACATCCCTATATATCTGTATTGACAGATATTAAACACCAGATGACTTTTTTACCACATTTAATCTAGTGCAATTCTCAGTGCTTCACCCACATATTCCAAGTACATATTATAGCCAGGCAATCATTATTCATTGCCATAATTTAAGAGGACAAGTACAACTGAAATGTCATATCTTACTTATTTAGTTATTACTAGGTGAGAGATGGATGACAAAATCACATGCAGGACAAGCAGTCTGAAATGTTCAAAATGGCTTTTTACAAAAGATTCTGCAAAATAGCCTTATTGATTTTAATGGATATGCTTACAGTATGCAGGAACAGAATTTCATGGAGTGCTTGCCCAGCTATGTTTCAGTTACTGGCATGGGTGTCTCTCTGGGTACCAGGAATATAGGCACCTACCCAAAACTCATCAAAATCTGCAGGAAACTTTCCACATATATAACTAGGCTTACCACTTTCTTTAAATGATCAGGATGCCTCCATTCTCACTCAGAACTTCAGTTGTGGTTAAAAGACTGCAGGGAACTCAATTTATTTGAAAATCATACTTTAGAAATACAGCAAGAATGTACACTTTAACACATTCACAGCCCTACTTTCAGAATCTATTTTGATATTAGATGTTACAAATGACTTACTGGAGTTACAAATAATATTCTACTAATATTTAAGCATCACAAAAGGTTAATGTTCTGTATTTTTTTTTGCAAGACAGACATGAAATCATTAGAAGACATTCCTTTATAACACATATAACATGGCATGACAAATATTATTTATTGCACTTATTTAAAATATATTCTAGACTTCAAAGTATTTATCATAGCATTCATTATAAATAGCAGCAATAGGGAAATCTCTCAAATACCACAAATTTTACTCTAAACATTGAGAATAAATTGAAGTATCTGACAATCATGACATGCAGAAAAACATTTATTCTGGTGAAAGAGTAGATTGGGTGGGTGAACACACCAAAAGAACACATGTAAAGGTTAAAGATAAACTTTCAAGAAAATCATCTTAAACTCTCAGAGTTTTTGTCTGACACTAGTATAAATGAAAGTACTGTTAAAATAACTTTTCTGTATTTTCTCCCATTTTTTTAGTTTATTTCGTTTTCTCCCATTTATTTAGTTTTGAGTTTTGATGGTATCTGATGACAGATTGAATCTGGTCCATGCAAGAGCAACTGCAGCAGAAGTTGGAAGAGGAGACCTATCACTATTTTGCATCAGTATACCATTTTCTATCCAGGCCCAGTTCTACAATATCCACAAAAGCTTTCAGATCTGGGACCCCTCGCACAGAGCTAACGATAGTGTATGAACACTGAGCTTTGCAACACTGGGACTTTAATTAGGCATATTCTCTTTTTTTTCTTACAGAAGAAATATAGCATACAACAATCTTGAACTCATGTTTCAATTATTTTGTTTTAAACTGGCCCTCAAGCCCCTGTGTTCTCCCTTTCAAGAGATTCAAAGTTAGAAGCATTACAGCTTATTGCAGCCTCCGGATCTTAATTTTGAAGGGATGTTTTCTATTTCTTTTTATAGCTGGGAAGGTGGCACAGCAACCATCCAGCTGGTCCAAGAATTGCCAGTGAAAATACTGAGAATCCAATGATTGTCTCCTAAATTAAAAGAAATAAGGTTAAATAAAGCTAAACAAACTGGAATGTTCCCAGGGTAAGCAGTCTATTGCCAACCATATTATGTGATATTATTGAACTTCTGCAGCTATAATCCCAGAAACATAACAGATTCTAAAGGGAAAATAATCCACAGATGATTATTTTACATGTTTGGACTAGAAGTACTAGTAATCCATGGCAGTTGGGAAAAAATTTCTTACTCCATGCCATGCACAGACATTTTTAAAAGCATAAAAGACATATTAAAAGACATGGCAAATTTCCTATTTTCTTACAGAGCCAGTACATTTTGTGCCTATTTCATATACAAGAACTTTGGGTATCAAACTAACACTGGGAGTTAATATAATAGGGAAGACAGTTGCTGCTAAAAATTTAGTTATGTGTCCTCTATAATCACATATTAGAGTAGTTGTGCTGGGGAGTATAATCAAAGATCATTAAAAGGGCACTCCACGGAAATGGGAGTATGTGTTGCATGTCTCTATAGAATGCTCTGAGAGCATTCCCTTCCTCTCGGGAACAAATTTGCTGTCTAGCAGTTGGGAAGAGAAGAACCTCTGCAAGAAGTGAAGAGGAGTTCCTGGGGAAAGCTGGCTTCTACGTGGGGTGAAGAAAACCTATATTGTCTACACAGGAAAGAATAACAAGAGGAAGCTCTTCCTGAGAAGACTAAGCCCTACGCCCAAGCTGTGAATGAGGAAAGGAAAAGTGAGGAAACAAAGGTACAACTCACCACCAGTTCCACTTTTTCCTTGGGTGAGAAGCTGTGGATGCAGTGGCTGCTCCAACCAGCAGAACTGAAGCGGAAGAGTCAGGATCCGTGGTGCATTATAGGGCCCATCATTTTATCCCAGTGAGGGGACAGCACAGCTGGGGAATTCTGACCAGCCAGTAACTACTGCTGTGAGGAGTTTCACAGTCCTTTGCTATTTTCTACTGCTCAAAGCCTGCAGTATGCTGAGTAATTTTCAGTGAACGCAAGGAGGGACTTGACAGTCAAGTGCCTTAATTTTTAAGTTGAGTTCAAGAAGCACCAACACAAACCAAAATACACTGGGTAGCTGCTGTTCTTAGGTGGGCACCAGCAGGAGTGTGTGTATGTGCCTGTTTGCTGGAAAAGGAGCACCCTGGGGTGATGCAGCTACCTCCCACAGGCTCACCGAGTGATGCTGCTGAGGCCAGCAGATGGGAGGAGTCTGTCTCTGCTGCTCATGCTGGGAGGCAAAATGAAGAAAACTGCCCGTCCTCCCATCTACTAGGCTTTAACAGTCTTCCTTCCCCTATATTCATGTGCATGTGCCTTCCACACAAATTACGGGCACCCCAAATTATACACTCTCTGAAATTCCCATTTGCCCACACTTGTAGTTCACTTACCACCTTCCACAAAATGATCTGACCAATAAATGACCAGTACCTCAAATAAAATACTTCCCTGACCCCACTGCAGAGAATATCTCCTTCCTTCCCATCTTACCCAAAGTCTTGCTAATCCAGATGTACAAAGAAGCTGTGAAGCAGCCTGCTGGGAGAGCAGCCATCCACAGCAGGGAAACACCAAGCCACCTGCCTGGGTCCAGCATCAAAGCAGAATGTGTGACAGGGTAACAGACAAAGGAAGAAAAATGTTGTCAGTATTACTGGTAGGTGATTATTTAGAAGCAGAATTAGCTGGGCAGGCACTGAGAGGGATGTGTCCACTTCTCTGCATGCAGAGCTGGATGGATGCTGGAGAATGGTGGTGCTGTGGTGCTTAGCCCAAGCTTAGGAGCTATTGGCCCAGGACCAGCACCGTGCTAATACAGCAACTCACCTGGCAAACTGGGGCTGGTTTACAGCTAGTCAGCTTTCCCCAGTAGCAACCAGACATCCGACAGTCTACACACATCTGTATAAAATGTGTTACTTCTGCACTAGGAGGTTAAAAGGCAGGAAATAATCCTCCCCTCAGCTATGTACCCTGCCATTTCCAGTATGAACATTTCTGATAGAGAAAATCTGTGTTTGTTACATGCAGACATGAAGCTTTTCACTCAGCTGCAGTACTGTGCAACTTATTAGATTACCTACTCATTTCTACATACATTTTATGCATTTTTTCTGTGCTTTCTCCTGCCTGTAATTACCAAAGCCTGAAGCAAAGAACTATGGCATCCTTGAGGTTTCTCATCCTCCAAGCTCACTTCCAAGACAGCCTGCAATGCGGTGGTGGTGGTGAGAGCCTCAGCTTGAGGTTTTTTGACAATGTGCAGAATATGTTAGCAAGGTGTGAAGAGCAGAGTTAGCAGTCTACATAAACAAACAATAGTGAATCAGTGATTAAACAGACATGTCTGGCATGTATTTTACCAGGTCTGTGGTTTTGTTATCTCAGTAAATTTACTTGCTCAATTTTACTGAGGAAGAGACAAAAAATTGTTTTCCTATAAATCCTCCTTGTTCACTAAATATCCTATCTGTCTGTAACAAACACAGAATTTGTCCAGAAATAAATGCCTGAGAGCTGTGTCTAAAGAAACAAGAGAGCAAATGCTGATTTGCATTCAGCAGCTGTGGCAACAGCAGCTAAGCATGCAGTAGATAACCCTAAGCAACCAAACTTCCTGAGACAGGCCCTCTAACACCAAGAGATTGTCCCAGTTTTAAGGTTCTACTACTTGCTTGCAGGTATTCATGCTTTCTACATGAACTTTATTTTTCTCTACAACTGTGAGGATTGGAAACTTCATAAAGTTATACTGAGATCCTCCTTTCATGTTCCAGCTGTCTCCTGCACAGACCTCGTTGGCATTAATTCCTCTATTAAAATGAAATGAAACACTGTCCTACAATAGCAACAGTGGCTCTCATTAATCTTACCAGGCTTGGCAATTATTTTCCAGCTTTCTGCACACTCACTAGAAAATGAGACATAATCTTTTTCTAGCAAACCTTTCAACTGCTCAGCTGTGAAGCCCGAAGCAATCTTCCCCATTGCCACAGCCCTCTGCTCACAGTAGTGCTAGCAGCACCCTGGCATTTACAGCCAGTCTAGGTATTTATACGTAGCAGCAAACAGTATCTGTTAAAGTCCCCCCCAAAGGGCTCAGCTGCTCTTCGTTCAGCACTGGTCCTTTTGCTCTCACTCAGCGTGTGTCTCAATTAGTGCCTGGGGATGTTCAGCCTGCTTCAGCCTCACCCATACTTGTGTTACCAGCCATCCAGACACTACATATATGCTGCTTCTGAACATTAGCAGTTTTCTCACATTAAATTTAGATTTGAAAAGCCTTTTGCTGTTCGTAGGTTTGTTACTGGTCCCTTCAGGGTAGAAGGAGGACTTCAAAGCTTTTCTGGCACAGTTTATCCAGCAGCTTCTTCTTCTCTGCTACCTAAAAATACACTCTGCATTTTGCCCAACATACCTGATCCCACAGGATGGTTCCTTGCTCTTTCTCTCTTTCAGAGCCCTGATTTTCAGTGTATTTGCTCTTTAGACAACTACCATTGGAATAATTTAATTCTGAGATACTGAAGTCCCTTCTTATATCTTCATTAGTTAGTACCATTTCCTCACATCTTATCTGAGAGCGCAGATTCCCTAGACACTGCTACAGTGATACAGGTTATAACATCCCCATCAGTGCCAGACCAAAGCGCTTCCAATTAACATACGCAGCAACAGCACCAGCCCTCTGATGTTGTTGTTCATTTTCTTCCTCATCTTCTTCTGGGGGGAAATAGTAGATAACAGTGTAAGGATGCTTCAGCAGTTTTATTTCAGCATAAGGCTGCTTGTTTATTTTATTTAAAAAGTTGAAGCAGGTATGCAGGAAGTTAATGATGGTCCGTGTTTTCTGAGGTATTTGGTTTCAGAATATCACCTGAGGAAAACAAGCCTACTGCACAGAGCATGTTTACTTTCCTTGGTCACTGAAATCAAAATCCTTATTTTAAAGAGAGTGGAACATACAGAATTATGACACGTGTTGAAACTTCTCTGGAAATTATCAGAACTGCAGTTTTTTCAGTCCTGATAAAATGACTCTAATGACATAATTGGAGACAGAACTTTTAACCATTTCTTTTTTTCTGGTCTACCTATCTTTAGTAACACTTCCACACATAAAACTTTTGATATTATAATTGAAAGACTGCTTCTGATTGTCTTTGCTTTTCCACAGACGAAAACATTTCAGTCAGAGTGAACTAGTTTTTGATCTATCACTGTTATAAAAGATTAAAGATGCATCAAGTTACAGAGGAATTCAAAACAGAAGCAAGATAAATTTAGGACAGTTGTATTGATGGCGGTATTTAACCAGTAGAACTATGGTGAAATTGAAATATCCAATTTGAAAAAGATGTAAGCACAATTACCTTTTTTTGGGGGGAAGGTTTTTCTTTTTTTCTTTTTTTTTTTTTTATTTTAAGGAGAAAAATTAGAGTAGGGCCAATTTCCTATACTGTAACTTTCTTGCCATAGGTTTTATATTCGGAAGAAAAACAATTCTATTTCTACCGCTTGGACACATCAAAAAATCTGCCTTCAATAAAATTAAATATATATCACATTTATAAATTTACCTGATATGAGGAATATTCTATTTTTCAATATCAAGAAGTCTAGTAGGGTATAGAGGATTTGGTGATCATTCTCCTCTTAGCCACTTCTTCAGATACAGAACACCACACTTTATAATTTTGCACATAGAAACTTTTCTAATGTCTGTTTCTAGGACAGACTCAATCTAGATGTATTTTAACATAAGTTCATAAATTCATGATGTGTTTTAATACAAACTCACGATTCGTGATTTTTGTTCCTAACCTTATTGGAATGCCTGTTTAAGCTGTACAGACTCTTTAGAAGCACTTTTGGGGAAAAAAGCTGGAAGTGGTTTTTCTGAAGGCAGCAATGGGACTTTGGCCAAATTGACTCTCAGCATAACCGTGGCCATGAGCACAGCACCCCTATACAAGGATAACAAACGTGTCTGTGTTCCAGCCTGGGCTTTTTGTCTTCCCAGTGCCCACACTGCCACCTGGGGACCGCGGGGCTGAGCTGCTCCTGGTTTTAAAGTGGAAAAGCCCACAAACTTCTGCTAAGTTGCTTCTGAGTTACACGAGCATATGAGAGAAAGGAACCGGGCGCTGAGATCACATGCTGCATGTTTATATGGCAGCCAGGAAGGCCAACCGTGTCCTGGGGTGCATCAAGCACAGCGTGGCCAGCTGGTCAAGGGAGGTGATTGCCCTGCTCTACTCTGCACTGGTGCGGCCTCACCTCGAGCACTGTGTGCAGTTTTGGGCTCTGCAGTTCACAAGGGACATCAAACTACTGGAGCAGGTCCAGAGGAGGGCCACAAGGATGGTGAAGGGCCTAGAAGGGATGACTTATGAGGAGTGGCTGAGGTCACTTGGGTTGTTCAGCCTGGAGAAGAGGAGGCTGAGAGGTGACCTCATTGCAGTCTATGGCTTCCTCATGAGAGGAAGAGAAGGGACAGGTACTGATCTCTTCACTCCTCTGACCAATGACAGGACTCGGGGTAACAGCAGGAAGCTGAATTGGGAGGTTTAGGTTAGATATCAGGAAAAGGTTTTTTACCCAGAGGGTGATAGAACACTGGCACAGGCTCCCCAGGGCAGTGGTCACAGCACCAAGCCTGCCTGAGTTCAAGAAGTGTTCGGACGATGCTCTCAGGCACATGGTGTGACTCCTGGGGATCCCTGCAAAGGTATGGGAGTTGGACTTGATGATCCTGGAGGGTCCCTTCCAACTCAACATGTTCTATGATTCTATGATTCTAGGATATATCCAGAATACATGTTGCTCAGGAGCATTGCCAAAGCAGACTTAATAACATTCAAGTCATCATTGCATTTTGAATAACCAAACCATTTACAAGCTAATTATGGGTATCATTTTGCCTTGTGTATTTAACCAGTATTTGCTATTTTACAGGTTGTTTGTTCGCAGAAGAAAAAACTGCAAGCAGGTACTTCTTTAACATAATCCTTATTTTGAGAAAAGCAGTTGAATAATTCTTGTGACCTTGAACACGGACATAACAAATTTCTTGTCCGTAATTCTACAACTGTTTTTATGCTGAAAAAAATAAAAAGTAATGTTCTTCTGAATTCCAGTCTCCAGAGTTTATTGAGGTATCTAAGTTAGGAGCTTGGACACCATAGATTCCTTCTATTGTTGTTTTTTATTTCTTCATTATATAGATCTTCTCTTCCCACTAATGTGTGCCTAAAACCTGAATCTAAAATACAGATCCCTTTCTACCCCTACTGACCTTAAGAGTGACTGTGCTTCTAAGACACCTTGGTTAAGGACTGTTGTATGATGGGATGAATTTATTCCTGACTGCTGCCAGGTTCAGAAAATCAAGAAGGCTTTCACAATCATTGTGGGCTTTCTGCATGGACCCAGCGATGTCCCTACTAATACATGAAAACTGGTATTTCTATTTATTTATTAATTTACCAGAAAGAAAGTCTGGTGCATTATATTACTACAAGTATTGCTTCAACATTTAACAAGCTTGCTCCACATAGTGTGTATACACAAGGAGAAAATCCATTCTTGATTTTGTCAGTGTATTACCCTAAGAACAATAGGTATAATATCGATGACATAAGACAACAATAGATCTGATTGCAAAGACTAACAAATACTGAAGAGGAATATAAGCAAAGAAGGAAGGAGAGAGCAGGGAGCAGTGAGGAAGGTTGTGAGAGATCTTGAGATCAGAGCCTGCTGCTTCAATTCCTGTTCTATTTTAGAAATGTCATTAATGGCAAATGGAAATGTCATTCTCTATCAGTGTCTCTCCGAGATCACTGTTACAAGTTCCACTTGGGCACTCAGGTACTACAGAAATTGGGAAGCTGCCCTTGCAATGATTCAGAGTCTGACTGCCAATTTGTGTAAGAGTTTAGGATGAGTCCACATCCAACTGTCAGAAACTCATTCTTCATCCCAAATTGTATTTATGGCGTATAAAGCCTGGAGAGGTCCCTTCCAACTCCTATCATTCTGTGATTCTGTGAGAGCAACTAGGCTCAGCCTTCTCACTGCAAGACTGTACAACAGGAGAAAGAACTGAATGATTCAGATTATCATAATGTGGAAAAAATACCCTTTTGATTTACTGCCTGCAGAGAGCACTTAAGAGAAGAGATAATGGAAAGGAAGTCAGGCATGAGAGAACCTTTCTCATGGACAAGTTAAGGGCAATAAAATGTTCATGTGCTCTGGTCAAGAGCACAGCACTTCAAAAAGGGTGATATGCTTCTAGGTTGTGAATGGCTGCACTAACAAGAAAAACACCACAAAATAGGATTTACTTAATAGGAGCCTGATTCTCTCCTCCTGAAGTCTAAGTAAGTCTTACTGACAACACCAGAGGACCCAGAGAAGGTTGGTACACTCTCACTTAAACATTATGAAGAAGGGCACCAGGTGACTTTTTGTCATTTCCTTCAAACTCAGTTTGATCAACAACAGCAAAAATAAATGGGTTGAGAAAAATGTCCCATAACATATGAATGCATCAATCTATGTTGTAATTAATGTATGCACAAAAACCCAAGAGAGAAAATGGCATCCTGGCATGAATCAAAATTAGTGTGGCCAGCAGGACTAGGGAAGTGATTGTCCACCTCTACTCAGCACTGCTGAGGTCTCACCTGGAATACTGTGTTCAGTTCTGGACCCCTCACTACAAGAAGACATTGAGGTGCTGGAGCAGATCCAGAGAAGGGCAACAAATCTGATGAAGGGCCTGGTGCACAGGTCTTATGAGGAGCGGCTGAGGAAGCTGGGGCTGTTTAGTCTGGAGAAGAGGAGGCTCAGTGGAAACCTGATTGCTCTCTACAACTACCTGAAAGGAGGTTGAAGCGAGGGGGTGGCTGGTCTCTTCTCCCAAGTGACGAGCCATAGGACGAGAAGGAATGTCCTCAAATTGCACCAGGGGAAGTTCAGGCTGGATATTAGGAAATGTTTTTTTAGGGAAAGGGTGGTCAAGCATTGGAACAGACTGCCCAGGGAAGTGGTAGAGTCACCGTTCCTGGAAGTGTTAAAAAAACTTTTGGATGTGGCCCTTTGGGATATGGTTTAGTGGTGGACTTGGCAGTCCTGGGTTGATGGTTGGACTTGATGATCTTGAAGGTCTTTTACAACTGGAGCAATTCTGTGATTAAGCATATTCAGAAGCTTATTAAACCACCTTAAATCTTCTGTTGCTATTTTAATACACAACAAGCTTTTAATTTAATTTCTTCTGGCTTTTTTCATGTCTTTATTTGTTCTAAAATCATAAGGTAACTTTTTTGTTCTGCTTTGCATGTAGTTTCAATCTCTGTCAGCTTTTGGTCTTCAAGACCCATTTCACACTGTAGATGGCACTAAATCATTGCGCAACACAAAGCAGACTAATTTACCCACCTCTGGGTGGGTATATAGTGACTTTTCTCTGGTTTTGTTCTCCTGAAGGATAAGATTTTTATCCACCTAAGTAAGTAGCATGCAAAACAAAACTTGCTTTCAATCTGGGACATAAAATATTCTCTGCTATGCTCTTGGCTGATGTATACAGTGTACAATATTTTTGTTCTGTAAGCTCAAGCCATACAGTCAACTGGTGAAAGGGCTGGAATACAAAGATTACTTGATGTAACTCTAGGCTGGCATTCCTCCTGATGTCCTGGCACAGCTAAATGACAACTAAGTCCCAGTTCCAAGTCTGATCTGAATGGTACAGTGGTCTAAGACTGCTCCTGGGTGTGCTGGGGACCTGGCAGGCAGTCTAACTGACCAGAGACTGAATGTGGCTCCCTGGGCAGTGCAAGGGTAACAGCAGAAGACACTGCTTTCTGTTTCTGGCCACAGCTGTTTCAGTAAAAAGCAGTTGCTTTTGAGAAAGGCTGAGCATTTTGCAAGTTCCTTAAATAGATATTTCTGTATATAATAAGGACTCAAACTGGCTGCTGCCTTTTTTTTTTTTTGTATTTACAATTACAAAAATAATCAATATATTGCTAACACTGGTAAAAGCAATAAAATGCTGAATTCCTCTGAAAACTATTCTACTTTATTTCAATTTGAGGATTCATTCTACATCTACCAGTCAGTGATAATGTTCCTATCAATTTTAGTGTGACTTTTTTTTTGGCTATCAATTTTAGTAGGACAACATCAGTTCTTTGTCCCTTTACTTGAGACAAAAAATATCAAGCCTTACCTTTAACAGTATTTGACTTTTCCCTTTTGCTTAAATGAAGATGAGACTCCTCAATGTTTCTGTAGGGAGCAGTAAGAAAGAAAGCTAAGTACTATTTATGTCTTTCCATTGGAATCTGATGAATAAGCAAATGATAGCCTAGAATCCCAGCTGGTATGAGCTGGCACTGTACAACTGAAGACAATGGCACTGGGCCAACCCAGACAGAGTGAGGAGATGGCCCATGGTATGATTGTTGAACACACTGTATTTTGGACAAGACACAAACCTGATCCCAGTGGCTGGTATTACCCATTGGCATATGACACTCAGCTGGAGGCATTCTTGCAAAAGCAAGCAAGTCTTAGTACCCTGATTTGTCCAGTTTGGATAAATGTACTGTGACTGCTTTTAAAATTATTGCACTTATTGTTTCTTTCTTCGTCAGATGACAAAAACACATAAACTTCTGTCTTTTTCTTCTGTCGTGGGTAGGCATCACGAAGTAATTGCCATGTTCAACTCTGGAGGGGCCCAGTCTAGAGCCAGGTCATTCATTTCAGTGGATGGTCTTTGACATCTTTGTCTTCTGCCCGTAACATTTGTTTTTATGTTCAAAGTCTGCCCGCAGAGAATTACAGACTGAAAGTGAATTCTGCCCACAGGAATCTAAGGGCATGTCTCTGTTGTGCAGTAAAAAACTGCAGAGATTCCTGAACTGGTAGAGGTGGTGTTTTATCTGAAAATGCCCAACACCTTGCTAAACATCTGTACTACTCTTGGATCCAGGTTAATATCCCCAAGCAGTGATGTGTGGATGTAACAGCCTGGCTGCAGTAGCTCTGCTGCTGTGAGAAAAGACTTTTTGCTCACAGTGCCTAATCCTGGGTTGGTCTTTCCAGAGCACAAGTTTAATTCAGTAGGGTATGGACTGACAATACTATATGCTATCCATGTATCTACATACAAACTGCTGCATGAGCTGCACTATAGTCTAAACAGGCCAAATAAAACAACCCTTCAGAAAGTGAAGTACAGGGAGGATCGGACACCAGGGGGGTAAATTATCAGGATCTGACACCAATTCCTTTTTGTTCTTCAATATCATAGAAGAAATTGGTGAAGTCACTGTCCCAACAAAGCCTCAGAGGCCTGTCTTTACCCTGAAACACCACTTTTACATGCAGCTTCTGCTTTCACATCCCCAGGCAGCTGTGAAGGTCTACAGAAGCAAAGCAGGTTTTACCAAGGTAACACCTTCTGGCACATCAGGCTCTTTTAATTCTAAATGGCAGAGCTTAAGCCAAAAATAAATGTACCTGTGGTGGGAAAAGTGAGGACTAACAAGGCAAATGTCATATGCGGCACAGCAAGCAGTAGCAGCATACCATTGCTCGTAAGATTCATAGCAGAAGTTAATTTTAAGAAGGGATTAAAAAAAAGCCTTTTGCACAGATCTTCTCCCATGTACATGGGATGGCCTGGGGCAGAGGATGAAAGTGCTTGGGAGCAAACAAAGATCTGTGTCCAATGAATGTTAACTTCAAAGACAAAAGGAGAGGTGGAGCCAAAAACTTGAAACATAAGCAAAACCAGACTTTCAACAAATTATTAATTTAAACTACTGTGATGTTCTATCCATTTCAGTTTACTGAATTCAGGGTTGACTTTATCTGTTAAGATCTGTACCTATACTCTGTATCCAAAGACCCTTGAATTGTCAGTCAACATAGAACAACTACATCTGACACAACTTAAACCTACTTCTATTTAAAAAGGTCTTCCAAGACAACCATCTCATTCAGGTAATTGCTGTAACTCCTTCTGTTAGCTTGAATGCTTTGCATGGGATATACGCATACTACACATTCTATATATACGGTGACCCAGTGCAGCAAATTCTAATCCTCGGTTGTGACAGCCTGGGGATACAGCCTCTCAACCCAGCAGTCATCCTGTGAAAATACTAAGACCCCACTATAGTGTATAAAAGTTCATACATGACCTCCTCAGATCTTACCTTCATATTTAAAAGACTCATTGGAATCTGAGTGTCGATATTTGTGTCATCTTCTGTCCACTTTTCCTCCTTTTTCTCTCCTAAGAGGAAACTTTGCTAACACTCTTAATATCATCTCTGATCTCACAGTTGGAGTCATAGACTTTCATTAACTGTTACTTCTTAACCTAAACGTGTTAATAGTATTTAATTTACCCCTGAAATGCTTTGTGGCTCAGTGTGGAATTGTAGCCCTCCCTGGAACAATAGTGGTGCTGATCCTATTATCGGGAAGCAAAGCATGGGTCAGTCCCAGCTGTGGTACAACCAACACTGGTCTCACATGCACCTCTCAGTCAGAGGCTTTCTAAGGAAAAAAATCCTCAGTCAATGCTTCATAGTTTCCTCCTTTCCAGAACTTGGGACTTCATGCATACTCTGAGAGTACCTCAGGACAGGAGCTTCTAATTAACTTACTTTGTTTCTCAAACTCTTTATGAAGGTCAGCATGCAGAGAAGGAAAGCTGTCCAGCTGGAGTAGTCTACGAATGCATCAACAGCTGGAGGTGAATAAGCTGCTCTCCCAAGAAGTCAGCTGCTTTTGAAGTCAAAGAGCCAGGGTCCAGGCAGCAAGCAAGGATTGAGCACTGAAAGTGAAAGAAGGAAAGCCACATTCCCCTAAAAACCCAAGACACACAACCTCCATACAGGAAACAAAAAGTGGCATGAACCTCTCCTGACCCGAGCAGACCCATACAATACTCTGCCCTGCTGTTGCAACAGAAGTGCATTCAAACTCCTGAAAAGAGATGAGGAAACCCTGCCAGTTCATTGATTATTTTGTCATGCTCTTCATCAGCGTGAGTGCCAAAGATACTGCTAGGAGAGAGCCTGAAGGGATCAGAAGCAACTGCAAGGTGCAGAGAGAGAGCATTAGGCAGCAGAGGATTCAGCGTGTACTCTTTTTTCTTCTTCCATTTATGAATCAAGGGCAAGGAAGTGAGAGACACATCTTGGAAATGAGCATTTGTCTGCGTAAATGGTAGCAGCAGAAGGACCTGGGTTCTCTGAAACACTACTCTACAAGTTACTGGGTAGATGTTCAGTCCACATTGTCAAGAAGGGGGGATGGTATCTTTGCTTTGTGTTTATAAGGGTCACAAGGAGGATGTGGAGGACAGTGAGTCAATTCCCTGAACATCTCAGATATCTGTATATTAATGTAAGAAACAGTAAATAATCAAGAAATACTGGAAATCTTAAATACAATAACTGAGTTACCACTGGATTTGCACAACTGAAAAAGGGATAATCCATGTTACTGTAATATTTCATATGGATAATGATAAAGAAGGAAATGCACAAGAATGGTGTCACAGGGACACTAAAAAGGGCAGATCACGCAGACAAGGCTTTTTGAGAGCAGCCAGCAGAATCAGCCAAAGCTCCAGATTTGGAAATAACGGAGACTTTGCCATTTGCACATATATTAGGCAAAAAAAAAAAAAAATACAGAGCAGATTGTCCAGCAAACTCTTGGAAGGCATTGGTGATGTGTTTATTCAGAATACAGATAGAAGTGAGCTCATTTTCTGTTTGATTGTTCTCAACCAAGGAACTGGTTGAGAATGTAGAGAGGAAATGTAGCTGAGTCTGTGAAATAGCTGTGTTCCTCATTTTCATGAAGGGAGTGAGAATAAAGAGTGAAATAAAGATCATGAACTCTGCTTTCTGTGAAATTCAATAAACTCACAGATCCTAAGGAAAATATGCCCAAAGAGAAAAAGAGTCTCAGAAAATTGCTACTCCCTTAGAAAAGCATGAATAGCACAGTTGCAGGGTAACCTGAAGTGAAGAAAGAACAGGAGATGTGTGTAACAAGAAGCCAATTTGCCTGAGTCACTGGCAATTCAGCATAAACAAGGAGAAATTTAAACAAATAACTAAGGATGGAATATTCTGTACCCAGGATAACCAACAGCACAAAACATAAGAGAATAAAAAATTGGCTTCACTTTGTAGAAGACAATGTCAGAGATGCACTAAATGATAAATTAAACCTAGGTCAGCATTACACTGCTGTAGAAAAAGGTGTTTGTATTGGGAGACACATAGAAAAGCATCGTCTCTGAAGTATTACAGCATGTGCTACTTATAAAACCTATGCTGCAATTTGGCTTCCAGTTTGGGACCTGTACTCCATGAAAGATGTGAACTAAACACAGAGGCAACAAAGAAGTGTGAGGAGAATGATCAAGAACTACCAAACACATTCACAGGGAAACACTGGAGAAATTGGGATTGTTTAGTCTAAAAAGAAGTGGTAGAGAAGGTCTTCCAGACTTGTCCTATAAAAGCCGTTGCAAAGACTAAGAGAACAACCTGTTCCCTGTATCTGCTGTTGACAAGACAAAAAGTAGTGAACTTAAGTAAGGGAGGTTTAGATTTGACACTAGGAAAATTCTGCTGGTTCAGAGTAATCCCTTACAGTGCTCAGCTCTCTTTAGTGAGGTTAAGAGATCTCCATCATGTTGTCTGCTTCTTTGCAGGTTGCCTCTCCCTCTGACCACTAGCTACTCTGCTTATTGCTCTTACTTGGCACCCCAAAAACTTTTAGCACCTGTAGGTGTTGTTAGCATTGCTCTTCCACTGACAACGATTGATTGCTTCAATTTGTTTCTAACCCTACCTCTTTCAGAAACCAGACTCACTCAGTCTTGTCCAGACACTACTCAGCTTGACAACAGCTTCATTATCCAGGTTTCTTTATTAAGGCAGTAGAGCAAGTAGCTCTATTTGCTAGTAGTTGCAAGATTCGTCTACCATTGATCAAGCAACATCTCAGGAGAATTACCAGTTCAGCAACTTGAATACAAAGAACTGGCTTTACATGCATGTCATCAGTTCTTGTATCACATTTTGTCCCATTGATCATATACTATCATGTTTCTAGTATGAACTTCCTAATCAGTTAGCTAGTTAGTTTATCCATGCATTAAGCACAGAGACAAATTTCAGTCAGTGCTACGAATTCAGCTGACACTACGTAACGTCAAAAGCTGTACCTAAGTTCCAGTGGGTAACTATTTTTAACATCATTATGACATCCAGATCCAACTGGGTCATAGCAGGGTCTAACCATAGATAACTTGCAGGATGGATCTGTTCTGGGTATAAATCAGGGATGTACATAAAAAAAAGAAAAAAGAAAAAAGAAAGAAAAAAGAAAAAAGAAAAAAGAAAAAAGAAAAAAGAAAAAAGAAAAAAGAAAAAAGAAAAAAGAAAAAAGAAAAAAGAAAAAAGAAAAAAGAAAAAAGAAAAAAGAAAAAAGAAAGTGTTGTTCATATGTTGACCTTTATCTCAGCATGTTGCAGAACTTGGAAAGTGCGGATGGCATGAGGCAAGCATATTACAATGTAATAATCAGCTGATCTCTTGAAATCTTGGTGCCAGATCTGCAAAAGGGCAGACTCACAGCTGCAACTGAACCGAATGGAAAACACACACTGAACACAGCAAGTGCTACAGTAATGGTAAGTACCTGTACGAGCCTGTGTAACTCAACTGAGCCCACACAATGAGCATTCTACCCCTAAATAATTCTGTGCCTCACATTGTAATGTACAGGGTAGTATAACAACTGTTTTTTGAAAATTCATTAGTTACTGTGAAGCATTCAGATGCCACAGAAAGGGCATTGGGAAGTTAACAACTCTGCATTTAAAGCAGAGGTTGAAGTGTGCAGCAAAGCAGGCACAGTGCCACACTGAACTGTGAGGAGAAGTCAATACACTGAGTAACTGCCCACTCAGCAACCATCTTTCATTGTGAACATTGCTCACAGACATGAGTCCTGAGGAAAAAGAGGGATAATTTGGTAAAGTACTAAGTGGTAGGAAAAGACCAGCAGTGCAGGTATCTGCAGCCAAAGCAAGCAATTGCCATCACCAGCAGTGGTTTGGTTTTGGCATCTTTACACTGACAAATTACAAAGAGCATTTACCAACGAATGCAGCCACAAGGGCGAGTGATTATACCCTCACCAAAAGCATCGGTGACACAGTCCTACCAGTAACAACAAACAGACTGTACACATAACAGAACGCTTTTAAGGACCAAACAAAAGGTTAATCCAAATGACATTTGATTGACAAGGAAGTAATACTCCTTGTAAATATGCCTTGGTGATCAGCGTTATTCTCCCTGTGCATGGGCACAAGTTAGCTACATAAAGGTCACACAGGTGAAACAATTTTGTGTGCTTAAATTTGAGATCTCAATTGTGTCTTCCAATATAAGTTTGTCTAAATGTAATGGCTGTGGGCTGCCCAGCATTGTCAACCCACGGACTTCATGGGCAGTCATTTTTGTAAGGTTTAACCTCCCGGCATAGATCACCACCAACCTCGTCTTCATTTCTTGAGGTGCCGGGTTGTCCCACAAACAGACATCTTGTCCCCAGGCGTCCCCACCTTAACATGGGAGTCTCATGTAACTTCTTTTCCCCACGCTTCTTCAAGGGTTCCTGATATATATGTGTTTTCTGTGACTGGCCCCGGGCAGGGCCTGTTTAACACCTCCTTCAAGGTAATAGTTTGAACTTTGTTCCTGCCGGATGTAACTATTTCACCTCATCAAATCCGCCAGGCTTCCCAGGCGTGCAGGGTGGCTGTATGCCCCTGAGCTTTCCCCCGTGTGTGCTGATGGGGAATTTGCTTCATCACAGAACAGGCAGAGATCCCATAGCAGCTATTTACACAGCAGTCCCCAGCACAGCTGCCCCAGCACAGCCACCTTCCCTCCTGCTAGCAGAAACAACAATCCTCTACCCTCATCTCCCTTCCTCTGCTCTCTTGCCAGAACACGAGGCTTTCCTCTGTCTCTGTGTGCAGATCTGGTGACTCAAGGAACAAGCAAAATCAGGGTAGAAAGAGCACTGCTGCCATGGCTGTGCTTCCACACCACTTATTTCACGGAAGGAAGCACACCTCTTGCTCTGCCATCACTGATTACAGAAATCCAATTACTGTGGCTCACATATCAACTTCAGTCTATTCTTTGAGGGGCTGCCGGATGGTGTGTGAGGAGCAATGTGCATGTGGGTATGGCGAATACTCTTCTTCTACGGAAGTTCGACATAGGTTTGGTTAGCGAGAAAAGCTCAGATAGTAAGAAAGACAACACACAAATAATAAAATCAAAGCATTAGTAATAGTCCAGATCCATATATTTGCAGAATCACATCATTATCACTGATAAAAATTAAGCCTGTTTAGCATAATAAGCATCAGTCTTCAATCTGTTTTTTAGCCCTTGAGGATTCAGTTATTGTGGATTAGTTACCAATAAACAGATGAAACTTTAAAGTATTTCTATGCTTTTTTTTACTCATGATTTACTGCCCTGAGTGCCATAAAATTGAACTGAAATACACACAGTAAAAAAAGTCAGGATAAATTGGACTTTAAGGATCTGATCTGTAATGCCATAAAGTCACACTTCCGATGGTCATGAATAAAAAGGTGTTGCTTACAGCAAAACAGAATCACATTCTCTAACTAATGCAGCTGACATTTCTGTAGTAGGCACTCAGAGGTACCTTCTGCAATGTGGGGTGTGACCCCAACTCAGTGAAAATTGTGCACGTTCAGTTTTCTCACTGGTTTGCAGGAGGTTTTCTGTACCTTGCATGATGGCACTTTCCAGTTAATCTGTAAATTCTCTAGACCATGTACTGTAATCTGAATTTGGCATACCATCCAGCACAGCAGGGCCACGGTGTGATTAGGGCCTCCACACAACACAGCAATACAAATACAGGATTAATAATAATAAACAGTACACATTCAGAATGAAAAGCAAATGAAACATCCAAAAGTCTAAGAAATGAATCATGGACAAAAAAATGAATCAAAGGAAATGAACTGGGGTTTTTTTTCCAAGTGTATTTTCTCTTCAAGTAACTCTGATAAATATCCAGAGGGGAATTCAAAGCTTGAGTTTCCTAGTGCAAAGAAGGATAAATAAACTACAATAGACATTTGGGTTGTTTTTATTTTTAATAAGTCGTGGCACATAATCAGTTTTTCCTATTAACACTCTTGAATTTGAAAATAAAACATAATGCATAGGTACAGTGATTATAATCAGTAAGTATGCCACAGAAGTCCCTGCAAAAACATGAATAAAGCATTACATCATTCTGTATGAGCAGAGGTATTGAGAACCATTGTGTGGCTCAGACAGTATCTCATTCTGTGCTTGGATCGTTCTATAGAGGAAATGACATTTTACAATATTTAAGGTGTATGTAAGATTTTGCTCATTAGGACATCAAGAGGTTATTTTAAATCGATGAAACCAAACATATCTCAATCCTGCTAAAAACAGAAGATCAATTTATTTCCAAGAGTGCAGTGTGAGGATTATAATTAGGTGATCATGGAAGCAATGTGTGTGCACATGCTCTGGGGGTGTTTGTCAGATGGTGTGAATTTCCTCTCATCTCATAAAACATTCACCTGCATAAAAATGCAATTAGCTTCCACTTCCCACTCCTCCGCAGCAAGGTTTGTCACTCAGTGTTTTATAACCTGTCTCCTGCACCAAGCTCCCATGTGGCAGAAGGAGCTGGTCAGCTTACTTTTGGTGCACTTTCCAGCTGTCTAGCCCATGAGACCACACAGTTCTTGGAGGTAATGACACTGCACTGCAGTCAAGGGGTGACCTCTATGCTTTAAAAAGTCTGAAGCAAAAGCACGTGGTGGCCTTCCTCACTTCCAACCTGCCAGATGTCTCCCCAAGTTGTTACCCAACACACTGTTTGTCTCTGAGTCATAAGAGAGAGGGTTTATTTTAGCTACTAAAAGGATGATTATTGGTGAGCGAGATCCTGGTGCTTCGATCTAACCATCCATTTTGACTACACTTGCGTTTATAATATTAGAATATAAAAAGACACCAACAAAGCAAACATTCAGCCTGCAAGACTTCTTTTCCTTCCCTTCTTCTCATTTTCGCTACCTGTAAGATCATGAGCCAGGCTTGTTGGAGGAAAGAATGGGGTTTCTTCACCCACCTACGTAACTTTGGCAACAAATTCGTAACTAGTTCCTGTCACCTGAAAACCTGGCGCACTATTTCCCCTCTGTCTAAAAGCTCTGTGACCTGAATCATACTTATTTAACTTCCACTGGTTTTTTATTCTATGCTGGTCTCAGCAAGCCACTGCTAAAATTGTTAACAATGATATTGTAAGTCATGAATGACATATAGAAGCAGGGTTTGTCTCACACTGTTGACTTTTAGGCACCTCAACTGCAACCATTTCTCCTAGCAGATATATTTACATTCACAATTCCATGTGCATTAAAACTGCTGCAGTTTAATTTCATACAGGTTTGCATCCGTTGGTTGCTTGACTGCGACAGCTAAGACAAACGAAACCTTTTCTGTAGTTGCAGTGTCTATAAGGACCCAAATGAGAAACAGATCCATGAGTTAAAAAAATTTTAGCACAGAGTTCATAGACATAAACCATACATGCACAGACAGACAATATGATCGTGTATACCCTATTCCTACAGAAAAACAGGGCAAAACAGAACTAAGCTGAACACTGGGTACGTGGTATTCCATGACGGTGGTTCCTAATAGTGGGGAATGGAAAGCAGGTTAGGGAAGGAGAAAGAAAATAGAAATAGAAGATGGGAAGGGTCAAGCAGGCAATAGCTCAAAGAGGCTGAGCTCTGCCTGCCACTCAGTTTTATTAGCTTTCCTAACCTCAGCAACAACAGCTTGCAAAGACATAGTATTTACAGAGCATAGTTCCCCTTGAACAGATACAGGCATAACCCTGACAGTGTGTGCCGGAGACCACATAAATAACTATGACTGTTAAACGCCCAAGGAGGAAAAGATAGTGTCCATCAGCCCAGCTGTGCTCCTCCACAATTTTTAGGCTGAAACCAGATTGAAAACAGTCTACAACATGGACAAATATATTAGAGGTTGTTTTTTCCTAGCCTTTTGGTAAGCTGCTCAGCATTATGGGATGCTACACCAAGTGGTAGTCAGGGAGCCCTGCTACATTCAGGCAAGGTAATTACAGAGATGGTTGAAAGACAGACTGATGCCAAGTGGGAGGAAGGCTCCCCTCCAGAAACTGACAGTCAGCAAAGTCAGGCAGGGATATAATCAGTCAGAGCTTGCCTTTACCAACCAAGAAAGATCACAGATGTGGCTTTCAGCTTGCTGGATATTTTCTGCCATGTGAATTCATCAGATTTTTGGCCTGCACGTGAAACTCTTTTTCTCAGACCTTCTCATAGACACATGGTGCTTAGTCCTTTCAGAGAACATGAGCAGTTTGGCTTACTTAATTGGTTTCATTGTCCTAATAAAACTTTGAGGTGTGTTTTTGGTCACTTTATCTGACTTAGAAAACAGTGACCGTACAGACATGGTGGCTGGTATGTTCTGATCCTGACTGTATCTACATGCAACTTTCTTTGAAAAAAATGCAGGAGTGGTACTAGCAACAGTGGGAAAAGCTACAAGCATTTTTACTGCTGGCACTTACTTTCCCCTAGATGTGTGAAATACTAATTTCTGAGAGAGGTAATCAGACACAAGGAATGTGGTGGGAGGTTCTTCCCCAGTGAACAGTACATATTCCTACCGTGAACAGAGGTTAGGGATCAATTAAGCAAT
>VZRW01004682.1:62014-80216 GCA_013398125.1 Aegotheles bennettii | reverse complement strand
ATGACGTCCCCCCTGAGCCTCCTCTTCTCCGGACCGAACAACCCCAGCTCTCTCAGTCATTCCCCATAAGACATACTTTCTAGTCCCTTTAACCAGCTTTGTTGCCCTTCTTTGGATATGGTTCATCATCTTGATGTCATTTTTGAAGTGAGGGGACAAAACTGAACACAGTTGCATCAAGAATATCTGTGGGCCAACTTGTTGGAAAACAATACTGTGGAGAGGGACCTCAGGGTCCTGGTGGGCAACAAATTGTCCATGAGCCAGCAGTGATCCCTTGTGGCCAGGAAGGCCAAAGGAATCCTGGGGTGTATTAGGAAGAGCATTGCCAGCAGGTCAAGGGAAGTGATCCTCCCCCTCTACTCAGCCCTGGTGAAGCCACATTTGGAGTACTGTGTGCAGTTTTGGGCTCCACAGTACAAGAGAGGCGTGGAGCTTCTATAGAAGGTCCAATGGAGAGCTACTAAGTTGGTTAAGGGTCTCTCCTATGAAGAAAGACTGGACCTGTTCAGCCTCAAGAAGTGACTGAGAGGGGACTTCATTAACGTGTATAAATACCTAAAAGGTGGGTTTCAAGAGGATGAAGCCAGGCTCTTTTGGTGGTGTCAACCAATAGAACAAGAAGCAATGGAAAGAAACTCAGGCACAGGAAGTTCCATCTGAACTTGAGGAAGAAGTTCTTTACTGTGTGAGTACCCACACACTGGAACAGGTTGCCCAGTGAGGTTGTGGAGTCTCCTTCACTGGAGATATTCAAGGTATGTCTGGATGAAATCCTGTGTCATGTGCTCTAGGATGACACTGCCAAGCAGGGAGGTTAGACCAGATGACCCACTGTAGTCCCTTCCAATCTTACAGATTATGTAATTCTGTGTTTCTGTTCATTCTCAACAAAGTCATCTCCTCTCCTGGTGACAATCTCACAATTCTTCAGTAACAATTTCATCAAAGTGAAAACTGCAGGCATGTCCTGGAGGGGGGATTTATACTTGTGCAAATAGATTTGGAAAATGCGGGTCTTAATACATTTATATTTATTACATGTTTTTAAATACTATTTTAATCCACAACAGGAAGAATATTTCTGTGTAGTCTTTGTTTCTTTGCTTGTTTGGCTGATTTTTAGCTCACTATGTTTTCTGATTTGTAGCAGACTGTAAAGGCTATAGGAAAAAAAAAACAAACAAACAACCCCCAAAACAACATGTGATGGAATAATCAAAAGAGGGAATAGCAGAGCAAATCAATAATAATATTGAACCAGTATGAAAGACATGCAATTTTTAGGATTCTATGCATTTTCCTACCCTTCCTTTTATTGATATTGAGACACTAAAACTCTCAGGGCAGAGGAAGTCTAACAACAAGCTTTTAAAATTGGTTACTGTATTTTGGATGTTTATGTTGTTTAGACTATTGATATAATTTAGTATCCAGCCTCTTCTTTCTTTCTTTTTTTTTTTTTAAAAAACATCTTTCATATCAAAATAACTAATTTCACTTTTATGCAGCAACATGATAGGATTTTTTCCTGTTTTGATCATGTTTCATGTGTTATGAATTTACATGAGTGGCAAACATCTAGTAAAAGGACTATAACATCAGGAAACACCTCTTCTACTGTGGAATGATACAATGATAATTTAATACAAATAATCCTCCCAGTGTTAAGAATTCAAACAAATCAAAGTAGTGTTACTATCTTAAAGGCCTCTCAACAAGCACTCTTTAACCTTTGTTAAATGTCTCGTGTTTACTATGCATCAGCTTTAAAGATCTAGATAAATGATTTAATTCCTTTATCCCCTTGAGAAACACTATTGATTTTTATGAAAATGAATTAAACATTCACTATCAATTAAGTTCTGCGTTTGCATTTTTAGAAGAGCTATCTTCTTACTGAATGAGAAATTTACCTGCCAGCAAACACAGTAGATTGTTGTACTGTCCACATATTGGCATACATATTGGATAAACAAAACCCAATTACACTCCTGCTTATACTGCATCAAGATTACTCATTATGTTCAGAGCTCTTTTTTCAAGGAGCACTGCCCAGCTACATTGCATCATTTAGCCGAGGTTTCTTTGTTGCTTAAACATGTAGAAAATTAACTTATTGAGAAGCTTGGTCTTGAGAAAAAAATAATAATTTTTAAAAAACCCTCTTTTTCACTAGATATGGTTTACATTTTACTTTTGCCCACCAGCCACATCAGTTTCCCTTTTTTGTTTTCTGTGATATTAAGTAGCTTATTTGGACTTTCCGTTATGAAAATATGTTTTTCCTAGAGCTGTCTTAGGGTCAGTTATGAAGGACTCTTTGGGACAATCTTGAGCACTTCTTCCTGTTCTCTCTCTCCTTTGATTTACACTATTAAATTTGATCCTAGATGTTTCTTTGGCTTGTTATTGTGTTTGAAGTAATAGAAGTCTGGATGCAAACCAGAAAAAACAGAGAGCAGATGATTAACACAAAAACATGGACTGGTAAGAGAGAACATATCTTCAGAAAAAGAAATATATCAGAAAAATGACACAGCTCCTATAGCAGATTATGCAGTAGCGTAACCTGACTGAGTAACATGTGGCTGACAGATGATGTGAGGTTTGGTGACAGACAAATTCAGATCCTCTTTCCCAGTTTTAAATTTTATCCACTCAGAAAAAATAATAATTTCATCAGTATTATCAACAGCAAAATCACTCAAATACAGAAGCTATTCCAAATAAAAAAAAATGGGAATAAGAAATGTTTATGCTTCAATATTCCTATTCTGATATCAGTGATGTACAGGTCGTAGTAGAGGCAATAGTCAATGCTGATTTCATAACTTAATTGCTCATTATCAACTATTCTGATTTGCACTCTGGATCAGAAACCCCTCCTTTAAGATACAAGCTACTAGAAACCAAATCAATTGTTCTTCAAATATCACCTCATAAACATTCTATAATTCAATTAATTTCCTTTAATAAAAATTAAACAATGTATTTATTTCTCTATAATTGTTACAGGAACACCTGATTTTGCAGATTAGAGTACTAATACAGAATAAGTGACTTCAGCTTACTTTATCCAATTGTTTGATCTCCTCCCTTCCGATGTTTCTCTACTTATGCCTGATTGTATTCTTCCTTTTGAGGTCTCTGTATGCTAAAAAATTTCATCTTATTATATGCATGATATTTCAAGTGAACGTAGCTAAAATGATACTTTTTGAACTTCATGTCTCCTATACTAAAACAAACATCTGTCTTTTTCATCATAGGAAAAATCAGAAGTGAGAAAGAATATATTTTATGTGATAAATATCTGTTATTCCTATTTATGTCATGGGAATGGTTCAAGGGCAAGGTCTGTTCTGCAAAGAACTTCTATGAACAATAGAGTTAATGAAATCTGGCTTTCTATACATCTGTGTCCTTCACTTCCGTCTTCCACTGTAAATATCTTTCAGTATTGCTCCTACTCCTTTCACATATGACACTTTTAAAGATGAAATATGGCATGTTTGTATGCATGTCTAAAATTGTATGCATGTCTGCTGGTTAGCTGGTCTCTGACAAATGTGCTACATGATGGCTTAGCTCTGCTTCTCTTTCCATCAATGTAGATATATAAGGAATGAGATTTACTAGTTTGTTCTTCTCTGAACAAATAAAAATACTTAGTGCAATTGTTTCTGATATTTTTCTTCCTGTCAGATTCAGTAGTTGCTGATCAATAGTTAAAAATGCTTATGTATATACATATATAATTTCAGTTTTACATGTATATATGTGAAGGCAGGAAGAAAGCCAAATAGATGGACAAAAAATGTTTGGAAGAATGCACAGAGAGCATAATAACGGATTTTTATTTTCTTTGGAAATTGAGATGAAATAACTTACAGTCATGATTCTGCAAATTCATACATCTGTGCTTAATATGCTTATTGTGAATAGTCTTATTTATGTATAAATTTCATAAGGGCCTTAGACACTTACTGGTTTCTACTTTCTTTTTACTTTTAGAATGTTGATAAGTGTTACAGAGCTAACACATTTTTTAAATCCTACTGGCTCCTTAGATTAATATTTTGTTCCTGGAAGAGCAGAAATTTGTTGAAAGGAGGCAAGGATCTAGATGTTCAACTTTTCATTAAGTCAAGGAAGGTTACATAATAAATCACCTGTTTCTCAAATCTCAGGTACTTCAGAAAATGTCTCCAAAGTGCCCAGGTTATTCAAATATTTGACACTCTAGCCAAAAAAGCTTCGAAATAATTTTAAAAGTTAAGCTCATGGGTGTAAAAGAATTCAGAATACATTTCCTTTCTAACCTTAGACTCTGTGACTACAGTTCTTACCTAAGAAGAGACAATGAAAAAACAGTGTAGCCCCATCTAGAAGAAAAAAAGTCAAGATTTTAAATACTCAGGTTAATGACTTATGAAACATCAATGAAAGCTCTACCTATCTATGGATATAGATAACTTTATTTCTGTAGCTATTTCTCAACTAAGGTTAGATGTCATTCTCTAAAAATATATATTTTAGCTTAAGAAGTACTCTGATTCAGAGTACACTTACACTTTTTATTGAACAATAGACTAAAATGAATTACTGTAGTAGTTCCCTACTTCTTCATAGGAAATACATTATTCCTACATTCCCCATACCAGGCTAAAACACATAAAAATCACGTCTTGCCAAGACTATACCATGGGTCTGTGGCAGAGCAAGACTGGTAGACTAAATATGAGTCAAGGTACAGTGCTTTAACCTCAACTTATATTATATATATATTGATCAATTTAAGATTCATCTTTCAAATAGGATATAAAGTTATATATGGTTTCCTGAGAATCAGGGCTTAAAGTTGTTTTCTTCTAAATACTGTTAAGTGGAACCCATCCCTCCCCTTTCAGGAAATCCAATTGTCATGCTCTTTTGCATCCTTAAAGAAATGAATTTCCTTTTACTTTTCTTCTTGTAATTGAATTCCTAATAGTTTTTGGAAATGCAATTGAATGTAGGCTTAACTGCAAGTCAGGTATTTGCTATTCAGATCTTTGAGTAATTAATTAGATGCAATCATTCAGTACTAGAAGTACAGGCAGATTGGCAAGTAATCCCAGAAGGATTTTTTCCCAGTCTCCAGCTAAATTTTGTGAATCTCAACATTTTTTAATTGCTTCTAAGATTTTGGTTTTAATGACATTCATGCAAGACAACTTTATGAAGAACAAGGATGTTATCCAAAAGACGTTAGCAACTGTTCACCTAAAGGTCTCTGTTGTCAGTAGTGAGAGAGACACATGCCCTTCAGAAGCAGCCTTAAATCACAGTTTGGCATTCTGCCCTTAATCACTGCAGAGGTTGAGTGTAAAGCAAACACATTGAGAGTAAAAGTCTGGTTTAGACAAAAAATAGACATCTTGAATGTTGTTCATTCTTTCACTACCCTTGCAGCCATCTCAAATGCATGCAAATGTTTGCTCATTGTTATCCATTCACTGGAAAAAGGCACAACTTTCCACTTTCCTTTTTTTTTTTTGTAACTGAAGGGAAGACTCTCAACATATACACTACATGTTGAAAAATTCCTCAGTGAATGCAAAACTTATGTGAAAAGAGACCTTCAAATGAACTTTATGTTCATTCAAGATATTTCTATATTTTATGTAATATTTTATCATGATTTAATGGCACAGCATGAAGAATATGAAGCATTCTTGAAGAATCTATTAATGAGCCCCCTTGAAAATTTAGTTCCACCCCTCCTGCCATGGGCAGGGACACCTTCCACTAAACCATGTTGCTTAAAACCCCATTCAACCTGGCCTTGAACACTTCCAGGGGGGAAATTGACAACTTGTCTGGGCAACCTGTTCCATGGTGTCACCATCCTCATAGGGAAGAATTTCTTCTTAATATCCAATCTAAACATAACCTCTTTCAGTTTAAAACTGTTTCTCCTCATCCTATCACTACATGGACTTGTAAAAAAGTCCCTCTCCAGCTTTCCTGTAGGTCCCCTTCAGGTATTGGAATGTTGCTAGAAGGTCTCCCCAGAACCTTCTCTTCTCCAGGCTGAACAACCCCAACTCACTCAGCTTGTCTTCATAGCAGATGTGCTCCAGCCCTCTAATCATCTTAGGGGTCCTCTTTTGTACTTGTTCCAACAACTCCATGTCCGTGTTATGTTGGGAACTCCAGAACTGGACACAGTACTACAGGTGGGGTCTCATGAGAGCAGAGTAGAGGGAGAGAATCATCTCCCTCGACCTGCTGTTCATGCTCCTTTTGTTTCAGCCCAGAATACCTTTGGCTCTCCAGGCTGCAAGCACACATTGATGGCTCATGTTAATGTTATCGCCAACCAACACCTCCAAGTCCTTCTCCTGAGGGCTGTTCTCAATCCATTCTCTACCCAGCCTGTATTTGTGCTTGGAATCTTTCCAAAACTGCATTATATTTATAGTTCTAAAGGTAATAACCTGAGTGCCTTAATGAAAGTAACCTTTTTCTCACATAGCAGTTAGATTTGTACTGAAGAAAGGCATTCACAAAAGCTATGAATGTGGATCTACCTAAACAAGCCAAAAATATGGGAACAAGAGAGTTCAAATTTGATGGTGGGATGGTGACCTCAGAAGTTAACAGCCTCCACTAGGACTAGCCAATATTTTATGCACCTAACACCATGGGAGGTAGTTGTGTCTGTGCACATGTAACTTCACCTTCACCGTTCTGCTGCGTATCTATGCCTCAGAAGAAATTGTGATTTTCTCAAATTAAGGTTTACAGTCCTGAATTGTCCCTTTGATTTACAGACAAACATTTTCTCACAAAATGCAGGTTGCCGTTATACTAGTATATTAAAAAGTGCCTGAAAATGTTCATGGAACTAGATAAAATTATTCATATTGCTAATTTGTTAGAATTGTGTGTTGGCATAGTTTTAGCACAGGCCAGTCAGAACTGATCCAGAAAATTCCCAGACACAGTTAGAAGAGACTTTTCTATTATGCTGGTTTTATGTGACCAACCTGTTCTGGGTAGCAAAAGTATATGATGGTGTGTAGATTCACCATTCCATATCAGATGACCTCTGCACCAGAAAATGATCTTGGATGTGTTTGACTCACTAATCACAGTATGTTATGTCATAGTGTCATATTATTAACACTGTATGCATCATAGTGTTAGTCATAGAGTATTATATAACTTACATACTATTAGCTTATATGATAAAAACCTAATGACAATAAACACAAAGATGAGGGAGGATCAAATGAATAATTATAGGTAGAGGAGCAATAGTAACCTAATTAGTGAAAAGGGAGGACCTTGACTCAACGATTTCCTAAGGCCATCAAAGAAGAAAGAGTAGACAATGTTTCTTTCAGTGAAACTCAGCCAAATGAAAGGGGAAGATCAAGGTAGTCTGAGAACAAATAAGCACAGGAAATTAGAGGCGAAAAGATGTAAAGGGAGACTGGTCGTGTAAAAAGATTGTAACTGACTGGTTTGATTGAGTTCTGTGCTCAGTCCTATGTTCTCATGAAGTCCTATTTCTCTCTGTGGGTGTCCTCTCTATCCTGAGTGTGTGTGTGTGTTTATGTGTGAATACGTTACATCAGTGGTCTTTGGTTCTGGTCAGCTGGAATGGAGGAACAGCTCAGACACACATGTTTACATGTGATTGTTCTTTGTGTGAGTATTGTGTGAATTTTGGGAAAGGTATTGTTTCCTGTATGTTGGTTCGTGTGACAACCTGTGTCAGCAGTGTATGTGTCTGTATCTGTGTGTATGACTTTACTGGAGATGTGTTCATCTTCACTGCTGAGTAGACTAGGGACACAGAGACACAGAAGCCTCACCTCTCTTGGGCTGGAACAGAAAGAATTCCCTTGGATCCTGAAGTTCACCACCATTTGGCTACCTCTAACATACAGCTATCTCATACTTTTCAGAAGCCAAAGAATCCACTCAGGATTTGGAAGGCATGAATTAATTTTCCTTCTCTGCCTGTGTGAGACAGTAAGTTTTAGAAGAACGTCCCAACCAAACAGTTCTCTGAGGATTACTTTTTCTCTCCCAGTCTCAACCCAATACTGAAACTATTCTCCCTTACACAGCTTATTTTTCTCCTCAGTGGCTGAGAGAAGAGGGCCTTCACGAAAGAGCAGTCTACTGAGAAAACTCAGGCTGTAAAGCCAAAGAGACAGAAAAGGGTGCTTTCTTTTAAAACATAATTTGCTGAGACACAGTTCATCCTTCTGATACTGTGATGGTGACATATCACCACATTTGGATAACAATGCCTCTCTGCTCTCCTGCATTCCTTTAGGGTTTGAATCATTACACCTTACTCATGTTAATGAATACTTAACCCCCCAAGTCACACTGGAAGATGAGTCTTTGGCTCTTTGTTTTTCTGTAGTTATTTATTTATTTAAACATAGAACATTTTAATCTCTTTCTTTGTTTATTGTATTCATCCACATTTCAGAAATACAGCTTTTGTGGACTATCATGATTCCCAACATTCCTCAACGGAAAACAAATTCTTGTAGTTCTTTTTTTTTTTTTTCATTCTACACATGATTTTGTTGCTTCCTTCAGGGATCCAAACTGTTGTGCTGTTGTGATTACTCTTTGCTTATGGACAGATGACCTGACTTTTTTCTTTTTTTTTTTTTTCAATCATAGATTGTCCAGAGAAACTATGGTAGAGCAGTGGGACATGGTATTTTCCTCAGTACCACAACTCTGCATTCACTGGGCTTTCAGTGGGTTTGACAAGGTGTTATACCACATTTAGACCACTCACTGAAATGTGCTGCATGTACCCGTAAAAATGTGATTGTTTTGTACACTCAGGGAATAACTTCATATGTTATTATAAAACAGTGCCCTTTTAGACAGAAAAAGAAATAAAACATGATTAAATCACAGAATAAGAGATGGTGAAAGTCTTCATAAGAAATAACTGAGGCATTAGAGCCTGTATGGACTGCAGCAGAAGTGTCAAGTAACAGTTTCAAAGGGTAACTCAGAATCGGGAGAAACGTCCCTTTTCAATGTAGATGAGTGTCTAGGTTTAGAACGGCCAGGGCAAGCCACACTCAGAGACAGAGTTTGCTTCTGCTACTCCCCTCCACCCTACTCGGGAAATGGAAGGGGAATAAGGAATAAGGCTTAACGGTTGGAAATTGTAACTATAACAGATTTAATGGAACAGGGAGGGGGAGTAACAGGTGGGAAAAAAAGAAGAATATATATACAGATAGATACAACCCGACTCCGACGACCGCTGATACAAGCTCCCAAAAAGTCCTCCACTGCAAAGCCGATGGGGAAAAAGGAGTCCAAAGTCCCCTCAGCACCCGATGCAGTTGGATCCCGCAGAGCACGTGGTGAGCTGGTAACAAAAGGCAGGGCCTCTCCTCTGGGCTGACTCCACGTGGTGATCCGAAGCAAGCAGAAAGGAAAGAGAGGGGAGGAACTTCCTATCCTCCTGGCTTTATAGAGCTTGGCAGGAAATGGGAGGGAATACCGACACCCCAGACCCCTTTTCACAAAGGGTCCTAAACTCCACCCCTCCCCCTTTGTGTCCTTGCAGCAAAGCCGTAAGATTTTGCCTGTCCCCTCAAACTATAACAATGAGAGATCCTTAAATTTTCAGGAGTAAATGCAAGTACAATTACTTTCTAGATTGTATAGTTCAGTAAGTAACTTATAGTTCTTTAGGTTTTGTTTTGTTTTGTTTTGTTTTATTTTCCTGTTATGTTGGGTTGTATTGCTTAAGTAGCATGGCATATACTGATGTAACTAACACAGCATAATACGTTTTAATTCAATNGTCCCCTCAAACTATAACAATGAGAGATCCTTAAATTTTCAGGAGTAAATGCAAGTACAATTACTTTCTAGATTGTATAGTTCAGTAAGTAACTTATAGTTCTTTAGGTTTTGTTTTGTTTTGTTTTGTTTTATTTTCCTGTTATGTTGGGTTGTATTGCTTAAGTAGCATGGCATATACTGATGTAACTAACACAGCATAATACGTTTTAATTCAATCTGGGTCTCTTTATCTTGGAGAAAAGGAGACTGAGGGGTAACCTCATCCATGTTTACAAATATGTAAAGGGTGAGTGTCAGACGATGGAGCAAAGCTTTTTTCAGTAATGACCAATGATAGGACAAGGGGCAATGGTTGCAAACTGGAGCATAGGAGGTTCCATGTGAATATCAGGAAAAACTTTTTCACTGTGAGAGTGACAGAGCACTGGAACAGGCTGCCCAGGGAGGTTGTGGAGTCTCCTTCACTGGAGACATTCAGAACCCACCTGGATGTGTTCCTGTGTGATGTACTCTAGGTGACCCTGCTCTGGCTGGGGGTTTGGACTAGATGATCCTTCGAGGTCCCTTCCAACCCCTAGAATTCTGTGACTCTGTGATTCTGTAATATGACAGTTGCAGCTTAGAAGAAAACCTATTTTGAATCAAATGCTTACCATACATTCCAGTCATGAGTATCTCAACTAATTTGCTCAGTATGACAGGACTGGATGTTTGTGAATTGCAGGTCCTTGTGGGTAGCCATGACAATCCATGGACAGTAATGCAATCCTGTCTTCCTATCCTTTGAAGCCACTCATGGTGCACTAAATGACATTTGGACCATACCTATTAGCTTGGATAACTATGGGGTTTATGAAACAGAGATAATAAATAAACTAACACCAGTAATGAGAGTCAGATTTGTGAGATGAAAGGAAGCTTTCGCTGCAGTGTCAGGAGAGACATGAAAAAATATAATGGTGCTGAGACTATTTGTCCTGGAGGTCTTTAGAAATAAGTGTAAGGTCCCAGTACTGTAGACTCATTACCTTTTACAACATCTATAATGGACACTGGAAGTAGTACTATCATTACAGAAATTACAGTTTTTCTCATGTTAATACATGAAAGTGAAGGGAAGCTAAATATCCCCATAGTGTTTTTTTTATGAAGGGAAGGAGAAAAAGGGAGACCTAGTTCTCCCTTTTTTTTTTGCAAAGACCTTGAAACAGCACTACATCCTGTAACATCATTTTCTGCAGAAGCTGGATCTTCTCCAAGGACAGCTCATGCTGACCTAAACCAAATGTCCTTAATGTGCAAAATGGTAGTGTTTTGGGGGGATTGTTTGTTTGTTTTCCTCTGAATTCTGTTGAATGAACAGTACCATTGACTTGTATACTACAAAAATATAATGCTTTCTGGGTGTCATAACCTCCTCCCAGTATTCTGAATTCTCATTTTAAGGAATTGATTCATTTTTGGGGGCAGAACAACTTATATTTTAGAATATGACAGAAAATCTTATTGCATCCAGATTAAATATAACCTGTGGAAAGTGAATCCAGAGAATACAACACTATTTCTGGGTTTGTCTACAAGGAACTTTTCTTCCTCTATTCTTTGTTTCCCAGTTGATATAACTGATTTCTAGTAATCACCATCTGAATTCTGGTGTGTTCTTATTGTTACTCTCTACTGCATTTCTTTGCTTTGTTGTATAGATACGTTGAATTTTAATCCCAACTTGGAAAACCTGTAATTTAAGGGTAAAAGATAATCCAAGTTATGGATAATACAAATCAGGAAGCAGTACCAATTAAGAAGTAGGGGATGATACATTACTTTGTCAAATAGCTTATCCTTTAAAATTAAAAAATAAATCTAAACCTTATAAAATCAGATGTTTAAAAAAATCTAACATTATTAAATTTCTTAGTTTAGTTATTTAATTTAGTGTTACTTTATGACCAGAGATATTCACTGAATGTGAGGAATATGTGTCTAATGGACAACTATGCAGAACAGGTACTTGTGGTCTCTGTAGGTCTTCCATGTGGATGCACACTGGCATCTTATTAGCTCTACCAAGGAAAAAGAAAGAGGCCAAACAAGTGAACTGATAAAATTGCATAATTAAGATGAACCAGCAAGGAACTTCTTTGATAAGAATCCTGGAAGTCATAAAAGACATCTCTCACAGGCTGCTTTTAGAGAAACAGAATGGAAGGGATGTTGCTACAGATTGAGAGCGGGAGGGGGGAGAAAAATTACTTTCTCTGGTACAAGTAACCTACAGAAAAGGAAGAAAATATAAACCATCCAGAAATACCCGGGTGATTTGCTATTATCCAAAAGAGTGGTTCATTAGTAGACAGAAAACAATTTAAGTGTTGTTACACATATATGTGTTGTATATTTAATACACATAATTGTATTTTTGTCTTGTATAAAATAAAATGCAAGATCTTTCAAGACAGCCTTAAAAATCTCTATGTCCCTTTACTTTTATTGTTACCTTCTCCCCAAAACCAAATAAATTTAGAATTTAGTTGGCACAATCTATGAATCTAGACTGCAGGAAAATTAGGAGCTTTAGAAAACAATAGGATTGGGAGTGCTAGGAAAATGCAGTGGAGCTTCCACAACTATGAAAAAATTACAGTCTGGAGTGTCTGCATCCAGAAACCTTGGATGAACTCTCTCAGACCTACATAAATACTTGTCTGAGGTATTCAACAAACAGGTTAAGTAGACCAGATGCATGAGACAAAAAAGAAAACATTCATGTAGGGAGTTATATTACAATCTATCTTTAATATTTATTTCCTTGGGCTCTTATGTTCCAGAAGAACACAACCAGTGGAGTGGCTCTCTTTACCAGGTGCTGACAATGTTCCAAGATGAGATAAACCCCAAATAAGTGAAGGCTGCATTATTTCTAAAATAAACTTTCTCAGTGCATGGAAGGGGAGTTCCTATACAAATGTCACAGATTCAGATTTCATGGTCCAACTGCAGATTGTTTCTGTACTGGGTCTCAGGTTTACTGAAAATTTGTTAAGCTTGAGACAATTCAAACAATTTTGGCCGGAATGAGCTAACAGTTCTGGTGTAAGTAGCAGGAAAGGGTTCATCATGCAGTTTAGGTCCATCTTTTCTTTCAACTCTCTTTTGAAGAAGTCTAGAGAAATAAAGAAGGAAACTCTTTGAGCTTTAATTATGAAGTCAATGAAAAAATTGACAGGGAGAAGAGTAAAACTCAATTGTGTTGTTATTGTTCTGGACTCAATTTTTTCTCCTCCTGATCAGTTTAACTCTCTGATAATAAAACAATTCAATCTCCACATACAAAAATACAATTATTGGCAGCTTTCAGGCTTACTTCCCAGAATAAGTCATGATGGTAAGTTAAAGCAGTGACATCATACACTTCTCTATGCAATCGCATTTTGCATCTTCATTTACAGCTCGCCGACATCTATTAATTCATTGCCTTCAACATTCCTCTTCTGAGTATGATACCACCTATGTATGTTCCTTTGCATAGGAACTCCTTTTCTTTAGGCTGTTCATTGCGCCTACCACTGAGGGTCATGATCTGGTGAGAATTTTTCCCCACTTTAAGAACGGGTCTTTAATAGTTAAACAGGAGTTTGGGAGGCACACTGACTTGAGCTGTTCCTCCTTCTCCAATTTCATGGCCACCTTCTCTGAGATTTGAAGAAGGCTGGTTTGCTGCATCTCACCCATAACTTCAGTTCCACTCCAGACTTTGTTGAATAATAATAGCTATAAAATCAAGAGAATGGTGAAAGAAATCACTAGAGCTTTAAAATTGTTATTGTATTTTATGGTTTACAGCAATTACATTTTCTAATATTCTAATAGGAACAAAGACATTATAATATTTTACAAGTTATCCCATATTACACTAGTCTCAAAACCAGAAAATCTGATTTACAGAGGCAAAATCTTTTAAAAATAAGTATATCCTAGTAAATTCCCTTTGCCTATCATATTAAATATGTAATTTGTTGTGATGGACAAATCCCTTCTGGTTTAATCTTTCAGGAATTTTGGAGCTCAGAGGAAAATGTATTTGAGCTCAACATTGTAAGTCAAAAGATTGTCCACATTAACATAAGGAATACAAATACAAATGCTGCAGTGTTTGTATTAAACGTTAAAAACCTCTATTCCTCTGTAAAGAATAGCTGTACTATACCTGCCAGACATTTGGCATTGAAGAGAGCAGTATCTCAGGTCATGTCACAGGTTAATGTTTGGACAGCAGCAGGGGGAGAGATTACTAGACCCACTAGAGAATACAGATATGTCAACTTTGTTCTGTTCAACCGCACAGCAACCTTATAAACAGGATAAAAGCAAGGTTCATGTTTTCAAATGGTCAGCAGGGCACACATTAATTTATAAATCTCCAAGAGTTGCTTTCTTGGTTAATGTTCTTAATGCACTGAGTTTTATGACCTGAATCAATTCTCTCTGTATTTTGTAAAAGTAGAAAGTGCAGAAAGTCCTTATAGTTCCTTATATGAGGTTATTAGAGCAGATAAAAAATAACACAGAAGTAAAAAATTTACATGTTTAGCATATAATATTATACCACAATCTTAATTTTTCATTCCTGGTAGATAGAAACTACTTACTACATGCTATGACTACCTAATGGGTTGGATTGTAGGAACAGATATACTTTTACCAGGGGAACAGAAAGCAGAAGCTATCTTTAAGCCATAAAAAGGATGCACAGTCAAGTAGAGTTCAGTTGAGGTAGATATTGAATGAATATGTAGAATTCACATTTTTTTCTCTGTTTTGGGGTTTTCTGGGAACCCACTTTGTGAAAATTTTCATGTCATTTGTTGCCTACATACAAATAGCAAAAACACTTAAAAAAATAATTTTTGAAACACATTTTTTATCATTGTTTATTACCATCTTGTATTTAGTTAGTGATATTTAAGGATTTACTTCTGGGGTATAAACAACTGCTATTGATGGGTCACTGGGACAAGAACATTTCTAAAGAGGATTTGACTGCCTTGAAGTTGTCCTTTATTTATCCATTTGTCACTAAAAGAATTGTAACTGAGGCTTACTTAAGGTCTTCTTTTAATTTCTGTGCCTTCTGTTGAATGCTCCCCTGAGGCTCTTGGGGATCTGTTATTTTGAATTTCCAGGTAGTGTCCCTGCCAGTTTGCAAGGCAATGCTAGGTTTCTTAATGTATATTGAAAGCCACAGGACCCAGCGAGATGAGCAGGGCAGACTCAGAGAACGTAGCCAAGACCAACTAAGATTCTAGATCATAAGGACATGTCAGAATGATGAAGCAAGTCTGAGGTGAAGTTGGAAAACCAAACCATATGTCAGAGCTAGGATGAGGTCTGGTGGTGGCAGGTCCATACTGACAGTGGGGCAGAGATCAGACTAGGAACTCAGCTCGTGAGTTGGAGTATGGATTAAAGGATTTCATGATCAGTCAGGGCAGGGCTGTGGCAGAGCTGGAGACAAGCACTCTCATGACATTGCTGATGCAGGCACTGATGGCCTTGGACTGAGCTGAAATGGGGTTCCTGGGACCGTGGGTAGAGGGTGGGGAGGTCCTTGGTGTGGCCAGGCAGAGACAATAAGGCCCATAATGCCTTAAACGCCCTAACATATACAAAGAGAACAGGAATCAAGAACTAATTTGGGAATGCACTATATTCCATAAAAAAGAGAATTACCACTTTGTTTGAAGTTTCTCATTTTTCAGGAAGCAGTGACAATTTTCAGAGCTTGAGTGAGGAAAACTATGATGTAGTGGGGACCCTTTGTAGTTAAATTTGTCACTGACCTTCCATAAACTGAATGAATTTCCAAATGTCTGAAAAATCTGAGAAAGCTCAGTAAAACACTTGCTTGTGTTTTCTGGCTAACGGTATTATCATACATTTTTAATCTACATCTACACAAGGAAAATATTCAACATGTTTTCTGTTCATGCAATGGGTGCATGGGCAATCCTCTGACATATTATATGCAACACGTTGACCTCTAGTAATACCCTTTATGGTCAGCAAATGTGAGTCTGGCATTTTAAAGGGGAATTATACTTGCTTCTTGTAGAAATTTTTCTAGCAGCTATCTCTAGATTCTAGAGAACTATTAAAAATATGCAATACACTTTGCTCATTGAGATGCCTTGAATATTAAAGAATTTTTTCTAATCAGGCTGAGAAACAAAATAAAAAATAAAGACAAGGGTAAGCAAAGTCTCTTGGCATCTTATTCACCAGGCATCTTATTCAAATGGTATATATTAGACTGTTATTCAAATTTGCAGCAAGTCATTAAAAACAAAGTCACAGGTTCACCACTACTATCTATCCATTCTGAATTTATTAACTGCTCTCTTTTATTTTAAAATTATTTCTGTATTTCCATCCTATAGTCTTCTTATTAAAATTCTCAGATCAAGAGGAGTAACTCTCTAACTAAGGTGAATTAAACAGTGAGGGTTGCATGTTGCTCTTACCAGCTTAGGTCAGAGCTGCAACTCAGCAATTTTATGCCTCTGTTGCTAAGACAGGTCTAATATATGGTGCACTCTGGAGAGGCATGGGGATAAATCGTTGTAGTTTGCTACTCTTATTCTTTTATCCTTCAATAATTTTAATTACCCACTCTCAATAAATAGTGTAAACATCATCTAGAAATTAGATCAGTGTCAGAAAAAACATGGATTGTAGTCACCATGTTGTGGCTGTGTTTGTTGTCTCATGATTTGTAATTACGTGGGAAACATATAAAACACTAGGCACTAAGGGAAGGATTAATCTGACTTAACTTTAGCCATCTAGCCATCTAATCTAAGACAAGCTTCCAGTTTCCCTTTATAGCCACAGGACTGTATAACAGAGCAGTGCCATGAAACCTTCAAGGTGATCCATCCGATCTGCTATAGTTTTCTGTCTCAGAATGAGATGAATTGCTCTCTAAAAGTAACATCTTCTTTCCACTGGCTATGAAGGAATCTAATAGAGACCTACTTAGACTTAGAAATCATACTTTTATTTTTAAGGAAGAAGTGAATTTAATCTTACCTTAGTTTTTAAATAGTTTGCATAACTTTTGCAGAGTTTAAAGTTAGAATTTTCTTTATATCTGCTTTGCATATCCATCCCAAACACTTATATGGAAGGAAGGAAAATGCTCACCTTCTGGCCTTGGTCCTCAGCTTGAGGATCAGAGGACTCATCTTTTACTTTGCTTCTATGCAGTAAATTAGTTGGACAGCAGTTAGCAGGGAACATTCATTGTCATTTTCAATTAAGTAATAGACAGAGTAGTGATCTTGAAGTTAACATTAACATTATGAGATGCAAATGATAACCTTTTGTGAAGGGAGATTCAAACTGACTGATTGTATTATACTTCTTACATTTTCAAGTATTCAGTGTAATTTCTGTCTTGAAGTTAATCAAGAGGGCAAATTATTATTTGCCTCCTAAATACACAATAACAAATAAATATCAGAAACATTTTAATATTTTCATGGTTTGAACACTAACAAATACTACCTCTTTAACAGTCTTCAACTAAGAGAGGAAATAACACTTTGTTGAAGATCAGAAAATTCATGCCAAAATGTAGAATTCAGCGATGAGCGAATGTTTCATCTTTCTCTAACATACTTTTATAGTTAAATACTCTACACAAATAACCATGGACAACATTATGATACATTCTAGTCATTTCTGCTGCAGCTACCTTACAGGAGCTATTTTTATTAACCCATACAAAATAATTTCTTATTTCAGATACCAAAAAAACTATCCTGAGATTTAATGGAGACATCTTCATTTTATGGTAGACTGTTTCGAGAGAGCCATGATCAATTTGTGGATTGTAATTTAAGACATTAGAAAATCACAAATGACTCCAACTTGAATTTCTATTACTGTGCTTCTCTACATACTTCACTAGCTAGTCCATAGTCATTGTGCAGGAGTTCTGCTTATTACAATGATATATGTATATAAGGTAGTTCTACCTGTACCCATCAGCATCCTCGTAGATAAGCTGATAAAATATGGGCTTGGTGATCAGGTAGTGAGGTGGATAAAGAACTGGTTAAAGGGAAGAAGTCAGAGAGTTGTAGTCAATGAGACAGAATCTAGTTGGAGGTCTGTGACTAGTGGAGTCCCTCAGAGGTCGGTATGGGCCCATCCTGAGGGAGCTGGCAGAGGTCATTGCTAAGCCACTCTCCATCATCTTTGGTAAGTCATGGGCAACAGGAGAGGTGCCTGAGGACTGGAGGATAGCAAATGTCACTCCAGTCTACAAGAAGGGCAAGAA
>VZRW01004682.1:14607-60861 GCA_013398125.1 Aegotheles bennettii | reverse complement strand
TGGACTAGATGATCCTTCGAGGTCCCTTCCAACCCCTTAGATTCTGTGATTCTGTGATTCCCATTCAGGAGCAACCTTCATTTACAGTGGAGGTGTAATCTTTAAAAAGTACAATAAGTGCAATCACTAGTTGTATGTCTGTGTTAGGTGGACCGGATCCCAGTTCTGCTTTTTTTTCATGTCAAATTCTAATTGAAAGTGGGATTTAGTTAAGAACTGTATAATTCAATGTTGCTCTGGAAAAGTTTTATTTGAGTTATTGCTCCCACCTCCTTTTGGACTTATGAGACAAAGAATTAGTTAAGTTATTGACTCTTAGTGATAAAGAAAGGTCACCTTCTCTGATGATAGCCAAAAGCCAGTGTTTACACCACATGAAAATCAGTCTCTTAAACTGAGGGAAAGCTGCAGTTGCACATGATAGGCTATAATTTGTTGTATAACTGATATAGTTACAGGTTTAAGGGTTGGATTCTGGTAATGATGATGGGCTTCACATGTAGGAAGAAAGAAGGAAAATTTCTGTTTCTAGTAAGTTATTTTCTTTAAAGTTTGGGTTGATCAGATTTTCTAAAAGGTTTGAAATAGGAGTTGTGTCAGTGGACATGAATATACATTACAGAGGAGTATGATAACACTTTTGAAGTGAATCTCCGTAATTGCACTAAAGAATGTGTAATCAAACACAAGAACACTCATTTGCACATAAATCTCTATACTTCTATTAATTAAAGCTCTTTCTGAAATGTTGGTACAGAGCAAAATCTGTCTTCTAAATGTTTGCATCAAGCATGCAAACAAATAAACAGAACAAGAGGTACTGGATGGGACAAGCAGTTTTGCAAGCAAGATTTGTCAAATGACAGAATCATAGAATCACAGAGTTGCTTAGGCTAGAAGGCACTTCTGCAGATTGCCTAGTCCAAGCCTTTTCTGAATGGCAGGGTCAGGTACAGCAGGAACATATCCAGTCTGGTTTTGAATATCTGTGAGGATGGAGACCCCACAACCTCTCTGGAAAACCTCTTCCAGTGTTTGAGAATCCTTTCACTAAAAAAAGCCTATCCTTTTATGTTTAAATAGAATTTCATTCATTTTAATTTGTGTGACAGTACCTGTTGTCCCATCAATGGGCAATGGGAAGAGCCTGAATCCGTTGTCTTTACTGACCACATCAGGTATTTATGCACATTGTTAAGATCCCCTGGGCTTTCTCTTCTCCAGGCTAAACAGTCCCTGCCCTCTCAACCTCTCCTTGTATGTCAGATGCTACAGTCTCTTACTTACCTGTGTAGCCCTTAACTCAACAATTTTGTCAACATTTTTTGACAGAGACAGTTGATAGAGGAAAGGGAGGGAAAACAGCTAGCAGGTGAGTGAAATGGCTGGTCAGCAGAAAGATCACTTGACCTTTGTGTTTTGCAAGTTTTAACAAGTCCTTTAAAATACGTATTTGACTGAAATAGGTTTGCATTTTTCCCATTTTGTTGTGTGTTTTTTAAAAATAAACCAATAATATTTTTGACTGCAAGACTTGAAAATTGTATTTTGTAGAAATAACTGTTTCTCATCTTCTTTCTATTGTAATATTTGGGATAAATAGTTTGATTAGTTTATTAGGGTTTTGATTATTTTTTTGTTTTCTTTTGCTTGTTGTGTTTTAGTATTCATGAAAAGTATGAGACCAGCATTACAATTTCAAGAAATTGGTGGTAGAACAATCAGTAAAACAACGAGGTTTTTTTGATATCTGAAAGCTGGGGAGGAAGGCCTATGAGTATTCTTACTTTAAGTTGGTATGGTTTCTACATTCCAGGGTTTTTTTGTTTTTGTTTTTGTTTTTGTTTTTGTTTTTCCAATTTTTATCAAAATCTTGTGTCTTGTATCAAAATAAAGTGTCTGATTCAGGTTAGTTCAAATAAAAAACAAAAAAGAGACATATATGGACAAGGAAAATGACTAAAAATTTTCTGTTCTCATACCAATATAAAAATAGATTACTTTTTATAAAATTATGTAGAATAAGACAAGAGTATACTTACGAATTTATAAGAAAAACTGGTATGGTGTTTTAAAGATTTTCTTACTTCAAATGGCAGTGCTACTGGGAGAGGGGTTGTTCATCACTGTAAGTTGGGAAACTCATAAATTAATCTCAGTGTTATGCAGACAAACTTTAAAATAAACATATATGCTCATTTATATAGGTGTTTATATAGTATATATAGTTTATATAATATATATAGTTTATATATTCACTGGAAGGTTATGAGACTCTGGCTCGAATTAAACATACAGGATCAATGTTTTCTAAAAAATAATAATACAGTCAATATTTTCTAGGAAATACACACCCAAATGAATTTTAAAAAAGCAGTATGCTTGTTTACCATTCAGAAAAAGAAAATTAACATTGATACTTACAGGAAAGTTTCTGCTTAGTTATTTATTTTTTCCTTATTTCCCCTGGAAAAAAAAAATCTGCAATTAGTAATTTAAATGTTTAGATGCCAGGTTTTAGTGAAGATCTCTGATGGAATTATTTTATTTATTTATATTACCACCCAAATAAAATTTGCTGACCTCTATACATTTCACATAACATCTTTTCACTGTTTATAGAAAGAATCTAATGGTTCTCCCAGTCCAGAGAATAAAAAGAAAGCAGCATATTGTCTAGAATGCCAGTCAGCATACATCATATTTTTAGCTATATTATCTATTTCAGCAATTATTTTAATTCTGCTTAGTTTTTACTTCATGATTTCAGCTGTTGAGAAGTGAGGATTAAGCTATCTAAATTTCAAAGATAGGGAAAAAAAAAAGGGGGGGGGAGGAAGGAAAAGAAACAATCCACAATTAAAGCTGTCTTACATTAAACTTACCATGTAGCTGTTAATATTAGCCTTTCCCTTGATCTCTAACATCTACCTCTTCCCAGTGGAAAACACACTACTGTAGGCTTTCTCTGCTAAACTTCTGATTCCAGGCAAGTAGGAAAGTCTTGTTTCTTTATCACAATCCTTTGGAGAGTTTTATGTGCATAAGCTTGATGGATTATTAGTTTTAGTGTATAAGATTCTTGGGAAAACTTCTGATATTGAAGGGGAAACATTTGTATAAGCATAGGCTTTTGTTTTGAAGAGAAAAGAACCATTATTTTCCTACCATAATTTCATCAAATAATTGTTGTTAAGAAACTCTGGGTAAAATGAGAATGGTTTTTCAGTGAATGGATATTATTGTAATGTTTGGAGATGACAGTTTGCACTGGGAGCAAGATCATGTGAAATTCCTCTGCAGTGATGTATGCCATCACTTCTCAATCAATACAATTTATCACTGATTCAACACAGATATGCTTTAGGGCATATGAACAGTCCCATTAACTTCAGTAGCTGTAGATGACAAAATTGTTCAAAACAAGGCACCCAATAGTAGTACCAATGCGCAAATCTCGTGTTGTCAGAGACAGGAACAGAAGATCTAAGGAAGTTTAAAGAATCACCAACAAGGATATCAGGAAAAGGTAAATTTAATATAGATTTATAAAAGCATGACTTAACAGCAATCGATGTCAAGGTTCACTCTTACTTATTATATGGAAGGGATGTGTAGGTGCTAAAAGGTTTAGGTATAGGGATTTCAGTGTATTGTTTTAACAAATAACTATGGGTCTAGTACGATTTGGAATAGCACCAAATTGAGGTTGATTGACATTATAACAAATCACAAACTTGGACAATATGATATGATTATCTAGCAATACTTAATCAATAATCAAGTTGTTATAATCAAGTACAGAGGTTCAATTAAAGATTTAACAAAGTTTCTAAACTAAATTGCACACATACATAAACACACACACAAATATAGAGATTAACCTATATTAAGATGATAAATTTTGGTACCTAATTATCATTGAACCACAGGAAAAGAAGTTGCAATGAAACATCCCTCCAATTCATCTACAAGCCAGAATTATATTAAATTATTAAAATTTGATCTATTTGCCATAAAATGAGAAATAGTGCATTACTCAATCTTTTCAATTGGATAAACAAACTTCCTTAATGGGGTGCAGGATAGCAGTCTGCTGCAATCCCAGAGAGCTCTGGAAGGCCTCATTTCAGCATTGATATTTACAGGATCCCAAGATGATTGACTTTGGCCAGTATTTTTCCATGGTGGCCACAATTCGAGTCAGATGACCTTTGGCAACTTTCAGAGTGGGCTTTTGAACCAAGCAGAAGGGGTCTTGGGTACATTACCCAAACAACAGAGTTCTGGATATGACTAGGAAATCCCTGATCACCCCAAATCACAGTATTTGTACTAGTACAAGAAGGTACCCAATTGTGTCAACCCACTGCCTCAGTAGGCAAGGTCAGAAAGTGACGTATTGTCTCAGTCTACTGCACTTGCTATCAAAACAAGAACAATGTTGGGCCTACCACCCTTGTAACTAAAACAAGAACAATGTTGGCTGGTGTTGACATTGCAATATGTTCAGTGGAGAGAGAGTAAAGAGTCTGCACCATCACACATGACAACAGAAGGACCAAAGAAGTGAATCAGCAGGTGTCATATCATAAGAGGATTTTATTCCAGTCCTGGGTGGAGTGCATAAACTGGACCTTTTCCTTCCATACCTGACTATGCAGAAAGAGCCCTGCTTCTGCTTCCCATTCCCTGGGATCCTGTCCTTGTTCTGTGCTGACTTTCAACTCCTCATACAGCACTGCATTTGATCTTGCTTCTCATTCCTCTTTTTCAGCATCAACTTAATAACCTATGTGAAGTAATGAACAAATGCTTTTTTTGCTTTGCTTCTGCACACAGGTTTTTATTTTCTTATTAAACTACCTTTGTCTAAATCCATGAGGTTTTCCATCTTATTTTCTTCTCCTGTTCTGTTGAGGAGGGAGAGTGACAGAGAGTCTGAGTGGGGGGCTGGCAACCAGACAAAATCAACTCACCACATCAACCTACAACAGTCTTGTGATCTTCAGAACGCCTTTTAAACTATTATAGGGGCTGAAATTTCTCTGTGTTCATCAGTAAGACATTTTTAATGTTTAGCACCGGACATGAAAATTGTCTGAATCCCAGTGTTTATTCATCTTATGCCTAAATCCTATAGCAGACTACAAATTTTTCATAGTCTCCTCTATAAGAGTCTGGTTTGGTTGGAGCTTCTGTGGAATGGCTACCAGACCTACCATCAGTCATTGAATGGTTTGTATTGGAAGGGACCTTAAAGATCATCTAGTTCCAACCCCTCTGTCATAACTTTGCACAAAAGTTAAGGATGAATACTGGCTGCAGCACTTTTTCCAGTAGCCTCATGGCTAAAAAGTGATAAGCATATTTTGATATGCTCTCAGGTGCCTGATTAATAACAGGGAGTTGTACCTTAATCTTTTTTATTCAGAGCTACTTGGGGGAACATAGGGGAAAGACTCTCCCTGACTCAAGTGGACACTAATCCAATTTCTTTAAATAAAAAAAAGTTTACTGGACTGGAGTAATAGGCAGTGTGATTGTTTCTGAAGGCTAATACACTTTTTTTTTTTTTCCAAAATTAGAACCATTTGGTTAGAGTTTCTGTCCCAGGAATAAGTCATTGTTCTTAAGTGTGAAACTCATCAGCATGATTTGTGACTGTGAATCCAAAGAAGCACTAACCAAAATGTTCACATTTGGAACATCATCTCCACTGATTTTACAAAGAGATTATGCACTAATTTTATGAATACTGATTCACCAGATATCTGTAAAGGCATAAGTTAAGAATGCAGCGTTAAAAATATAGACAACCAATACCTCTAATCACAAGTGATTTTATTAAGATGTGTTTTCTTAGCTAAATATCAGTAATAATGTTGAGAACTGTATGTCTCCATATATTTAATGACATTGCAAACTCCCGAGATAAAACCTCTCTACACCTCTGACATACACTATTGGATCTTCTCAGTGTGAAACTCCCTGATAAAATGCAATGAAGTGGAAGGAAAGGTACGGCAATATGAAATCTATGTTATTCTTTCTTATGGTTATCATACTGTGACATCTCTATCCAAAGGATTTCTGGTGTTTCCATTCTTTTCTCTGTTCTAATCTGAAACGCTATGAACTTCCTTTCTATCCTGTAGACATACAGGTGAAGAATGAAGTGAGAAATTCAGGTGAAAGCATAAACCAAAGAAAGACTATTTTCCTTAACTTGTTAAAAGCAAAGAATAATATTCTTTCAAGTCACAGATTGTGTGAGTAAGTATAATACTGATTCTGAGTCTGAACATTCCTGATACATGTTGATATTTGAGATCCTTGTTTGTGAGGGAGTGTATGTTAGCCTTTCACTAATAAACCACTTCTTACAATGCTAACAGTTTCCTCACATCTAATGTGGAAAATACACTTTTTTGCTGCATTATCAGAAATTATTATCCTTTTGGACAGATTCAACATACACTAAAATATCATTTGGAAAAAAAATAATCACATAAAAGTACTCCACAAGTTGGTTGTATGCTCATCTGGATATTTTAATATGGTTTCACAGAGCAGTTTAGGATATTTATCTGTGTTTTCCAGAATTAATGTAAAGAAAGAATTTCAGATCTTTGTATGATTTTTTTTTTTTTGACAGTATGGATGTCAATGTTTAAGAAATTAGGTCTTTAGTCTTCACCTCTTCCTCTCCTGCAATGGAGGTTCACACCTCTACCAGATTTAGATACCCATAAACTGATTTTCTGACAAAAAAAATCTGCTGTCATTATTGTGATCTTTCCATTTTCTCTGTCTCAATACATACAAACACTCATTCAAAATACACAAGATGATATGTCATCACTCATGTTTTTGCATATGTGTATGGACCATAGGTGATTATTAAGGGAAGCTCCAAATCTGGCATAAAAAAGGTAACTGCAGGGCACCTCAGTGGCTCAGGGTAGGAGTAAGGGAACAGGGAGGGTGAGAATATGGGGCAACACAGGTAGGGTTTGATGGAGTATCCAGTTTTATGCTTAAAGGGAATAGGGAGGTTTTAGTCAACATGCATAATTTACCATAAACCACTAAGTGTTTTTGATAGGCTTTAAACCTATCTGGCCTTTCTAGCAAAGATACATGTCCACACTAACACTACTGTTCATAGAATCTAATCATGTAGACTGCTGTTAAATCTGCTCTGAATAGCTTAATTCACATATGTTAAATATATGGACTTATACATGTATGTTTATAGAATTACAAATTGTATTGTATTAAACTCCAACTAAATCCTGCCTATGTTTTTCTTTAAATCTGTTCTTTTGTTCAAAGAGTATAGAATTCCTCCCAGATCTTTCCTTCTGTAAGACATCATTTAATAAGATGGTATTATCTACCTCTTTGATTTTTATCTCTCTCTTTCTACCCTGAGGTCACCCTTTTGGCAAGCTGATATAGTTAGTAGTGTACCTTCTGCATGCTATCAGTTCCCCTTTTTCCCGATCTGGCAATCAGTAACCTGCTCAGTAAAAATGTCACAGATAGTAGTAGTAGTCATGATAGAGGCTGCTGGTATTTTGTACATGTTTGTTGCCTGACTAGTTATAAAGAGTGTTTTAACTGCATTTACACTGAAGGACAACACAACATTATATTTTAAAAAAGATAAGAATATTGCCAAATATGGATTTGTAAGAGTCAAGATATTCTTAGGAAAAAACTCTACAACAAATAACATTACTGTCTATATTACGAACTTACGTGGATTGCATTTTTGTCAGAAAATCCAACTTTCAAGGCAAGATTTTCGATATAAAGCTGTTGTCCAGGACTTGTGTTTCAAGGAAAAAAAAAAAGTTGTTATTATGTGACTGTATAATGTGTCTAAATGTAATATTTATCACATGTAAGACAACTTTAATGGCTGTTAAACACAGGGTAAAATTAATTTCACCTCATTTTATATGTTTCAAAGTTAAGACATCTGTAATGTAGTCATCTTAAGTCTTCTTTCAAGTCTTAGCAGAAAAAAATAGGCACCTCCAGAGGGTAATCAATGTAATCTTTATTGCCCATCCTAACTGACATAAATTACCTTCTGGAAGTGGCTAACAGTATCGTACTGAGTGTAAAACCAACATGTCATGCATCTGCTAGACATTGAACTGTTAGATGTCCAGGTCAAGATAGGTCAAAATATGAACTTTTATTTTTCAGGGTGAGATTTATCTATGTCCTGTGTTATTTTCAGGAAACCTAAGGGGACACTGTAACCCTACACTGCTTACCTGTATCACACAATTTATGTATATTGAAAACAACCCTCATTTGCTTCACCTCTACCTTAAGACCAGAGGGAAGTGGAAAAAGAGCTTAAGGTAGTAAAAGGAGAATCGATACTGTCCCTCTAATGAGCCAGGCAATGTAGCTATGTGGACTACTAACAAATCCTCAAACTATACATACATTTATAGGAAGTAAGAAACAGTTTGTGTGTTAAGTTGAGATGAGAAGTAAAACAATAAACGTCTGTTTTAGTCGTGTACAATTTCACACTAAAGTTCACATCCATATATATTTAGGAACCAAGAAGCCAGGACTTTATTACACTCATTTGTGGAGACCTGCCTAGTACCCACTAGAAACCCACAACAGGTTCTAACTAAAATAAAAGCATAACACACTGGTCCTGCTATTTAATAATTCATTTAATCCATGTTAACCACCAGTGTAACTTAAAGCATTTTCAATTTAAACAAAGGATAGTTTGTGAATATATTAAATTTATAAAATGTGGCAGCCTGTACAGTTGCATAAATAGAATGGAAACTTTGAAATTGACAATAGTAAAATATGTAATGACTTGGAAGCTATGATCTGAATAGGTGAAGAGTACCCTAAATCCAGTTAATCATCTTTCAATTGAGAGCTAACATCAAGACAATAAAACCTCTCCACCGCACCAATCAGCAATTTACATCATAAGACATGTAATTTTAAAAAGCAGTTTTATAAAATAGTTGCAATTAATTCTTCAAATAACATTAGATCCCAAGCTGACTAAAAATCAGATGTTCCTAAACCTAGGGCTAAAAGAAGAAACCTTGTAAATCAATGTGACAGAAAAGTACTGAGGACAGTTAATTCATCTACAGTGGCATCATGATCTATCTGTATTTATGTTGTGTTTCCCTACTTATGAGTAGGGAAAAACTCCCCTCATATGATTATTAACTGAATTCAGACAATGTACTTCTAAAATATCCAATCTTTAGACTTTTCATAATACATAACAATTACTTTTTTCTGAATTAGGACCCAATATGAGTGATAAGTAATGAACTATCTACTGTCTGTCTATATATTAGGAAAATAAATGTGTACAGGGCCATTATCTGTCCTTGAGGCCAACTAGCAAGACTAGACTATGCTGATACTTTTAAACTCTTATATTCTCTAAGACATGTTCATGGCATCCAAACTGTTGATTTGGAATAGTCCTTTAATGGCTAGCCATGTTGACTGCTGAATCATAAAGAGAAATTGCTTTGAAAACTGCAAGTTGAATCTACCAAAACTGTACAGGGATCATTATAGCAATTAACAGTGCTGATAAACTAATTCTGGTCAAAAAATAAACAGTTTTTCTCAAAGGGACTTCAGATTGAAGTTTTCACAAACTTCAGGGAGATGTGTGTGTATTTTCACATTAATATTCTCTCAGATAATAAACACAAAACTAATTTATGTGCATGAAGTTATGAGTTTTAGCTAATTGCTCAGTCTATGCAAAAATATAAAGTTAAAATTAGTAAGTCTTTTTTAAAAATAGTTGAAATGTAAGCAGGAACACAGGAATATAGGAAACAATGCATTTTGCTGATAACTTGTAGGAAGGAGGCAGCTTTGTATTGTAGTACACTGTTGTTAAGGTAGATTTGTCTCATGATATGGCTATGTCAATTGGCCAAAAACCCCTCCAAATCTTAACAAATTATAGAAATGATAGGCTTATTCTCAGGGAAGTACATTCTGGAGTTGTGTTGGATTAAGCTTCAGAGATACAAACAGATTTTGTGACAGACATATAATTTAGGAACAAAGTTAGTTCTAATAATATTACAAATCTTGCTAAATTTGCAGTCATGCAGTAGTGGAATGTGTGGCATGTTGTGATGGGTTCATATTGGAAAAATGCTTAGGGAAGATAAAAAAAAAAGAGCATTGGTCTTTGTGTAAGAAGCTAACTAAATACATGGAGCTTTGCTATGGAACACCCAACAGGTTGATCAGCTGCTTTTGAGACTAGATTTGAAGAGAGATAGCCAGGAAGAATGTCATGGCAGGCACAGGTTACTGATGTCCTGATCAAACAGTTGATTAAATGCTTCAAATTACATGAAGAAATCTCATGGTTGCAATATGAGGTTATCACGGAGGACTTCATCTACCCCAGCATCTGCTGAAAGGACAAGCAAATCAGGAGACTTCTCAAGTATGTCAGGGACAATATTTTGATGCAGTTGCTGGTTGGACAGAATTTGGGAGATCAGATTTGCCAGATTTGCTGCTTGTGAATAAAAATGAGTGATGTGATTGATCAATAGCAGCCCTCACTCCAGGGGCCATGAGATTATGCAATTAAATATCCTCATAAAATGAGGAAGAGAGCAAGCATAATAAAGACACAAGATTCAGAAGATAAGATTTTGCTTGTTCAGGGAAATAGTACAAAGAATCCCTTGGATGCTACCTCAAAGGGAAAAAAACAAAAACAACAAAAACCAACAAACCAAAACCCAAGAGAGTTGGATATCTTCAAAGACAAACTCCTCAAAGCACAAGGACAGTTCATCCTCTTGTACTGAAGTCAAACTGTCTTGGCACAAGTCATCATGCATAAAAATTCCTGACAGAACTCAAATGAGAATAAGAAACATATGGATGGAGGAAACAGAGACCACCTGCCTGGAGAAAAACAGAAATATTATATGAGATGCATGGGTGGAATTGGGCAATTAGGCAAACCAAAGCCCAGTTGTAGTTGAAACTGGAGGATGTGAATGGCAACAGGAAGGGCTTCTGTAATTACATTGGCGGCAACAAGAAGTACAGAAACCGAAGATGACATAGACTTGCTATTAGTGAGGCCAGTGACTTGCTGATGATAGAGAGCTGAAGAGCAGAAAAACTGATTTTCTCATGTGTGTCAGTTTGTACTTGGAATGTCTGCTGTCAGGCCTCCCATATCTGACTAAATGAAGTACAACTTAAGAGAAAAAAAAAATCAACCAAAAACAAATTGTATAAACATACAATGGGGCCAGACTGGAGACATTCAAAAGTGCTGAGAGACCTGGTAGATGTCATTTCAAGGTCCCTCTCTGTCATCTTCAAAGGGTTGTATCTGTCAAAGGAGTTCCCTGCAGCCTAGAAAAAGGCAATTACTATGCCCATCTTCTAAAATGGAAAGACAATCCAAGGTAATACAGACAGTCTGTGAAGAAAACACAGCAAATCATTTAGGAAGATATTTCCAAGCAAAAAGGTAGCTGGAAACAGTCAGTGTGGATGCATGAAGGGCAAATCATGATAGTTCAATACAATTGTCTTATAAATTGAGTTAAATGGATGAGTGGGCAGGTGGAGCAAGATCACTTGTGGTATGTCTGTAGTATAATTGCAGAGAAATGCCTAGAAAGGTGGAGAAAAGGTAGTTAAGACTGAAGTGATGAAAAACTTGCTCATAACTAGTCAACAGTTCAATAGCATCTTTTTGAGTGGTGTTCATTTGGGATTAATACTGAGGCTGATGCCATTTGAGATCTTCATCAATGACCTAGACAGTGAGAAGGAATACACTTTGTGATTTTGCAAAAGAAAGCAAATTTGCAGGGCAATAGTACAGTGTAACTCAGAGACACTTCTCCAAGCTGGAGGAATGGGCTGACAGAAGCTTCATGAAGTTCAACCAATACAAACACGAAGTCCCATGCTAGGGATGCAATAACATCATGCCACAATTTAGGCAGACACTGACTGGATGGGGAGTTATTTTGTTATGAAAAAATCTGGCAGTCCTGTTTGTCAACAAGTTGAACCTGAGTGTTATGGTTTGAGGGGACAGGCAAATTTTATAGTTTTGCTGCAAGGACATGAAGAGAGGGGGCTGGAGTTTAGGACCCTTTGTGAAAAGGGGTCTGGGGTGTTGGTATTCCCTCCCACTTTCTGCCAAACTATAAAGCCAGCAGAACAGGAAGTTCCTGCTCTCTTTTCTTTCTGCTCTCCTTCTCGTTGCCACGTGGAGATAGCCCAGAGGGAGAAAGGGCCTTGCCTTTGTTACCAACTCGCCACGTGTTCTTCAGGATCTGACTGCATCAGGTGCTGGGAAGAGCTTTGGACCACTTTTTCCTACATCAGCTTTGCCGTGGGGGGACTTTCGGGAACTTGTATCAACAGTCACCAGAGTTGGGTTTATATATTTATATATTTTCTTCTTTCTCACACCTGTTACTCCCCCTCCCCATTTCATTAAATCGGTTACAGTTTTAGCTTCCAACTGTTAAGCCTTTATTCCTTATTCTCCTTCTATCTTTCCCCGAGGGGGTGGAGGGGAGTAACAAAGAGCAAACTCTGTCTCTCTGAATTGCAGCTCGCCCTGGCCATTTTTCAACCAAGACACTGAGTTAGCAGTGTCTCTTCGTTTCAGTGAAGGCTACTCACATACTGGTCTGCATTAGGAAGAGCACTTTTCCGGCAGGCAAAGATAAGCAATTACTCTCCTCTATGTGGCACTTCTAAGGCTGCACCTGAAGTATTGTTTCCAGTTTGGGGCTCCCCAATAGAGGAGAAAGATCGACAGGAGTGAATCTCAATAGAGACTTACTAAGATGATGAAGAGGAGGAACACATGAAATAAAGAAAGGCTGAGGAAGTTGGGTTTCTTCAGCATGAAGAAGGTTAAGAGGCAACATGTTTGCTGCGTTCAGCTATCTTTTGCCTTTTCTAGTTTCAAGCCATTATACATGCCTAATGCAGAACACGGTCTTATATAGGAGCAGCTTAAGAATTTGGAATCAATGCACTACAATGTGTATGTGCACTATTTTGAACAAAATTAATTGCTTATAGATTAGACTTAGTTATTCTGTAAAAGATGGAAATAACAGCTGACAAGCTGCACCCCATCTCTTGCTCATTGTTGCCACTTGAAATTCGTATTCATGACATGTTATCTTGAAAGTAGAGATAATAAAATAATAGCACTGTGGTCTTCCCCATATCATAGCCCTGCAAGAGATCTGGCTCTCTGAGAGTCCTCAGTGATTTACAGTTAATCTTATTCTATTGCTTTTTCTTCTCTATCTCCCTCAGGGTCACAACACTAAATAAAAGAGATGCTTTCAAACCATACAAAGAAGTTAGAAACATGTCAATAATAGATTCACTTGGTGAGTCAAGAAATCATAACACCATACTTTTTTTAAAAATAAATAAAGTACAAGAGAACTATCTGTCTGTCTAGTACATGTAGGAGTACTTGCTACTAAACACTTCAATATTTTCACAATACCTAATTAGTAGCTGTTGCTTCTTTTTCAGCCAGGGAACAAAAATCTCTTTGCCAAAGAACTAGAAATCATTCCAATTTACTGATGAAGAAATTAAACTTCAGAGACCAGATATGACTTCCCAAGGTCCTGATGGTAGAAAGGAGGGCAAAGAAACGATTTAACTTTGTTTTTTCCCAGACCTCCACTGCCTTACATGTCTCAGTACAAGGCTGAAGAAAACAACATAAAGGTAATCCTAGTACAAGTTCAGATAGAAAGGAGGTGTCTCTAGGGCAGCTTGCAGTCCAGGACACTGTCAAGATTTTTGATAAAAATTAAAGAGCCAAGACAGGATCGATCTTCTGATAGAGAGGCCTTCAGCATTATTTGCAGTGTACTGGCTAGCTCACCAGTTCTAGGTTTAGGATTTGGATAAGGTTGTCTGATGTTGATCTGAACTGGAGTGCTATGAGAAGCCCATCTTCTCCAGGCTTTAAGAAAATTCAGGACCTCCCAATATCTCTGTCAGAGTGATGGAGTGATGGTCCTAGCATTGGAGGAAGATTCCTTACCAGATAGAAATATAGACAGAAAGCAAATTTGGTTCTTGCCTCCTTTCTCATAAGTTGGTCTAAAAGTTAATATGTTATCTAAGAAGTGCAGTTCTAAGCATTTGAAATTTTGATTCCATTTCAGAACATAGCATTTTTCTTACTCTCCATTCATAGTAAGTACCAGAGGTTCTCTGGAAAAATCAAGTTACAGTATTTGCTTTTAATTAACACAAATACTCAAAGAAATATAAATATTTGGAATAGGGATACTCTATGAAGAGCATGATATCTACTAATTTTTGCAGTAACTTTTGTGTAGTAACCAAACTCCTTTTTGTGTGTTTTATTTTGTCCCTCACTTTATGTCTAAGGTCTACAGAAGGACAGCAAGACTGGGACTGTCTGGAGCATGGGATTCACTACACAGATATGTTAGAATCATTTCACATACATACACGTTGTGGGCCTTGAGTACATATTCTTGCTCAGGAACTCTTTGGTACATATGTGGATGCCACGATTTTTTATGTGTGCAGCTTTTACATTTCAGGAATAACAGCCATTATCATGAGAATTCTTCTTTAGCTCTGTCATAACAAGAAAGCCAGAAAACATATCAAGATCTGGTTCTGATTTTCGCAGTAAAAGAAGAATTATCTAACACTTGTCTATAAGCATTTAGTTCAGTGCATATAATACTTAACTCAAAATTGATGAGATTATGGTTTCTGAAAAAATATCGAAGTGATTTCGCTTTTAACAGTAAACAAAAAAATCACAGATTTAACTAATCCCTGAAAATATTCTTAATATTTGTACAAGATCTTGAACATGGAGACATCTAAAATTATCAAAGAACCCATTAATACTTTAATACCAATTTTGCACCAAAGGAATAAGAAGCTAAATAGAGAGCATACATGTATGTTGTTGTGGTGTTTCAGTTGAAAAAATGACATTGAGACTACAAATGCAACTTCAGTTTTTGCATTCACTCCTAAATAAATACAATACTTATCTCTGAATGAGTGTGAGTAGAACAGATCACTCTGTACATTTGCATGAGGATGTCAGTTACATGACAATGGGATAATGAAAAAATGCAGAAATATAACAGAAAATGTATCAGGCTCCAGCTCATGAATCTTGCAATGAAATTAGAGGAAAAAAAAAATCAAACTTTTGCTGAACGACCAAGTGGTAAAATAATATGCAAACTGTAAGAAAGATTTATTTTGTGAATACTGATTATATTGACTACTGGAATCACCCTAATCCTTATTTCAAAAGTCAGCTATGAATGGCAGTTCTTTTTCATCCTATCTGATTAAACAAAAAAAATCCCGCATATATATTTCAGTATCATTAGCCCATTTGCCAGCTTAGGTCATTAACCAAAACAAATGCACAGTACTCTACACTCCTCAATCAGTGTAAAAATACGGCATCATACATAGCTTCAAAAAATTGTTTAGAGAATTAATCATAAGTACTATGGTTTTGGACTGAAGAAACAGGAAATGGTTTTACAAATAAAGTTTCTTAAAAGTAAATAAAATACTCTGATTTTTTATTATATATGAACTATAGATTATTTTAATATTAAATGATAGATTACTTGAACAAAAATAAGATATTTGTGAAATAAATAAAAAGAACACTATTTTTATGGACACTATTTCAAAACAATTAAGACAATTATATATATATTTTCAAAAGTAACAGAGCTATTTGGTCATAACTATCTGTGAATGTTACATGATGAATCTTCTGTGCTGCTATTTAAAGCCAAATTATCTTTTAATGTTCAAAAATTACACGACCATTTTGTATAACCTATTGAATACTTGAGGATTTTCATGTTCATTATTTTCAGATATGGAACAGGAATTTTTTTCTAAAAAACACATTTTTGTGTGTATGAGTTTACCCAAACTTTTAGTAAATGGATAAATATGCTTTGCAACGTTGTTCCCACAGTTTTGCCTAAGACAAAAGGGTGAAATAATAATATATCAACAAAAATCAAAAAGCTTCTAAAGTCTTTTCTTTTTGCTGTTGTTGTTTAAAAAATTTTTTCCTGCTTTACCTTTATTTTCCCTACTGGTTAATATATTAACTTTATCCAGTATAATTCTTGTAATCTGATTTCTTGAGATAAATTTTATCGGTCTCCAGAAAATGAGATGCTCTTACTGGCTGTAGTAAAGATTGCACGCCACTGTAAATATATATGACTGCATGTTTTCACCAAACAAGTGACTTCATTGCCAGATATGTGCCAAGTATTTATAAAGAGATGACTAAAGGAAAGCTAAATCACCTACACATAATATAGATATGATTAACAGCTTCCAGACTTTGAGTTAAAAGATGTATTAAGGAGGCTTATTAAAGAGACTGAGGCCATTATGTCTAGATTTAATCAGCTGGACTTGGAAGATGTGCAATTTGGAGCAGCTTTATCACTAATTACGTCCTGGATGATCAAGCCTAACAACAAAAGAAAAGATACTCATCAACTCATTGCCTCTGAGTGGCTCATAGAGATCAGAGAAACATGGGCAAAATGGTTATTTTGATTATTATGAAGTTGTTCCAGCAATCAGTCTTCCCATTTGCTTCCAGGTTTTAGATCAATGATATGCTTGAAACAGAAAATAAGATACTAAACCAGAACAATTTGTTGAACAGAGAAATCTGCAGGTGTCATTGAGTCATATTAAATAAAAACAAACTTACTCCTCTGCAGTGTCACAAGACAGATCTTTTCTTTCACTCCTCTTCAGTCTATGAATTTGTGAATAGCAGAAAGGTCATCTTTGGGTACTTTCTGATAATTTCCTTATTTTCATTATTTCTAAGGCTTGGAGCTTCCCTGATGCAAGAAAGTACACTCTTCTCAGGAGTTTCCTAACCTCATCATGTGCAAAAAGATCACAGTTTGCCATATCCCTTCTATTGATTCTATTTCTCTACTCTCCAGAAAGTTCTTCCAACAGGACATGGACAGTTGTCCATATTTAATTTTCTATTTATCTAAAAAATCAGAAACTGAAGCAATGAAAATATCTAACCATCTTCACAGCTACTTAACAAGAAAGTATGCATTATTTAGTCCTTTTATCATAAACACCTCTGCGATCAATCATGCTCTTTGCCTTAGCCCTGAGACTCAACACTGTGTAATGCTGAGGATTTGTCCCTCGTAGTAGCACAAATACTTGAATACCTTTTAGTGGTAGAGGTCAGTTAGGCTTTTGTCCACCCTTCTTGGACCAAAATTCATCTAAAGGATTCAGACTGAATTTCAGAGTATGCTGGAGCAGAATTGCCAGACCAACAGTAAAAGGAGAACTCTGGCCCGTGGGCTCTCACCTTGCTTCAGGTAATACATGGAAAGTTTCCAGGGTACTACAGTTTCAGATGCTTTAATTTGCTACCTTGCCTTACAGCTTGGGATCCTCCAGGCAAGTATAACTTCTGTCACTCTATCATCATTGCTTTCTTCCTAGACCAGGGATATAGCTGTTACATACACCACCACTCGCAGATAAGTCTTGAGCTAGAAAGTGGTATATTAAGTGACAAAAGCTAGGTTAGAGGATTTATTTGTCTTCCCTCCAGTACATGAGAGTGGTTGGAGCACCTACAGAATGTACATATATATTTGAAGGGAGTTTCATAGTAAATTAAAAAAAAAAATACAGATCTGGGAGTGATGAGGACCCATATACAATGATAAAAGTCCAAAGTTTAGCCTATATATTTCCATACACATTTGTGGGGCTTTTTTTTCTCTATCCCTTATTGAACATATTACATAAACTTTGCCTGCTTAATTCAAAGATAATTAATGTCTTAAAATGAACCTGGACAAGTCTACAGGTATGCACTAACCTAGTTTGGAGAAACACAATGAATTCTATGTTGGGTTTGAAAGTATGACCCTGGTTAATATATGTCAAAAAATAAGTTAACAAAAGATTCAGTAAGTTTCTATTTAAATGGTGAAAGCAGGACTTGTTTTCTTAGACTGTATTCTTATCTGTTGTGGCTACTCAGGAGCCAATGCATTTACACTGAAATGATCTGGAGTTTCTGGGTAACTGGGACATGTTTTCCTTTTCTCTTCTGCATGAGTTTTTGATAGGATGATAAATAATGGAGTATTGCTCTGGCACCTCATAGCCACAGCATCAAAAATAGCAGGAAAACAAATGATCTGAAATAATGAAACCATGAAAACTGAAAAACACAATGGTATTGAAAATTTTATTCTGAATCAGAGACATTAATTAGTGGGACGAGGAATAATACTCAGATTTCCACATGCTTAAAAAGTGCAGCAATTATATGATCTTCCTTTATTCAGGAAAGAACATAGCCCTGCAAAATGTAGGGCATTGTGCTAAATAACTTACACAATATGATTTTCTTTTGTCGATCTCAGAGAAGTGAGAAGATGCATAACATGTTTAATTATATCCATAGCAAGAATTTTCAGTATCAATAAAAAAAACCCAAACATGTCTAGAGTATGCATTTAGGTATTGATAGACTTGCTGTGCTGTATCTCAGTAAAATTTTTATAAGGGTTAATCCATATGAACTTAGTTAGACAAACCACACAAATGCCATCCTTTATTTAGCATTCCTCTGAATGTCATATTCCTTAAAAATAATTAAAATACTTATTTTAGAAACTAAGAAGAAGTGAAGTTATATCAAAATTGAATAATAAAGTTGGAAAAGAACAGGGAGTAAACAGGGAGTTCTAACATTAAAAAGAAAGTTGGAGCTTGATTTAAAATTGATTTTGAGTAAGAAGCATAAGGACATCATATAAAAGCCAATAACTATTTTCATTTTAAAAATAGAGGAAAAAAGACATTAACTCCAGAGTGCCATTTGCCTAGTGATTACACTTGTGAGATTACCCAGAAAGGTACCATTATGGCTCTTGGGAGAAGACAACGCTCATTAGCAAAAATATAAATATAAATGCAAATGGAAGGTTTCTATGGATCTACATAGCGACATATTGCAAATTTAATTTAAACATGTATGTTTTTAATGTTTTGTTCTTCCTTTTGCTAGAGACTATAGAAAGATATTTTTTCTTTCAGCATCACATTTTCAGCAAGAAATTTTGTTTAGAAGCTGCAATTAAATAATTCAGAAATAATTAATTCAGAAGACAACCCATTAAATTATAACCCTCCCCACTGGTTAACTTGGTGCCAAAATGTATTGTTTAATTTATCATTCTTAGTATTTTTAGAAGGCCTCAAGGCAGGGAATGAAGCAATAATAAATAGGGAATAGTGGATAATTAGAGAAGGAAATGTGGAACAAAATTACTAAGGGCTTTAGGTGAAGTTCATTATTACTATTTAATAGTGCCCAAGAGCATTTGATCAAATTATGGATCATGTTTAAAAGTGGGCTGAGAGAAATCCTAGTGGAGGAGAGTTTTCTCACTATTACTTTCAGAATTTTGCAGTAAGTTTTAAAGAATTTTAACAAGGATTGAAAAAGCAAAAGCATATTGACCAAACCTTCTACTTCATCACACATCGTGCTCTACCGAGAGTTGAAGAATACAGAGTTTCTTCATTCTTTCAGATACTGTTCAAGCTGAGACTATTACATGATTAAGCAGTAAAGCACTTCAAGCATGAGTAACACGGTGACATATTGTAAGTGCAGCCCTTAGGGCTTTTAAGCACAAGGGAAAGCTGATTTTTTAAAAAAAACTCTTCAGGATTTTTACTTTTTAACCTCTTCTTGCAAGAACTCTATTTGGCCTGAACTTTCAATATGTTTTTTTTTTTAAAAAAAGTATTTGATAATTTTCCTTGTGCATTTTTGTTATTTCTTTTAATTATAGGATAAAAAAAAAATAATCCTGAAAGTGTTTTTGAACACAAATACATGTGTAAAAATACAAAACTCACTTTTTCTTCATCTTAAAAATGGAGATCCTCTGTTTCTTTTTTTCAGTTGAAAGACTGAAAAATAATGAGAAATCAAGGGATCCATGGCACATGACAAGTAAGGTCATTTATTTAAGAGAATGTTTAATTCATGGGCTATTCCTGTCTATGTAATATTTTCTGAAAGTCAGTACCACTGAAATATATTTTTATTTTTATCATTATTTTTTTCTGTATTTGTCTATGCTTAAAGAAAAAAAAAGATAAAAACTGACTTCTGATCTGTTTTCCACAGCAGCAGAATAGGGGAGTAGGAAACTTCATTATTTCTGAAAATTTCCCTTCCAGAGGAACACTTATATTTTCAGGTATATATTCTGACTAAAGGCAAAACGATGTCTGTTAAATATGAGGAATTTTGTGGGATGGAAGTTCTTTCTCATAGACTCTGGAAGGTTTTTTTTTCTCGTAGACTGCTTTTGTGGGATGGAAGATTTTTTTCTCATAGACCCTATTAAACAGCAAGAGTCAAGTTGGTTTACAATTGAGCTGAGTTTGTATGTCTGGCCAGGTTGTTTGATGTGTTTCATTTGATGTTTTGGAAGTTTAAAAAAACACTGGCACAGTTTAATAAATAATTCTCGTGGCAACAATACTAATAGTAATAATAACAATAAATCATTATTCCCAGTGTACAAATTGCCTTTAAGCAGAAAAGCAGGATGTTTACCACCTCTGTCAGATATGGGAATGATTAAAAACAAATACTGATCTGTATCCAAAAATGTGATTTAGGTACATAATTTGAGGTGGCATGAAAAGGTAATAGAAAGTACAGGCAAATTTTCATTCAGATTCACATGACAGGACAGAAAGCCTTTAGAACTGGGAGAGTCAGAATGTCAAAAATACAGAAGTCTAGTTATCAATCAGGGGAAAGAAACCAATTGTTTCGATAGAGTTTGCATCTAGGTTTTGCAGCAATGATTACTGAGCACTCTTTGAACTAATCCATGATACACAGAAAGAGGATGGAAGAGTTTTCCTTGAGACTGTATCTGTAGTGCAGAGAATATCTCATATATGGATTCCAGACAGACAGGCTACAGCTCAGTCAGCCACAACAGTCTATCTTCTGCAACTTGCACCTCCCCTCTCTGATGTATCCTCTGGTTGCAGAGGCAGTTTCTGAGCTACCTGTTGTATTCTGTAATGATATTTGTGTCTATAACCTTGAAAATAAATTATTTACTTTGAAGGTTGGCTATGATAGCATGTGTCTACATCTCTCTATTAAATTTCTACTGCATGTGTGCAGGTACTTGATGTCTGACTCATCACACACGGAAATTTTATCACTTAGACATATTTATTTCAAAATTATAGTCTTTCTAAAAGGAAAGTTGAAGTAAATAGATAAGCACATATTTCTGAATACTACAAGAAAAAAATCAGATGAGTCAAAAACCCATAAAAAATATCAATACATGTTTTAACTGGTTGAACAACTTCTTTTTTTTTTTCACTTGCTTGACAATTTGCTCTGACACACATCTGTAATAACAGATATTTTCAAACGTGCTCAAAGAAAGGTATTTTCCTTGTTTGAAGGAACATCAGGCTTCCTTGTGAAATGTAGCTGGGATCATCACTGCAATTTAAATAATGTCTTATCAATAATGTAGCAGATTATTTTAACAATCTATTTCTTACTATTTTTTCTCTGCTGTTATTTCTTGTGAAAACTTGTGCAGAAAAAATATATTTACCTCACTGTAATAATAGTAGAGATAACATTTCTTAAGTGATTGACTATTGCTTCTTGATGCTAATTTATTCTTTCAGAAAGTTTCTCAACTCATGATTTTTCTTGAGTTAATTTTAGGTTCTCTAATCTTCCTTTAGATTTACTAGCCAAATCATCCTTTAATTGTCTTTTTTTTTTAACTTTCTTTATTTAGCATATAATTTGTTATTAAATCTCAGTACTCTTCCACTATCAAATTCACCTGTTTGTTCTTCTGAAGCCATTGACAATGCTCAGCTAGAAATCTAAGCTGTCAGGTCAACGGCTAATTACTTAAGAGTTTAATAAAGTCCAGAACAGATTTAAGAAATACTACCATTACCATTTTGAATTTATAACATCTTTTAAATGAAGATTACAAAGTCTTTTAGGATCATAAATTAAGCTTCACAATGACCTTGAAAACCTGAAATATAAATGCCTTTTCTTTTACATTTTGTACCACAAAGATCATTAAACTGAGCAAGTGAAAAAAAAAGGACTATGATTTGCAATGGTTAAGTGAATGTTCTAATATTTTTATGAAGGAAAAGCCATCACTACTATTAAAAATCAAGACGACTTTAAATACAAATTATTAATCACAAGCTACAGACAGTCACTTCTTAAGATATAATTTACTTTACACATCTTAGGATATGTAATTGTTACAGTCTGCTTAATAATTAGGTCGACAGAAAGACAGTGCCTTCCAGACAGGTATCGGTTTGGGTCAGCCTGTGAGGCAATTCATCAAATTTGGTATAGCGCCTCCCAGGCAAGTAACAATTCACTTTGGTCTGGAAGAGAAGGTAGAATGCTGAGATGTCTCCCAGGCAGAAAATTAAATGGGTCAGTCTTGGAGGCAGCCCGGATAGGTGACTGTTCATTTTTCCTTGAAAATGGATTAACATACTAAGGTCATTCCTGAGTACGTAACTATTGGCTCCTGTTAAATGACAAACCATTATTCACGGATTTCCCTCCATTTGAAGAGCTACTTATTGTGGCTTATCTTAAAAATAGATTAAGAGCTGATTAGCCTTTGATTCCAGTAATAAAGTCCTGTTTGTGGACATGAATGTATGTTTTACCAGAACATAAGAAATCATTGACTTTGTTAGACGTATCTTTGCTAGGCATGGTAAAAAAAAAATCATTTTAATTAGTATTGTAGAAACTGACACCATATGTTAATATATAAGAAAGATACAAAATTTCAAACAGGGATGCTTATATATACATCTGCTTGTACATAAACCTTTGGTAGGTTTGAAAGTCTAGTGAACATATGCTTACCTGGAGTACATATGTTCCTAAATTGGAAGAGAAAGTCAAGAGCTTCAGATGTTTAAACTGGCCTTTTACTCATGCCTATCTGAAAACTGAAGATACTGTATTATTTCATAGTATCATGGAATGGTTTGAGTTGAAAGGGACCTTAAAAATCATCCAGTTCTAACCCCTGTGCCATAGGTAAGGACATATTCCACTAGACCAGGTTGCTTAAAGCCCCATACAACCTGGCCTTGAACAATTCCAGGGAAGGAGCATCCAGATTTAAAGAAAATACACTGAAAAAAACAGACTTTATAAAATAGAAAACACAGGCATAGGAGACTTGACCAAACAGAATAGAAGCCCAAGAGGAGAGATGAAGAGTAACAGATTAGTACACAAGTTTCTTTATCCTGTTTCCTCTCAGCTGTTCCCTTTCTTTTCTATAAGCTCTTGTCAGTTTGTTCTGCATTGTGGTTGTAAAATTATAAATGGAAGCATGTTATTAATTGAGGAGAGGGAGCCAAGAGGGCATCCAATAAATTGGAAATTCTGATAGATCTTGCTGAGTGCCAAATGACATGTGAATGAAGAAATTCTGGCAGTAGAGAAGAAATTTGACAAAGATAATTCAGAGAAAGGACAGTTTTGTGCGGGAAGGTCAAGAAAGACCAGCTATTGGGGCACCTAATGGTGAGCTGCAAGGTATAAAATGTGGTTAGAGAAAGTGGAAACTTAGTTTTGGGATTAACTAAGAAGATGCCCAAACAAAATATCTTATCCTGAAAGGCCGTGCTCTGAGACATAAGCTAAGATACTTCATCCTGTTGCAGTCTAGATTTTAAAAGGGATGCTAGAAAAACAGACAATGATGAAGAAAACCTACCACAACCACAAAAAATAAAAGCAAACATTAAAGACTGGTGAGTGAGTATTTTAAGGCAGACAACTTACGATATCTGCTGGCATTTTATACAGTGAATGTTTAAGGTAAACACTTGAGCTCTAGCTGGAACAGACAACAGCTCCCTTTTAAAGTGGATGCTTTCATTACTGGCTGATAATATGTTACATATATTTTGTTCTTAGTGTGGTCCCATAAATCTCAAAAGCAGTTCACAGGAGGAATACAGACCAACTGTGTTGCTCCACTTTAAACCCTGTCAGTGTCATATTATCAATAATGTGTAAAATGGACATTTGGATACCTAAGTTCTGATCACATTTAATGGCTCAGCATTTTAAGCCTAGGTTATTTTGTCAAAAAGGATGAATGTGGCACAGCTACGATTGTGTGTGTTACTGGCAAATAGTGAATCTCCTTGGGTGATGCTAAATTCACTGCAGAGGTCTAAAGTTTATTGTCAAAGTCACCATTAACTGCCCTTTTCTAGTCAAAGAGGAGAAATAGGTACTGCTAGGGTGCCATTCATCAGATTCTCTTTTGGAGTGAGATGAACCACACCTTGGAAGGGCCTTGAATTTCTTAAATGACTGAAGACTTACTGGCTGACTGAAAGTCAAATGCCAGTGGCTTTTTTAGTGGGTGAAGAGTTTTCTGCTCCTTTGTGGGTTTTTTCCAATCTTAGAAGACTTAAAATATTCTGTGAAGATACTAATATATAATAACTGTTATGAAAAAATCTCAAAACTGACTGAAGATGAAACTTTTCAGCACCATAAGACATAGCTCAGAGTTCACATATTCTTATCTATTCATCCTTCAGATGAGAAAACCATGCTCTGAGTTTTATTGTCTTAAAACCTTGGCTGTCATAGCAGTGGAATGGGGAAAATCTGGTACTCAGTTACACATTTTAATCTGAGCAGGTAAATTAATTAATCAAAAATAACAGCACGGCTGTTGTCATGGCTATAGAATGCAATGATAACTAATTTATTTTTGGGGCAAAATTTACACTATGGGATAAGCTGTGTGTTGCTCACAGGCAAAATCCATTCTGTACGTTATTTTGATGTGTTTTCAATTGGATAATTTTCTCTGGTTCATTTAATTTTAAAGAAACTGATGTTATGGAACACCTGATGTGTCATTTACTGACAGGAATTATGTAGTTTTGAATTTCTCAGAGCTTTTGGGTACAACTATACTTGCTCTGGCTGTGAGAGAGAAAAAGGTTTTTCTAAACATCCTGTTTCTTTAAATGAGGATCAGGAAAAATGTGAATGTTTGATTTTTCTTGGCCAAGAGATATCTAAATTCTAAGTATCTCCTGGAATAATTACTGGTTATTGCAAAGTATTACCTCCGTAAACACACTCTGCCTCTGTGAGCTTTCAAAATTTATAGGGCAAAGATTAAAATGACAATTTTCAGCAAATAGGGCATGATAACCACATTTCCTCTCTACTCTTCAAAGTCACAGAAAGAATTTTTCTTGCTTCAAACACAGTTACTCCCAGAGTTTCTCTGGTGGTATTTTGCTTCCTGTATTGATTCTGACACATGGTCTTCCTTGAAGATACAATAAGGAGTGCAATACATGGATGGGGCTACAGTTTCCTACTCTGCTCTGTTTTTTAAATTCACATTATCTAATGCCTCCAGGTAATAAAGAAGTAGATAAAACTATTAATCAATAGAATTAAATTGGAAAATAGAGGTTTTGTGGGCATACATATCCTTACCTCTACTGATAGACTTCCTTGATAAGTAGGGACTCAGCAGAAATCTATGAGACATTTATACTTTGTACTGGCATGCTGTTACAATCAGTGTTTAACTATTTCAATGTTGTGAAATTCATCCTTGGGTTAACCATGTTTCTGCTGTGTTTCCAGTGATGTGCTAACCTTCCTTTGACAGCTTTGGCACTAAAAAGAATGTTTCTGAGTCCTGCTGAAGCATTAATATAACATGAACATGTATGCCAATTAAGAGATCTATGGTAAAAATAATAAAAGCAACAACAACAGAAAAAAGATTACTCTTCCATTACTGTGTTGTCATTCTCGGAAAAAAATCCTGCTACATAAGAAGCTGCTAAGTACTTTGCTCCAACATTGAAGCTTTGAGTTGGAAGAAGTTTAAAAAGACTTTCTAGCAGCTGTATCAAGAGACAAAATGTCAGTAACCATATCAATGGTTCTTTTATTTTAATATTCCAGTCTGAGATGATGAAATACATTTGGGAAAACAAGCATAAGACAAAATCATTGCAATGAAAATTACACCCTGAAACTAAGTTTAGACTTCCTCTCTGTGCCCAACTTCCCATATTTGCTTTGCAAGTAAAAACTTTCATTAATTAAATTTGTCAGGGCCCTGTCTGAATGTTCTAATGGACCTCATTGCTGTTCACTAATACTGCCCCGCTCCTATCTTTGTTGTTTAATGATTGTGATGGGGACTGTTCCCCTTGGGAAACTCAAGAGGAAGAAGAAAGTATACAGATCATGAAAGGAGGAGCTGGTCACTTGGGAGGAATATAAGACTGTTGTCAGAGGATGTAGGGTGGCAACTAGGAAAGCTAAGGGCTCCTTGGAATTAAACCTTGCAAGTGAGGTCAAGGATGACAAAAAGGGCTTCTTCAAGTACATTGGAGAGAAAACTAACACCAAAGGCAATGTAGGCCCACTGCTAAATGAGGAGAGGCTGAGGGAGCTGGGTCTCTTTAGCTTGGAGAAGAGAAGACTGAGGGGTGACCCTATTAATGTTTATAAATATATAAAGGGTGAGTGTCAGGAGGATGGAGACAGGCTCTTCTCAACGATGTCCAGTGATAGGACAAGGGGGAAGAGGTGAAAGTTAGAACATAGGAGGTTCCGGGTGAACATAAGAACTTTTTCACTGTCAGAGTGACAGAGCACTGGAACAGGCTGCCCAGAGAGGTTGTAAAGTCTCTTTCTCTGGAGACATTCAAAACCTGCCTGGGTGCATTCCCGTGTGACCTGCTCTAGGTTGTCCTGCTCTGGCAGGGAAGTTGGACTATATGATCTTCCAAAGTCCCTTCCAACTCCTAACATTCTGTGATTCTGTGATTCTGCAGAGTCTACAAAATGCTCTTGTTCTTGAAGGAGGAGGAGAAAAAAGGAGACCAGATGTCTCCATCCCAATATTACAGGATCCAGTCAGGAGCACATGGTTGTAGTGACCTTAGAGATCAGGAATGCAGTCCTTTCCACTTGGTAGTCACTTCCAATTTGGGGCAAGCCAGCTCGACAACTGCTTTCTGCTTATTTTTATGGTCTATATCACAGCCTTGGTGGTCAGTTATTAATGTTTCTCTTCAACAAGCAATTATTATTTTCTAATGTTTTGTGTTCTGGATCATCTTTCTGTTTCTCCAGTTTTGGCATTTTTTTCACTAAAATCTTGTATGGAATGGTACAACCCCACACTAAGTTTACACATTTTTCCCTGTTCCCCTTATCATAGAATCATCATAGAATCATCATAGAATCATAGAATTGTTTGTGTTGGAAACGACCTTAAAGGTTGTCTAGTTCCAACTCCCCTGCCATGGGCAGGGACACCTGCCTCTAGACAACATTTCTCAAAGTCCCATCCAGCTTGGCCTTGAACACCTCTAGAGAGGAGGCAGCCACAACCTCTTTGGGCAACCTCTTCCAGTGTCTCACCACCCACATGGTAAAGAACTTCTTCCTAATATCCAGTCAAAATCTACCTTCCTTTAGTTTGAATGCATTTTCCCTTGTCCTGTCACTACATGTCCTTGTAAAAGGTCCCACTCCAACTTTCCTGTAGGCCCTCTTCAGGTACTGGAAGGCTGCTATAAGGTCTCCCCAGAACCTCCTCTTCTCCAGGCTGAGCAACCCCAACTCTCTCAGCCTGTCTTCACAGGAGAGGTGTTCCAGCCCTTTGATCATCCTCATGGCCCTCCTCTGGACTCACTTCACCAGCTCCATGTCCTTCTTATGTTGAGGATGCCAGAACTGGACACAGTACTTCAGGTGGGGTCTCACGAGAGCAGAGTAGAATCAGAGAATCACTGCCCTCAACCTGCTGGTCATGTTTCTTTTGATGTAGTCCAGGATACAGTTAGCTTTCCAGGCTGAAATCTGCACTGCTGACAGGTTGAACCCTTCTTGAAGTATGTTTCCTAGTAACCCAGGATTCTCTACCCTCCTTTCCAACAAGGGAAATTAGGTTCAAACTTCATGTCAAGAGGTCCCATTCATCCTCTTATCCAGGGACAAGACATTGTTCCTTCTTGCTCCCCTCCCTACAACGATCTGTGATTCATGTAATCACCCCGTTTCTGACACTAATAAACAGTGCAGACACTTGGATACCAAGATATTTTGATCACAAACACACAACTTTAGGAGTTCTCTGTCCTGTGGAAGGTATTGCACAGTCTGGAAGGAATGTTGGATGGGTTGGTATTGAGATCCCTGCCATGCAGTGTGTGTTCCTGGGGCTGGACCATGGGATCCCCAGGCCTCTTGCTCTGTTCTCTGTCTGCTTACCATCACTGGTAAGATCAGGTAGAGAAAACATGATTTCTGATTAACCTATTTAAGTAACTGTAGTGTTTAACACCGGTCTGTTGCCAGCACTGGTGCTCAAAATCCACCCTCCTGGAAGATTCTTCATATGTTTGCAGTTTTCTCAGTGGTTACCAAGTTTTTCATGCTGGAGGCATTAATTCATTCTTAAAACTAGGGTAATGCCTTTTCCTAAAGTTTAACTAAAGTTCATCCATTAACACTATAGTCAACCAGGGCCAACCCACGACAGATGTTACAACTTCATCCAGAGAAACTGATGCTACAACATAAGCTTTTGAAAATACTGTATTTTCAACAGAAATTGTTTCCCCATATTTCTTTGCAAGCTTTTGAAATATTTTCTTTATCTTACTATTAAAAAGCTGGCACTGCAACTTTTGTGTGAATTTCTTGACTTCTGTATTCAGTCTCTGAATTTATTCCATCTTTGTTTCTGTTGAATTCATCATTCATCACTGCTATTGGTATCTCTGTCAATTTCTAAAACCTACTTATGAATAAGCTGAATATTTTTTTACATTTGCACTATAAGAAACTTTTTAGAAGACTAAAATCTCTTTTGTTCTTTTCTAGGCACCATCTAGGAAAACTGGACTGAAGCAGAACAGGTTTCTTTATTAGTGTCAAAGTTCCATCCTGATTAGTTTCAAGAAATAAGAATAATTTCTGAATTATATGAAGAGATTTAATGGAGTGGAAACTACACAGAGGTAACTACAAGGTAATATACGCAATTACATTTTTTTTCCTTTACTCTGTTTATTGAATAGAAAATCTGAAGTAAGACTATTAATTATTTAACAGTTAGATTCATGGAAGATTCAGGAGAAAAAAGACTACCATGGACCAGACTTGTCCTATTTACCTTAGTCACTGTGAGGTACAACAAGAGAGAAAGAACTGGTTTAGGTTTTAAATAAACTCAGACTTCAAAACATGATTTTGTCCATGTATGTGTACATTGCCCTCAGCAAGCAAAAAAAAAATAATTTCTTTTTTCTATATAAAGAAATAGAGTAAATGAACTTTGAAATTTAAATATAGATAAAAAAGATTTAAATATGACTGCCCTAGCAGACTTGTCAACTCTGTTATAGATCTAAACCTGCACTATTCAGCCTTGTAGGTATCACTGTGGGTAATAATACAACCCAAGTATTGTGAGCCAAACAAATTGTGATTTTGAGATTCTGTAACAGTTAATCTAATAGGACACGGCATGAGCCTATGCACTAGCATGCAGTCACTTATAATGCAAAATTTCCAGCATAGTCCCTAGCATGTCATAGTTAAGATCAGCTAACTTTCTCCCAGACAAAGCCTGAGCCATGGATCGTTCTCAATAGCAGTAAATAGCTAGTCTGTTTAGGAAAGTAAAAGAATTTAGCTGTAAAGAAAACTGCTAGGATGTGCCAATTAGCCTGAGGACCAAAGAGTCCCTAGATTATTTAATTTATTAACACAGTCAGAATCTTAGTAGTGTAGTTTGCAGTTGTATTTTTCTACAGATTGTTTTCAGTGACAGATCCTTCTCTTCTGAAATGCATATAATTATTTAAAACTTTTATTAAAACTATCATGAGACAAATGTTACACTTCTAATTGGCCTTACCTGCTATTTGATTTCAACAGTATATATGGCTACGTTACTCTTCTGAGAATTATGTCCTTATTAAGAAATTAGAAACCTAACTTCTGTGTCCTTGTTCAGGATAAACAAAACTGATTTCTATTTGAGTAAGAATTACACTAAAGAAATACAGACAAACCCATGATCAGATAGCAAAAAAAGACCCACATAAACAAACTATAAGAATTAACCACTCCATAAAACTTTCTTGTATTCTCACTATTAAAGTTCTGTTGTACTGAATTTCATCACAGTCAAGACCTTTCACAATTCAGTGTAGAATATGTGTTCAATTAATCAACAAAGTTCACTTGCTATGGACTTCACTAACAAATATAAATTAAACAAGAAAAAAGTGTTTGTTGAATCTGAATATTATGTTTAACACACAACGATACTTAAANAAAAGTGTTTGTTGAATCTGAATAACATAATTAAATATTATGTTTAACATGCAACGATACTTAAATTTTCTTTTCATGAGTATCAGCAAGAGTAAAACACTTCAACCTATAATATAAGCAATACAAAGCACTGTATATCCTGCTTTCCTTTTTTCTTTCTTCTTTCTTCCTTGTCCTTGACCTCAAACTCAACCTTCTCTCTTTCTCTCTCTTTCTTTCTCTTTCTCTTTCTCTTTCTCTTTCTCTTTCTCTTTCTCTTTCTCTTTCTCTCTTTCTTTCTCTTTCTTCTCTTTCTCTTTCTCCTTCTCTTTCTCTCTTTCCTCTCTCTCTTTCTCTCTCTCTCTCTCTCTCTTTCCTCTTTCTTCTTTCTCATTTTCACCCTCTCTTTCTGTTTCTTTTTTTCTTTCAGTGTCTTCTTTCTTTTTCACTCCGCCCCTCTGCATATCTGCCTTTCCGCAACTCGGTGCTTCTTTGCATTAATTTGAAGCAAAAACATATGCAGTTTTTCTACTGGGAGTTTCTCCAATACAGTCATTTTCATTTTCTGTCTCTACCTCTGCACTCTGTGACCAGATGAAAATGATCTTGGGAGCCAACCTTATGTATGCAAATAAATAGGTGGATGTTATTGCAAGGATGCACATACTTTCACTTAAAACCCTCATAAGAAGTGGGTATTGTCCTACAGTGTCTGTTTCCTTACCTGCAGATACTGAAGTAGATTGTTGGTGAGCTATACACTAATGAAGTTCAGAGTGCCAATTACTGACTCGCTAATATCTCCTTTAATGATGAGATGTGTCCCAGGTGAGGATTTTGCACATTAACACACGACAAACCTACTCATGTATTTTGTTACTGAACACTGTTTCCAGTAAAGTACTTACTCTCAAAGTATGCTATTAAATTTTAAATTACCATCAAGCTGGAGTTTCTTATTTTAAAATTCCAGGATAATTTTGTATTAAAAAAATAAAAATTTCTCTGTGGGGAAATGTGGATCATTTTCCTAAAGGATCTTTAATTAATTTACTTAGATTTCATCTCCACCTTTTTACTCGGGGAACCGTTCTTAAAATACAAATATTTAAAATTCCCTTTGTTATTGTGGAATTACAGACTTTTCAAAGTATATTACATTTATATAACCCCAAAAGACAAACCATATCAATAAGAATGGAAACAGTTTTCATTTTTAACAGATTACAATCCTCTTCATTCTTCAAACACTACAAAGATACCCTGAGTTTTAAAATTTCACCCTAAAGACAGTTAAAATGAAGAAGGAAAAGACAAATAATATAGGGAGAAAAAATGCCTGAATTTCATGCAGTAGTATCAAATGCAGAGATGGGATGTTGTGTTTCTGTCCAACAGTGTCCTAGTGATGGAAATGAAATGGTCTTAGCCTGCTTTATCCTTGACGCGGGCCTAATGAACATGTAGAAGTGCAACAGAATTACAGTAAGAGAATAATTTAATTTTGACATGCAAGAATAAGTTGGTTAGGTTTTTGGAATCACAAATCTTGAATTTCCATTGGGTAGAATTAATTTCAACTGACCTACTGTAGCTGTAAATCAAACTCCTAAGTCTGAGGCAATCACTTCCTTTTGTAATCACTAATAAGAAATTGACACATCTAGAGAACAATTTATCTACCTTATATCAAAAGTCAATATTAAAGTGGGAAGGACCAATCCTCAAGATAATTGTTTGACTGTAGTGAAAAAAGAAAAGTTTATTTGGACTTAGTTGTTGAAATTAGAGTTAAAGGCACTTATGGATTATACCAGTGAATACAATGCCCAAATGTATGTAGTCATGACTTCTGTATGTAAGGTACAAATGCTTCCTACCTTCACATATCAGTTAAAATACAGTTTTTCTAAACTAGCATGTCAATTAACTGAATATAAAAAATAAGTTGCTACCTGCTAACCTCAAACTTTCAGATGAAAATTTTTAGTTCTTCAGTTAAAATACATATATATATTTCAGGTGAAAATACATTACTTTCTTTGCTACCTAAGTTATTAGATACTTAAATTACTTCTGCATAAAAAGGGTACATTCTTACAAAAGCAGGCTATACCTGTGTGGCTTTTTACTTCCCATATCTTCTNGATGCAAAACTCTGCACTTGCCAACAAGTGATCAAACACTCTTGAAATAAGACCGGCCAAAGTAACATCAGTGATTTTCCCACCAAGCTTCAGTTTAACAAGTGGTTGAAATAGACTATGAGGATGTGTTTGATAGAGCTTTACTTAAAAATGTATATAAAGGCTGATACACATACAAGAGGAGTATACAGATATTTAAAAAAAATATTAAATAGTATGGAGAGATGAATAGATGTCCGGCAATACTTGTGTTTATAACTTTATAAGTATAATAACGGACACCGTTAGAAGGTTTGAAGATACAGAGAATGATTTTTCACTGTCTTACACTTTTTATGGTTTAATACTTTTCACAGTTATCTATGCCATAGAAAAAGGACTGAAAATAACACCAGCTATTGTAATATTCATAATGTTACCTGACATAAGCTGAAATTATTTGATCAGGTCCCAGGTGTAGAGAATCTGCCAGGTGGCTAATAATCTACACGGCTTACCTCCAAATTCAGGGGAAAACCACCTCAGTCACTTCAGCAACCTATGAATCTGAATTTATGAAGTGATCTGAATACCTGAAGAAAACATTTCTCTGAAAGACAAAGGTTCATCTTATGTTTGGAGCAGCAGTTCAGTTGATTTTATGAAGTTTATTAGAGTTAGTGATAACATTTTTGCAAATAATTAAATTCCCTTTTCATGGATTATATACTATTTTGTCAAATGCTTTCATTTTACCTACAAAAATGCAATCCTCCATACCCGCTGTCTTGCTATATATGTATTTTTTTTTTAAGAACAATTAAAACAAACCCTAATAGAAAAAATACATATTTACTACACAGAATTTTATCATAGAATCATATAATAATTTAGGTGAAGGGACCTTTTAAGGACTTTTTAAAATATAGTCCAATCCCCCTGAAATGAACAGGGACATCTTCAAATAGTGCAGGTTGCTTGGAGTCCTGTCCAACCTGACTTTGAATATTTCAAGAGATGAGGTTTCTACCACCTAACTGGTCAACCTTTTTCCAATGTTTCACCACCCTCACTATAAAAAATTCCTTCCTTGTATCTAGTCTTAATTTCAGGTTCTGGCTATTGTGTGATTATACTTTTGCTGCTCAGTCCTTTGACTCTTTTATAATCCCATCCCAAATAGCACATTGTGTTGGGTTTATGTGGTAAAGCTTTGGTGGATGTCCAGCCAACATCAACCCACCACAAATGTTTTCTATTGCAGCAGGTATCCTTTCAGATTCCTTGCATTTAAAGCTGTTTTAAGACCATCATGAGTCTACACATGGCTCAGAGCAACAAGCATGATTTCATCCCATGGAAGTAATCTTCTAACTGAGGTAACTGGAGCACCAGGGATGCAAACACAGTAGGTTTCTACTTGGTGTTCAGCTCTATCACAGGAAGATTTACTAAGTTTGGAGAAGTAATCGTCAATCCACTTTCAGACCCTTAATTTATTGTAAAGAAGACTGTAGTGGGAGAGGTCAAAAATGCCCATTAAAACATAATGTTTTGGGAATCATCCATGTACACTGCAGACATACATAGTCAAAGGGACAACAAAAACCTTTTTTTTTGATAGATGCATTTCTGATAGATATCTGCTCAATATTTTACTGGTGTTTTTTTGGTTGGTCAATTTTGGGTTTTGGTGGGTTGTGGGGGGGGCTATAAGTCTATATTCTGTAGAAGACATGAAAATTCTGAGATTTAGGTTCTTATAGTTACATTGTAATTAACCAGTCTACTCTTGTATTAAGATCTGCCTGATCTGAGGAACATATAACCAAATTAAAAAAACTTTCTTAGTAAATGGGATAGTGTCAGTAGCATAACAATATATTACTATTATTTGTAAAACAATGCAGAAGGAAACAAATATAGCTGATCCCTTAATCTTGTCCTTCTTTGTTTAGGCTAATATAATCTTTATCTTACGTGAGCTGGCACAAATAATGTAAACAAAGAATAATGCATTATCAGTGTTATAAGAAGTCAACATTCTTAAAAAACAGAGCAGCTGATTTTTACACAGGTCAAGCTCAGGAAATCAAATCATCACTATTTCATCACTAGACAAGTTTAAAAACTGGAAAATATGTCATGACCATATGTGTTTCTTTAATATGAGGGCTTTTTTAGACAACCAGTCACTTTTCAGGGAGCTGGTAACTATGCATCATTTAAAACTCCCCCCTACAAACATCTGACTGGGTACTGAACTGTGAAAGCTCCATGTGTTACCATAGCTTGGCACCCATGAAGCCTAATGCTGGTTCAAGAACAGCAGCAGTATTTATAAAGTTCTCTTCATACAGGATGTCTTACGGTGTCTTATAATGGGAAATAAAGTAGCAGAAGCAAGAAGCCAAACAAACACTTTGCTGAAAGCCCCTCTGAACTTATTTGATTTCGTACTATCTATAACAATAGTCAGACCCTCAGATTTTTTGATGATAGAAGACTTTGACTCTGGAAGTATGGAGGTGCATAATGGGAAACAAAAATTTCTTCCTCTCAATTGAACAGAGATCGAATATTTCACAGACTCTGTTCTGCAGGGACCAAGAACAATGATGAGAAACTATGAATTCACAGGTACTGAAACAATACAAGGCCCTCAGACAATGTATGGGAAAAGATAAATAAACTTGAAGTGCTTCAGACAACCATTGTGGAAACCGCAAGTTCTGGAGTAATATGCAGAACTTTTTCAGTCTTAGTAAAAAGCTTGATGATAACAATATGTATTCAGGGAAAATAACACATCGATTTTCTTGAAAGTCTAGAAAAGAAATAGAAATAGAAAGACAAAGCTGCTCAATATCACTCAGCCTGATATTTTAAACCTATGAATGGAGAGGAGAGAAAAGGAGAGGGCAGGGGTGGGGAGGAAAATCTATTTTTTGAAGGTGCTGAAAGGAGGATTTTTGTGCCAGGATGCTCTGGGATCTTTGAAAATGCTGGAAAGAATTCATCTAGAATCTGTTACAATGAAAATCAAAGAGAAAATATATATTTACAGTGGTTTAAGATTTGTGGCATACTAAAAGAAAAAAAAATAATCCTGCAAGCTCACCCTGAAACTTATGACCTCAGTTGTTTAAATGGTATAGTTTGTAAACAAATGACGTATTGTGACATATGTGACTGAGTATTTCAATCAAATTAAAATTTTTCAGTGGCGTTGAATTCTTGGGACCAGATTTTCTGCTGTTGTCATCCATTATGATTTTACTGAAGACGAGGTTGTTTTAGCACATCAGATTAACTGAGTACCCATCCCTAGTACATTTTCTATTTCTTTAGGATAGCACACTTACAGTTCTCCATTTTGTGATGTGATTAGATTGTTTGCAAGCTGGAGATAGAGTGAGACTTGTTTTGGTAATTCCCAGCTAGAGAGTGATCCCTGGGGAATCAGTGTCAATGGTCATAATTTAATTTAGCCATAGATTATTCAAATTCATGCAAGTGCAGGAACACTTAGAGTTTTAAATACCAGAAACTGTAATCAGCCTCTTTGTAACTATGTTCCCAACACACACACACAGAAAACCATGAAGAATCTTGTCCCAATTATTTTATTTTTCTATAACATAATAATCAGTGTATTATTCTTCTTCACAGAAACTAAACACTAGAGTCCATAGCATGAAAGCAGAGCATTTATTTCATGTATTGTGATTTAGATAGCCTGCATTGATCTCAGATCTGTTAAATGCATGCCTACTAAGTAAATTACTGATTAATGAGTTACAAGCTGAAAATTAGCAAACAAAAACAAAATCCACTTTGAAAGTTAGCAAAAAAGGCATAACAATGTAAAGTGAGGTTCCCTTTCTTAATATTGGGTCTTATGAACTGTTCTATGTGTTTAATTGATGCATCAGTTAGAGGGGTATTTGCTAATTCTTAGTGTGCCCACCTCCCCATGACCTATTCTCCTTCTAGAATCCCTGTTCCTCATTTTATTCTGCTGGAATTCTCTCATGCATCATTGTCCCAATAAAGCCCTCAAAAAGCTAGGTCAGGAAGAGTCTTAAATTATTTTAATTTCTAATGAAGCAGAGAATAAACAACACACTAGGGACTGAGAAACACTCTAATAAAGAATTGAGGTCAATGGGTACCTAAATTTCTCTGGACCTGGACAACAATACTAAGTAACAAAGCACTTACATTGTACAGATTTTGCATAGATGGATTTTTTTCTTCTTTCTTTTCATAAGGACAGTAGTAGCTTCTTGTGGGCAGCAACATTAGGAGAAAAATTTTATGTCCATTAACCTGTTTCTGGAGACCACAGATTCATGTGGGTGAACACATTGTATACCCAACACAGCATCCCTAATATAGAGCATCAGCCCACTGCTCTTTCTACCCTGCCTATTACTCCTGTAGAGCTTGTAGCCATCCATTGCAGCACTCCATTCATGAGAGTCATCCCACCACGTTTCCGTGATAGCAACTACATCATAGTTGTCGTGCTGCACAATGGCTTCCAGCTCCTCCTGTTTATTGCCCATGCTGCGTGCATTAGTTTAGAAGCACTTGAGCTGGGCTGACAACTTCCTTACCAATTGTGGTCTGCCACCTTTAGGTTCAACTCTAGCAGGCCCAGTTTTAGCCCCTTCCAAGTCCCTTTCTGCTGAGCATCTTTCCAGCCACTCTTCCCTGAGCCTGTATCAGTGCCTGGGATTGTTGCGACCCAGGTTCAGCACTTGGCCTTATTGAACCTCATCCCCTTGGCCTCTGCTCATCAATCCAGCCTGTCCAGATCTCTCTGCAGAGCTTTCCTCCCCTCAAGCAGATCAACACTTCCACCAAACTTAGTGTCATCTGCAAACTTACTAAGGGTACACTCGATCCCCTCATCTAGATCATTAATAAAGATATTAAACAGAACTGGCCCCAACACCGAGCCCTGGGGAACACCACTAGTGACTGGCCACCAACTGGATTTAATTCCATTAACCACGATTCTCTGGGCCCATCCTTCCAGCCAGTTTTTCACCCAGCAAAGAGTATACCCATCCAAGCCATGGGCAGCCAGTTTTCTTAGAAGAATGCTGTGGGTGACAGTGTCAAATGCTTTCTGAAGTCTAGATAGACTACATCTACTAAGCGGGTGACTTTGTCATAGAACAAGATTATATTGGTCAAACAATAACTTATTTTCATAAACCCATGTTGGCTGGGTCTGATCCCCTGATTGTCCCACATGTGCCATGTGATGGCACTCTAGATGATCTGTTCCATGGCTTTGTCTGATACCAAGGTCAGACTGACAGGCCTGTTGTTCCCTGGATCATCCCTTCAACCCTTCTTGTAGATGGATGTTATATTTGTTAATTTCCAGTCAGCAGTCAATTGCATTATGAAAATATTATTGTTTTTAATAAAATCAAATCCATAGTAAGAGAAAGATGTCATTTCAAACACAGATGTACTAACATTAAAATTCCTATTTTATTTCCAATAGGAATAAGGCATGTTTTCCTCCACTGTATCTTTACTGCTTAGTAGAGAATGCCAACTTCAATGTTTTTGACTTAAAATAATCAGACTTATTCCTTATCTTCTGTTCTTTCTGTCCAAAAAAGAACATAAATATCAAGTGTTACTATGATATTATACATGGGATGAAGCACTAGATCAGACCACTTTCTAACTCAGTGGATGACTTAATATTTCACACTGAACATAAGACCGTATCAGTGATTCTTGAATTCCTTCACAATGATGTAACATTTAGGAATGGTTGACTCTTTATGCTAATGTATAGGAAATGAACAGATGCAGTTCTCTGGTGATGAGAAGTACTACTTTGGATGGTTGCTCTTTTTATGGTTTTATCCAAAATCCATTAGTGTCTGTGGAAGTTCTTTCATACTTAAAAGTCAGCATGCTCCAAAGGGTTTGCAAAACTAGGCTGAATTATAAGACCAGATGTACTTTTCATGTTATTATTAAGAATTTTATAACCTCCTAGTAAAAAACTCTATAAAGTCTTATCAAAAGCCCTAGATGACATTGACAACTATAATCTACAAAAACACTTCTAAGATTTCTGAATTTTTGCTTCAATATAATAGTAGTGTTTTTAAAGAAAGTGACTTTTTAAAGTATTTTACTTAAATAAATAAAACAATACAAAATTTTCAAAATTAATAAAAGTGCAGTAATTTCCCCATCCAAATGCATGATTTGTGATAAAGGTGTCAACCAGTCTACACATAACATCAAGTTATATGTTTCTTTCGTGAATTGCAATTTGTCAATTTTACTCGCTTCCATTTATGTTGTATGTTTGTCCCTAGTAACAATAAAACCAGAGCCAGGTCAATGAAATCAAATATAATGAGTGCCAGTTACTGAAAAGTATATTTTTTCAAAATTTTCCCCCAAGAAACACATGTGGTTAGTTGCTTTGTTTAGTTATTGAAGTATTTATATATTTATTGAAATTTTGAGGTTCTGAAATTCAAATACACAAATTAGTTTATACAATTTTCTATCTGAAAGACAAGGAGAACATGCAGTATCTGTGTTTGTATATGCCTATAGAGGAATAAGGATATACAAAAATATCTAGCTAAATTGCTAATTGTGGTAGCCAGTACCAATTTTTTAAATAGTTTTAATTAGGTTTTATTGGACACACAAGTCATGTGCTATGTGATTTTATGTTTTATTTCACAACGAGGTGATTGCAGCTCTTTATAACTAGGATTCCAGTGTCCAGCATTTTTTAAATGAACTTGTTATGAATATGCTTACTACTCAATTAAAAACTAATGTTTCTAGGAAAGCTCCCACTGATAAACTTATTCATTAGAACAAGTATCAAAAAATGGAAATTGGAGGTCTTAATCAAGAGGATAAAATTCTGGGTTTTTATGTATTTCCATTGAATATTCACACTCAGTATTTTTAAGATATTTATCTACCACTACTCCAAATTCTTGTTTGAGCCAGACAAACAAAAGATCAGAGCATGATACTGAATATCCATGAAAGAACAGGGAATATACACAATTCATCAGAGTCTGTTTAGGACTAGAAATCTTCTCAGACTGTACTATAATAGTAAAACTTGCAAAAAGAGTACAGAAATGAATCTGAATTTCCTTTTGGATCTAATAGACTAAACATGCTTATTTCAGACATTTCAGTGTTCAAAAGGAACACAATTCAAGAGAAAGTGTATTGTTTCTTAAAGAACCTTTCTGCATTTCATTACATCTTCTGGCTTAGTAAAATGCCTGGAAACTAAATGTGTTAATGATCTTCCTTCAGTTGCTATAAATACATAAATCAAAGTACAACTGTTGTTCCTGTTTTAAGACAAAATATTTTTTCAGCTAAAGCCAATTATATTTGCAGTGGCTTATCACAGCAATTATATGAAGCAGCAGGCCAGTCAGTAATGACTTTTTTGTTAGGGGAGCGCTAAGAACACTTCCAGCAGAGCTCCATTACCTGGATTACAATCACAGTTTTAAATTAGGTACCAATGCAAGTAATTTAGTTTTGGTTTTGTACTTAATTGGTCATTAACTTGTTCATGCCAATAATTTTATTTCTATGTCACTCACTCATTAAAGACTCCCTGAAACATCATTCCAGAAACATTCCCTGCTGCAAAAGAAGCAGAAATTCTTTATAAAATATTTCAATATCTGTATGTTACCTGGATCTCCTCATGAAAAAATTAAACCACAAAACTTTCTTTTTCCTCCATAGTAAGTGTGTGGTCATCAACACAGGTCAATAGCAGCCTGGTAATTGCTATTCTTGATCAATCAATACTTTCAAGTAGTCCAGCATCTTGCTGTTATCAGTAACTAGAACCACACATTCAAAAAGAAGTTGAAATGAATAATTATGCAATAACCTTCCTGAGAGGGGAAATTTCTTCCTGTTCGCAATGGCTACCTGCGGTTCTATGTCCTATGTTAGTTTTTTATTATTTTAAAAGAAATAAATCTAATTCTATACAAATGTGAATGTTCTCATTATCCATATAAATATTTAATTTTTAAAAAAATTCTGCTAATCTTTCAGGCCTCAACGATATTTTTGTGGCAAGGAGCTCTCTAGGTTAATTATGCATGTGCAACAAAGTATAACTTTTATCAGTTTTAAATTTAAATGATTTCTATTTATTGCTACACAGAGGAACTTTATAAATATATATTGTGCAATTTTTCTGTTCCAGGGAATTTGGCTCAAGTGAGTGTATGCATGAATATAATGGCTGGAGGATGTCCTAATAGACTCTTCCCATCTTTGACTTCTCTTCTCTTTGTGTTTCTGCATAAAACTGATTTTTGGATCAGTGGATTTGATTTGGAGCTGAGTCTAAGGTAGAAAGCTAAGTGCAGACTCCTCCAAACAAGTTAGGAAGAAGTTTGATAATAAATGATCTTTCTAGAGTAAAAACTAAATTTTTGAAGCCATACTCAGATAAGCCTGTGCAGACCAGGCTGTAATCAAGGATAAGTAATAAAGGAAAACATGTGAATGTACATATAGCCCACAATTAGTGGGATTTTCAGTCCCTCCATAGTGACTGGACTACAAATAATTTTTTAATCTAGTCTAGTCTTTGAGCTAGGAAAGCTAGGTCATTTAGCTCAGGCAATAAGGACTCAGCGCTTTCACAGCAGAGGTCCAGTTGCTCCTCCCCAAGATACTTCTACTGCATTTGTTAGATTTTAAATACAAGTTCAGTTATATTTGGATATATGTTATGTCCAAACACCACAGGGATTTGTGCAAAAAGGTTTTATATAAAAGACATTGTTTTGAAGAATTATTAAACAACTGATTAAAATTAATGTTGTGAGTTCCTCCTGCTAACTTTTTAACATCATCCAAATAACACTTGGATGGTTAAGTAATACTCTATTCTTGTAGAATTCTTATTGATTTGAGAGTTTATTACCTAGAGACTTTGTAAGGTTATTTTCACTCACTCTAGTTCAAAGAAAAAGATGGAGGAGAAGAAAAAGATGAAGGGAGATTATTAATAAGAATAGAGCAGCCAGCTCTTGAAATAACAGGAAGATGAAAGTGAGATATTCAGGTACTGGGGTCTAAGAAGGAAGAAGAACATAAGTGTAACAAGTAATGGGTCCATTCCATTAATGGGTCATGCAAAAGTAGTTAGCTCAGTTTCTTGGAAGACAGCAGCAGTGGCACATGCATAGAATAAATCAGAAGTCTTACTTGGGATCAAGTCCTGAGGATCAAATGGACTCCTGCACATTTCAAGACCAGTCAAATGGAAGGAGTAGGACTTTTTGCCAAGTGAAGAAGTGTTTTTGCTCTGTATCAGAAGCACATGAAATGTTTGTTTAAATGGGACCAAGAGAAACTGAAGTTTCAGGTTTTCTTTTTGTTTATATTTTAGTAATGAAAAAAGTTTTAGAGACTTAATCATACTTAATCAGTATGACTATGGCAATTGTTTGGTTAAGCTGAAGGGTATTGATGTTAACTTAGACAAAGTGGTCTTGTGGTGGATGGAACAAGGAAGGCTGAAATTCACAGGTACCAGTCAGAACTGCATAGCTATTGACTTTATTAAGAAAATTGTACAGTCCTGTAAATGCAATGAATTTGGAGATTGAAAAAGTATGCCACATAACTAGGGACTGCTGGAGAGACCTGAGAAATCATGAATAAACTTTTCAGTTTACTGAGAAATTCTTTCAGGAATTAATTAGGACTCTGTCAAGACAGAAAACATGCTGAAGTAGACTGAGGTTTGAATGATAGTCATAGAAAAGTAGACGTTGGAAAACACCACTGGACTGTTTTCAGTCTTTAGAAGCTAGAAAAGAATAACAGAGATTAGCAAATGGGAGAAGAACTGGAGCTGAGAAAGTGGTTAAGGCAATTTCCAGTCCTAGTGTTAATACTCACGATGAAAGCTGTTGCATGAGAGAACAGTAGCAGATAAAGAGTATCAGTAACAAAAAATTAAGAAAGTGGAGAAGGACCTGGGGGTGTTGGTAGACATCTGAATATGAGCCAGCAGTGTGCCCAGGTGGCTAAGAAGACCAACAGCATCCTGGCTTGTATCAGAAATAAGGGGGTCAGCAGGACTAGGTAAGAGGTTGTCCCCTTCTACTTAGCACTGGTGAGGCTGCACCTTGCATACTGTGTTCAGTTTTGGATCCCTTACTACAAGAAAGACACTAAGGTTCTGGAGCATGTCCAAAGAGCAACAAAGCTGATGAAGGGTCTACAGAACAAGTCTGGTGAAGAGCTGCTGAGGGAACTAGTGTTGTTCAGCCTGGAGACAAGGAAGCTGAGGGGAGACCTTGTCGTTCTCTACAATTATCTGAAAGGAGGTATTTTAAGGTGGATGTTGGCCTCTTTACCCAAGTACTGAGTGATGGGACAAGAAGAAATGGTCTCATGTTGCACCAAGGGAGGGTTAGATTGGATATTAGAAACAATTTCTTTACTGAAACAGTTGCCAAACATTGGAACAGGCTGCCCAGGGAAGTGTAACCACTCCTAGAGGTATTTAAAAGACATGTAGGTGTGGTACTTAGGGACCTGGTTTAATAGTGGACTTGGCAGTGCTAGGTTTATGATTGGACTCAAAGATCTTAAAGGTCTTTTCCAACCTAAATGATTCTATGATTTTATACAATAGTCATCAGCAAGAAAGAAATCACCATCATTGCTGAGATACTCAGGAATTGTAATAAGATAGAGAAGGTGGTCAGCAAGAAGTTATCACCTCTTTGTTATTCTAAAAATCTCAGAAAACTAAAAGGAAGAAATCTCTTTACTAATACATACCCTGTAAAGTGATAGTGGAATGGCAGCAGAAACCTAGATAAACAGTCAGGACTGGAACAAGTTTGTAATGCATCATCTCTTCAGAGAGACAGAAATAAAAGAAAAACAGTGAGAAGTATCATCTGATTAATAAGATCACCAAAAGATTATACAAAAAAACCCAAAGATATCAGTAAAACTAAAAGAGTCAAATATTACTTTGGATAAATACTGTGAAAGATATTCTGCTGGGGGGGGGAAAGTTAGGTGTCTATAAATACTTGTTATGACTCCCTTTTCAATATATTAAAAAAAAAAAAAAAGTAAAAAAAAAGAAGTCAATTAAAAGGTAGTGATAAGACCCAGGCCACAATACTGTGCATGTTTCCAGCAAGGAAAAAGTCATTCAAAACTGACTATCTGTAAAGAAAAACTACTAAAGTATTGGAGGAATGGATTATATTAATGTCATATCAGAAAAGACAGAAAAATTGAGTTTTGGTCAAACAAAATTTTATGGGGAAACAAAATTGTTGTCTGTTAGTACATGGAGATAAATATGAGAAAACAATAACTAGTCTACAGGACAATGCTAGAATACCAATGAAATGCGATGGACTGTCAATTGATACAGTCAACATGAAAATCAGAGTATATCATACACTGTACCTCATCAGTGTATACATCTCATCAGTGGAACTCTAGAATAAATAATTACCATAATTTTTACTATTATTGCAATAAAAGAAACCATTCTGATTCCATTACATTGTAAATATTTAGGAGTTGGATTATAGGAGGTGGTTCCTTCCTAAGAAGAGGTGTAGGGTTAATGAGTTGGGAGATCTTTAGAAATCTTGTTTGTTCAGAATCCAAGTAGATGAGAAAATAGAAGTATGAAAAGGCCAAGTTGACAGAACAGAATCAGTAGCTAAAAACTTACTGTCAGTCATCTGAAAGGATATTCAAAATAATAGAAGAAAGGTCAAGAATAAAGAAGTAACTGTGAATTTAGTCAGGAAACACATAAAATAGTTTTATAAAGTAATTTAGATGATACTTGTGTGCAGGCAATTGACTCCAGTCAATGACTCCATTCCAATTCACCAACTGCAACTGGCTTACTTAATGCCTAGAGGTACTTCAGAGAAGAGTCAATCACAATGGAAGGAATGGTACAAGAAAAGGAAAAAAAAAAAGTAAGCTTTATTTTAAATCATTTATCCAAATATTGCAGGATAGTTCAAAATGTATGTGTTGCAGTAGGGATGCAATTTTATCAGAAAAACTCCAGGTATCTGATGAAAAACATCCAAGATTCATTTTTATGGGGTTTAGTTCTTCTTACTTGAGTTAACATTTTTATATTTTTAATGTGTGCTGCACAGTATAACTTGAAAAGAAATGAATTTAAAGGACAGATGTTTCAGAGAGAAAAAGGCAAGGGAAAAAAACAGCAAACATTGTCTCTGCCCTTGGGATTAGCTGGAACTAGGACTTTGTATGTGATGAGGGCATGCATATTAATTTTGATTAATGGGTATTGCTTACTGTTTCAAATTATGGTAGTATTTTTGCCCTGCCAAAAGAGGATACACCGAGTAAGGAGAGAATAGATTTCTAGTAGAAATATACTGAATTGTCTCTGAGAGTTTCGGGTACCAGGAACACACCAGATATTTCAGGACAGAGAGCATTTTGGAACAGCTGATTTCCCATACCCAGATGCATAGAACATGTGAGACTACAGAAGTAGTAAAAAGACTGCCCACCTCTAGGGTTAAAATGGAGATATGACAAACAGTGGGCTTGCTGTGAAAAGAGGTTAGATAAATATCTTAATTTCCAGTAGTTACTGAGGAAAGAGAGGTTGAGATGAAGAAAGAGGAGGCTGAGAAGCTAAAATGTAATCTGATGAGCTATCACTATCTTTCCACTACTATCAAGAGTTGATGGTAGCTCATTAAGTTATAATTCCTTTTTGGGTGCAGGTTCATCTTTCAGGCAGGTTCAATGACCAATCTTTTGTCTTCACTGCTGCAGACTGTCCTCAGGAGCTCCAGACCCCTGAAGCCCCAGGGGAAGTCAGGACAAAGGAGGAGTTAGTTTTGTTTAATGAGGGCTGGGTTAGGGATCAATTAAGCAATCTGGACATCCACAAATCCATGGGTCCTGATGGAATGCACCAGCGGATGCTGAGGGAGCCGGCAGAAGTTACCATTGCTAGGCCACTCTCCATCATCTTTGGTAAGTCATGGGCAACAGGAGAGGTGTCTGAGGACTGGAGGATAGCAAATGTCACTCCAGTCTACAAAAAGGACAAGAAGGAGGACCCAGGTAACTATAGACAGGTCAGCCTCACCTCCATCCCTGGAAAGGTGATGGAACAACTTATACTTGGCCCCGTCTCCAGTCATATCAAGGTTAAGAGGCTCATTAGGAGCAGTCAACATGGTTTGACCAAAGGGAAGTAACTAGGTGGATAGATGATGGTAGCGCAGTAGATGTGGTTGATCTAGATCTGAGTAAGGCATTTGACACTGTCTCCCACAGCATCCTTGCAGCTAAACTGAGGAAGTGTGGTCTGGAGGATCAGATGGAGGTGGATTATGAACTGGTTGAAAGGAAGAAGTCAGAGAGTTGTGGTCAATGGGA
>VZRW01004682.1:0-13893 GCA_013398125.1 Aegotheles bennettii | reverse complement strand
CTCTAGGTTGTCCTGCTCTGGCAGGGGGATTGGACTATATGATCTTTCGAGGTCCCTTCCAACCCCTAGCATTCAGTGATTCTGTGATTCTGTGATATCAAAATAATGATTTTTAAATTTAACAAGATAATTTTTATTTTAATTTTTAATTTAAAAAGACCATCAAAGGTGAGCCAGGCATAGTATAATCTATTTCTTGAAAGCTCTGAAATCAAAAGAAATTAATTGCGGCAACCACTGCCCTCATATTTGCAGTATTTGTGACTTAACTGAGAAATGGCTGAAGAGCTATGCCAAATAACTGATCTCCATGGATTATTTTTCTTAATCAAAAAACTGAATAATAGATGCCATTCTGGAGTCCATTTTTCATAACTAACAACAAGCTTATAAGAAAAGGGGTTATTTTCAAGCAACCCTCAACATAAAGCTGAGCTCCGTGGATATATTTATGTATTTTGGGAATGACACAGTTCATCCGTTGGTTTTGGAAATTTTCTTAAGCTTTGTGCACTCTTGTAAATGCTAAATAATATTAGTGCCTAATAGTCACAGAATAGTGCCAGACTCTTGACAGGAACATATGAAAAGAGTAGATTTAAGGTAAAAGACTCAAGATGAAGGAATGTTCTTTACAGAAAAATTTCTTGAGAATATTTATCTTTAGGTTTTCTTACTATGTATATTATATCTTCCATATGCTCTCTACTCATAATCAGGGTTTTGGAAAGCTAATCTTTTTAATATAAATACAGTATGTCAAGGGAATGACATATGATTCAACTTAAAGATAAAGGATAATTATGAATGATACTAATGGTCCCTTACTGTTAATGTCATTCTGCTAATTTAATATGGCAATTAATTTTGCAGATGAATCATGTGCAGGTGCTTTGAACATTTTTTTTTAAATCTTCATTTCCTAGCTCTCTTGATAGTTTTGTAAATTTAGAATTAATATTGGGTAACTTTCATAGTAATTCTTAGTTTAATATGTTATCACCATAACAACCACTTAACACTTGGAGAACAGCTCCACATTAATACTATTTATGGTTATATCCATTAATTATATTTAGGATTATTTCTGTGGGTAAATTTGCTTCACAGATGGTCTTAAATTAACAAAATCATATAAACAAAACATATTATTTCCTATATAAATTATATGTCTTGATCTGTTATGTTTGTGAGAATACTGACTTTGAGGATCTGGTAAACCTCTTGAGGGCCCATCATCAGTGTTATTTTCAAATTGAATGGGAACTGATAGAACTGCTTTATGTGGGAATGTATCCCATGTTGCAATTTGATGAAGAGTGTTATGTGCTTGTTTAAAATGAGGTCAGATAGGTTATTCTCTATAGTTAAGATTCATAGCTGTTGCTTACAACAGTATCAACCTTTAGGTCACCTAAAAAAAAAAAGAAGCATATAACTCATTTTTTAATAGAGCTTATAAAAAGTAATAGTTGCATGCACTAGTCAGACAGTGTCTTCTGTTCTTTTAAACTTCATATGCATTTACTGTCATGTGTTCTCTGCAGTTACTAGGTGTGTAATATTTCACTAAATAAAGTGTACCTATTTTTACACCTCATAATAGAAGCTAGATATATGCCACCTGTACATATCTGTAGTCTTTTGGGGTAATATTATTGTACACATGTCGATAAGGAACAAAATTTTCTTCAGACATGGGATACTTTTTCAAGATGACTTGGCAACTGACTCTTCCTACGCTTCATCTTACTTATCTACATTAGATAGTTAAATTAGACAGTTATTTAAATTAAGATAGATAAAAACCTTTATGCACTCATGGTAGATAAAGTGTCTGTCTCCTATTCATTGTTTATATTTTGTAGTTGTCCAGGAGTCATCAAGCTGCTCACCTGGCTTTGTGGGTACACGGGGTACACTTTGTCCAAAACCTGTTGTGACTTATTTAATTTGTGCCAATTTTCTAAATGCTTTCTACATCACCCCAACAAAATCTTTTAGTATAGTTGATCTGAGACTAATAAGTTTTATATAGTGCTATACTAAGGCTCTTAAAACAGGAAATTATTACTCTTTCCATTATAAAATACCACCTCCTTTCATTCCCTGCTTTATAGCTTATCTTGGACTTCTCTTTAGGTAAAAGAGAAAGACTATTTTGTTTGTTTTTTTCTTTGTTTGTTTGTTTAGTATTTCTTTATTTTTATTTTGTTTGTTTGTTGTTGTTTTGCTTTTTTCCCAGAAATCATTGAGATCGAATTATAGAAGTGTTAGGGCAAATTATACAGGAATAAGAAAATACCTGAAGACTATTTGTTTGAAGAGACTTTAACAGAAAACAGAGTTCCAAATAGGGATAAGTAGGGGACAGTGGGAGAGAGAGGGAGGGAGGGAGGGAGGGAGGGAAGAGCATTGTTTGCAATGAAAGTTCAGCTTTCAAAAGTATAGCCTACTAAGTATAAAGAGATATTTGTTTTCTAAACAGGGCAGCATAAAGACCACTGAAAGGCAGCTATCTTACTTAATGAGACATCTGTTAGATTGTTCTGAAGCCTTATATATAGCATTTGCTCAGGTCTGTTTCATAGAATCATAGAATGATTTGGGTTGGAAGAGACCTTAAAAATCATCTAGTTTCAACCTCCCTGTCACAGGCACGGACACCTCCCACTAGACCAGATTATTCAAAGCTCCATCCAACCTGGCCTTGAACACTTCCAGGGAGGAGCATCCACCACCTCCCTAGGTAACCTGTTACCACCCTCACAGTAAAGAACTTCTTCCTAAAATTCTTCCTTTAGTTTAAACCCATTTCCCCTTGTCCTATCACTACATGCCCTGGCAAAAAGTCCTTCTCCAGATTTCCTGTAGGCCCCCTTCAGATACTCAAAGGCTGCTAAAGGTCTTCCTAGAGCCTTCTCTTCTCCAGGTTGAACAGACTCAACTCTCTCAGCCTGTCTTCATAAGAGAAGTGCTCCAGCCGTCTGATCATCGTTGTGGCCCTCCTCTGGACTTGTTCCAACAGGTCTTTGTCCTTCTTATGTTGGGGACTCCAGAAATGGACACTGTTTCCTCTGTATTCTAATTGTGTTGTTGTTAAGCAAAGATTTCTGTACGTCACAGAAATATTGTCAAGATTCATTATTTAATAAAAAGCATCAGATAAGGACACGATTTTAAAAAGATTAAATCAAAAAGTTTTATTTTTTTTTAACACTCTTTGATTGAAATGAAATAAAGCAATGGTGTTCAAGCAGGTTTGAAATTATCTGCAGAACTTATTTCTTCCAGCAATCAGAAACACTCTTTTGGGAGTTTTTGTAGTGGGTTTTTTTGGGAGAAGTGTTTTGGGGGTTTTTGTTTGTTTTGGGGTTTTTTTGGTTGGTTGGTTGGGTTTTTTTAATGCTGTTTTCACAATTATTTAGGTCTATCTGAACAAATTGCTGTCCTCTCTGTACTAACATCCCCTCTTAGGACACACTTGGGCATGACTGCACTGCTCAGTGAAACACCTGACCTGACAACTATTGACCTTGGCAAATATATTCACACAGTGTAACAACAGTTTATATGCATACAGCAGAGTTTATTAGCTTTAAAATAGCACTCAATGCTATTTGTGCACCACAGCCTAGGATGTCCTGCAGCCAGAGGGTGCCTGTTCATCTGTCCAAATTGCAACCATCAAAAACATTGCTGTAGAGTTCAAGCTAGCTCTCTAGGATTTCTACAGTTAACAGTCCAAAATAATAAACAGAAAGAGGTGATTCATTGTCCCTTATCCTACAGAGGTGCCTCTATCACATGGTATTAAATTTTCTCTCAAGTACATACTCATTATCTTCACTGACTGTAGGGGATATACATGAGTTGCTTATTTTTGAGGTCTGAAGCTAGATAAGGAAATTGTATTTGTGTTATCGATCTGTCCACTATTCTATGTTTTTTCTATCTGAGAATTCATAAGATAATTGTCCGTGAATATATTTATTGATTTTAATATATTAATGTTATGTATTATAACATTTATTAAATGTCAGAACATTGATTACAACTTTGTACTGTAAAGGATCTGGTTATATTTTAGAACCTTTAATAGATGAACAGATTCTATAAAAGATATGTTCTTAGTCATATTTGTACCTTGGATATTTTTAAAAAGATTTTCCTTAACTCTCAGAAGGAAACAGAAGACTAGAATTCTGTTCTACCTTATGTATCAGCAACAACTGTATTGTAGGTTTAAAATCAAAGGGAGACTTGAATGTGATTTTAAAAGAATCATAGAATCATAGACCTTAAAGCTCATCTAGCTCCAACTCCCACTGCCATGGACAGGGACACCTTCCACTAGACAACATTGCTCAAAGCCCCATCCAACTTGTCCTTGAACACTTCCAGGGAGGGGACATCCACAACTTCCCTGGAAACCTGTTCCTGTATCTCATCACCCTCACTGTAAATAATTTCTTCCTAATATCTTTCTATATCTACATTCCATCAGTTTGAAACCATTCCCCTTTAGTCTATCACTACAAGACTTTGTAAAAAACGCCTCTCCAGCTCCCATCTAGGCCCTCTTCATGTACTCAAAGGCTGATAGAAGGTCTCCCTGGAGCCTTCTCTTCTTCAGGCTGAACCTTAACTCTCAGCTGCTCTTCACAGGAGAGGTGCTCCAGCCATCTGATCATCTTTGTGGCCCTCCTCTGGACTCGGTCCAACAGCTCTATGTCTTAAGCTGAAGACTCCAGAATTGGACACAGTATTCTAGTTGAGGTCTCATGAGAACAGAGAGGGAGAATCACCTCTCTCAACCTACTGGTCATGTTTCTTTTGATGCAGCCGAGGATACTGTTGGCTTTATGGGCTGCAAGTGCACATTGCCAGCTGCTGCTGAGCCTCTCATCAACCAACACCTCCAAGTCCTTCTCCTCAGGGCTGTTATCAATCCATTCTTCACCCAGACTACATTTGTGCATGGGATTGCCCCAACCCAGGTGCAGGACCTCGCACTTGAACTTGTTGAACTTCATGCAGTTTTCATGGGTCCACCTCTCCAGCCTGTTGAGGTCCCTCTAAGTGGCTTCTTTTCCCTCCAGCATGTTGACCAAACCACACAGCTTAGTGTCATAGGCAAACTTGCTGAGTGCAATCAATCCCACCATCCAGGTATCTGACACAGACATTAAACAGCACCAGACCCAATACCGACCCCTGAATAATGCCAATCATCATTGATCCTCATATTTATATTTGTGTTGAATTTGAAATTTGTTATAAAGTCACTGTGAAAAGAGTAATAGGGAGTATCACAAAGAAAGTTTAGTTACTCTTCCAATTCTAAAATATTCAAAACAATCTTAGATTTTAAGCCCCTTTTTTTTACCGTGAAATAATAATTATTTATTACTTCAACAAACATGCATTCAAAATTAAATATCTGAATACTACTGCCAAGTGCCAAAAACTACTTAAAATCTTTGCAGATTTGGGACTATGTAATTTGATTTCTCTATTATTTAGATTACTGGAGAGTGTGTTTGTAAAATTTCTTCATTGCTGAGCTTGTATTTTCATGGTGAAAATATCTTTTAGCATAGACATGAAAAATCTCATACACTTGGATGCATGATCTAATTTTCCATAACATGGAGATTATCATTAAACTTAAAGAAATCCAGATAATCGGATTAAGGAAAAAAATAGATTCAATAAGGTTGACGCAGTTTTGTCTTTAGAACCATTAGTTGCCTATGATATTATATTAAGAATCTAAGTCTGAGTTGCAGCCCATGTGCTCTTATCACAGTCTCTAACACTGAGTCCTTATCTGGATTACATGTGATCCCACCATTTCACCTTTGCAATCTATCTATAAAAGCTAAAGGATAAGAAATATGGAAAAAGCAAAGGGAGCCCTCATCTCTGGACTTAGAGCAATATTCTTTCATCATGTCATATACAAACAATCAAGTGTCCAGTATGGCAAATGAACTGAAAATTGGTGGTAGACACCCCCACCCCATCAGAGTTTGATTTTAATATGGATTTACTGTTCTCTTTGTGAAAATGGGGGGAAAAAATCGAGGGTTTAACATTTTTTTGCAGAAAAAAATTCAGGTGTATTTGTAAGGGAAAGAAAGGAGAGAGAGGAATAGGTGTGGTGGGACATGTTACAAAAATAGGTTGAGAGGAAGGCATTCTTCATTTACCTAAAGACAAGATTTTTACACTAATGAGGGTGTTAATCTCATCTGGGGAGTGTCTCAAACTACATTTTCTGTTACGTGATGGAGTATCCCACTGGAGGACATCTTCAGGAAGGAGAAATCATCAGAATGACACTCTTTGGTTTGCTATTAATAAAGACAGTTTAAATTAAAGATATGTATGTTTAGGTAGGTTTCATTCCAATTAACTCAGATATCTAAAGCTAATGTCTGAATTGTAGTTAACAAAATTCCCTTTATATTAAGGGAAAGAAACAGACCCTTAAAAGATTGTGACATCCCATTTTAAGAGAGACATTTAAGATAACATGAGTCATTTTCAGATAGTGCTTATATTGATAGTTTAACTGAAAGTGAGTATTGTACACCAGATTATTATCTTTTGGTTCTCTAAGGTTAGTTGACAGAAAACCTATATTAGATGCTTAGCCATCTGAACAAGTGTCCTAATGTTTGTCTTACTGTTTATCTTTATATCAATAACTACTTAATTATTTTAGATGAAGCAGAACAGATTCAGAGATTCAGATTCTGTTCAGAAGAGAAGAACAATTCTGAACAAAACCCCTTACACTGTCTTCTTGCATGTGGCTTAGAGTTCTCTTTTGAAAAACAAAAGTGATTTTGGGCTTCTGCAGATAACATCTGTCGTCTTGATATATCTTGACAGAAAACTTAAACTTGGAAATCTATGTAACATAACAAACCTGAGATTCTTTTTATTTTTCAGAAAAAAATTTAATCAGTGATTCTTTTTTTGTGTCTGTAGGTTCTATGTGACCGGACTGTAAACTATTATGGACAGAGGCTGCAGGACCTTAGTATAGTTGAGCTACATATGTGGGATGTAAGTACCACCAGAGAGTAGATAAATAATTCTAATGTTGCACAACACTTATTTGTTTCCATTTGTTCTAATCTCCTTTCTGATTTGGTAGTTAATAGGGAAAAGGGGATAAAAAACATATGATGTGACATTCAATATAGAATTTCAAATGTGGCAAGTGACAGCAGATAGTGTTATTGTCTGCGTTCAGAACAAGCCCTGACTAAATTTTTGCTAACTGTTCCTGCTGTTATTTCTCTATAATTTTTCAGGTTACATTTCAACCAGGATAATACAGTACAACAGCAGAATAAATATTTTTCTTTTAAAAAAAATATTATTTATTGTAATAATGCAAAATATTTCCTAACATAGAATACTATTGGGGTCTAGGACTACCTTTGGCAAAGTAGATAAAACTAATCTTGGAAATAGTAGACAAGTCACTCCCAAATGGAAGGCTGGTATCAGAGGTAAATGACAATTTGCTTAGGATTTTTTTTTCCAAAAAGTCATTCCTGCCTTATGTTTTACTACATATTAATTCTTATTTCATAACAGAATAATAAAAGTGGAAAAACTTTAATCAGAAAATATTAAATATTTAATGATGTAATCAAAACATCCGTTTCAGGAGGAAAATCAAACCAGTGGAACAACAGTGGACTTTTTAGTGTGTTTTGAATCTTTAGTTTCATTTAGCATTTCCAAATTGCATGATCTTTAAAGTTTGTTCCTTCATTTGTTTTCAGCTGAACATGCAGTATTTGTCTAACACAGACTGAAACAAAGGCCTTTTTTGGTTATGAAGTTATGTGCCTTCATTTCTCTGTATCTCACTTTCAAGGAATATTATTTGAAGTTTTACCATTGTTCTCTCTATCAGCTTTATTTTTTTCTATGCTGAGAAATCCATAAATTGTTAAGTTTTAACACGTTTTTGTACTGAAATACATTCAGCAGATAATTAGATACTATTTGGCAAGAATTTTCCTTCTGAAGCTATGCTATTAGGACTACAATTTTTCATATGGTTTAACTGCATCACTGCTACTAAAAAAGGTCAGAGTGGAGCAGAACATCTCTTCTATTGCTCCATATTCCTGAGACATCATTCCATTAAAAGCTGGCACGCTGAAGAATATTGTTTTTCTATTACGAAGTGAACCTGTTAAATGACAAAGATTACAGCTAGCCAAAACACAGTAGTTCCTCCAGTACCTATTGCTGTCCATAGACTACTTCTCCTTAAAGTGAAGGAGTTAAGGGTCTTAATGAGTAAGTTCTTATTTTCTTTTTTCTTTTTTCTTTTTTCTTTTTTTTTGGGAACAATGTAGTAGCAGCTGTTGTCTAGACATTTACGTTTGGATTGTATTTTCCAGCCTCATTAAAAATATAAAACTCAATTCTCATATCAAACATATACTTATCAAACATATACTTATCAAACATATACTTAATAGACATCTAACCATCAATAGCTGTTGTGAAAAGTACAATAAAATGAGAAAGTACTACAAAATTATAAACTATAAAATTATAAATTATGTAAAGCAAGATCATAAGAGGAAGAAACTAAGACTGTCAGTGGGCAAGGACTGTTCCTCAAAAAGAGGTTTTAATTTCAGAGGTCTGTTTGCATAAGGAGAGGGCTTGACTTCTTTTGGAAATCCCTGTAACTTTGGAGAATGTGGATGTGGATATGGATATACTGATCAAGCTTCTCAGGAATTTTTTATGTTCTTCTCTCATTAGATTTAGAATATGGCAGACATTTATGTCTGGTTTGATTGCAACTTGACTCTGGAGTTAATAGTTTCTTTGCATATATATTTATTTTCTGGTCAGTATAAAAACATCAGAAAAGACATTTGATGATTTATTTACATACAGCTGCTTTCACTATTTGAGTAGCTACAATTTACAGATGAACTTGAAATATAATTTTTATAAATAATTTTTATTGCTTTTTCCTTTCCCGAATGGCTGTAACTGAATTAAATACATGTATCATATGAAATACACTCCTTACTGATATTAGACTCTAAACTACCTTATGATTTTGAGAGCAAATCCCAGCACATAGGTGTTTATAGGATGAAAACTAGATGTTTCTTTAGAGCTTTTGATAATCGTATATTGAAAATATACTCCTTGGATCTTCTCAATTAATCACTCTGAGGGTTATAGTGAAGATTAAAAGGAAGGAGATTAAACATATTTGAAGATTTAAGATAAAACACATAACTTGCCTTGCACAAAAGTTTTGGGAGAGAATACAATATGGTTATAATATTATATCTCGAAAACAGGATTCTCAAATTATCTAGGTCTTCATTAAAGATAATTTCCTTTGAGCAGATGAATTTTAAGTAGTTTTAATTTGTTAGACTTTCTACAGAGTTGTTTACATTGGCTTACATGTAGTCTTTAGTTAATAACGGCAAGATCCTTCTGTGAACTTGAAAGAGATATGCAACCAACCTGGCACTCTGATATGTAAATGAGACTCAATGAAGAGTCAATAAACCTTGTGATTTCTGTAGGATATATATGGACAGGAAGCAATTACATAAGGTCATTTGTAATGTAAATATCAGTAATATGTAGACATACACAGAAGCAGCCTTTGTCACTATATATGACTGTTAAATTCTATAACAAAGAATAAAGAACTCATAATTCCACTGGACCAAATCCAGCTATGCAGCTGCTGCATCTCCTGTGGCTGTTCTGCATGACAAATGCAACTCAAAGAACACATAAAGCTAGGTTAAATGGCTTCTTAGGTCCATAGCATCTCTTCTTTACTAGAGAAGCTGAAATTCTTTGACAATCTGATCAACAAATTCTGGGTCTCATTTTTCATTAGAACTCCTCAAATACCCTCTCTCCCTTTTCTAGTTATGTTTAATTCTCTTTTCTCTTCTCTGAAAATGTAACTGCCATTTTCAAAAAGGGAAAAAAAGAAGACTTGGGGAACTACATGCCAGTCAGTCTTACCTCTGTGCCAAGCAAGATCATGAAGCAGATCCACCTGAAGGCTCTGCTAAAACGTATGGAAAATGATAAGGTTGTTAGTGGCAAGAAACATAGCTTCACGAAAGAGCAAATTGTGCCTGACAAATGTTGTGGCTTTTTAGGACGGGGTTACAGCACTGGTGGATAAGGGAAGGGCAACGAACATCATCTACCTGGACTTGTGCAAAGCATTTGATACAGTTCTGCATGACATCCTTGTCTCTAAATTAGAGAGGCATGGATTCAATGGATGGACCACTCAGTGGATAAGGAATTATCTGGATGGTCACAAAGAGTTGACATCAATGACTTGACATCCAAATGGAGTTCAGAGATGACTGGCATTATTCCAGGGGTCTGTATTGGGACCATCACTGCTTAACAACTTTCTTGGTGACATAGAGAGTGAATGCATCCTCAGAAAATTTGCCTATGACATCAAATTTTGTGGTTCAGTCAACACGCTGGAGGAAAGGGATGTCATCCAGAGGGACCTCAACAGGCTGGAGAGGTGGACCCATGAAAACTGCATGAAGTTCAACAAGTTCAAGTACGAGGTCCTGCACCCGGGTTGGGGCAATCCCATGCACAAATGTAGTCTGGGTAAAGAATGGATTGATAACAGCCCTGAGGAGAAGGACTTGGAGGTGTTGGTTGATGAAAGGCTCAGCAGCAGCTGGCAATGTGCACTTGCAGCCCATAAAGCCAACAGTATCCTCGGCTGCATCAAAAGAAATGTGACCAGTAGGTTGAAGGAAGTGATTTTTTCCCTCTGCTCTGTTCTTGTGGGACCCCATCTGCAGTACTGTGTCCNGGGTTGTTCAGCCTGGAGAAGGGAAATCTCTTAGGAGACCTTCTAGCAGCCTTTGAGTACCTGAAGGGGGCCTACAGGGAAGTTGGAGAGGGACTTTTTGTGAGGGCATGTAGTGTTAGCACAAGTTTCAAACTGAAAGAAGATAGATTTAGATTGGAAATTAAGAAGAAATTATTTATAGTGAGGGTGATGAGACATTGGAAGAGGTTTCCCAGAGAAGTTGTGGCTGCCCCCTCCCTGGCAGTGTTCAAGGCCAGGTTGGATGGGGTTTTGAGCAATGTTGTCTAGTGGAAGGTGTCCCTGCCGATGTTAAGAGGGTTCAAATTACATGATTTTTAAGGTCTCTTCCAACACAAACCATTCTGTAACTCTATGATACTATGAATGCACAGGAAATGTGAAATTGTACAGTATAAAAATGATAGCCTACAGTTATCACTGCAGACAATTAAACCCTTTGTCTTTTCCGAATTTACATTTTTATGCCCAATTGCATTCTATATATATCAGTAGTTGTTATTTATGATATACTTTCTATGATTTAACAATATGACATTATAACCTCCTAAATGGGATTTTCAAGAAAAAAGGTTTTGGTCAGTTCTCTCTGTAGTCTTTTTCTTTGATAAAATCAGAGCACTATAAGTCTGTTCATGTGCAGTGTCACTTTGATTCCTCATATACGTAGACCAGCTCTCCAGCATATCAGAATGGTTTTTGAATTAGGGAATGAGCAGAACTTTCTGAGACAGTCACACTGTGTGAAATCCCACCCATCTTCCATTTCCTTCTAATTATCACTGCCAAATAGCATCTAGTCAAGATCTATGTGTTGGCTAGTTCTTAATCCATTTAATATGCCACATGGTGATAAGATCATAGTGATCATATATGCTGGCAATGAGTGAGATTCCTTACAGAATCTAAAATGTATGACATTTCAAATACTGCATTTGTAGCCTTATCAAAGAAAAATAACAAATTAGTTGCCAATATTCAATGGAATAAATTACATAATTTTAATTCCTTACTAATTAAATAATTTATAATATCGTTTATTGTTTTGCCCAGGTCTGATATCTTATTGGCAGACAGAGGTTATCTTGTTTTTTTAAAAAAGAGCTAATCCAACATTTTTCTCATTATGTTATTTCCCCAGTGTTATAACAATAACCAAAAAACAGTTTTAATGAGGCCATGTGATCCTCAACCAGCATTTTCAGCATTCTTTTAGAGAAGTTACAGAAATTGTTTGGTTTGGAAGTACTCTTAGAAGCTACCATTGAAGTATCCCTTAGATACTTCTTGCATATAAATAATTTCATCATTGGCATAAGCCTATTTCATACCAATATTTTTCCTATTTACAGAACAGTGAAGTTTATTAAAAGAAGCTCAGCTTTTATCCCTTAGTACTGACCTTTCATTCATGTTATTGTTTTGATTCCTTTTACTTTTAAAGTACAAAAACACAAATGTAAAACCTGTATGTAATATACATTTATATACATTTATGTGTTTATACATATATGTCTATCTATATACATACATGATGATAAATATATGTATCAAGCATACATATAATTTACAAATATACATGTAAATATGCATAAAAGTCAATATATTACATAAGAATATGTCATGATGGCTAGGCTTAGCGAACGAAGATTTGGGAAGGGCTCTACCCACACTTGCTGCAAACATGCTGATGTCTAAAAAGGCCAATGCAGGATAGGCAAGTCTGGTTGCAAAAGGCACAGTGGAAAGTCTCCTTAGGTGGTATTAGGGAAGTACAGTTCTTTCTGAGTTGTCTTTTCTCCTTGAGATTGATTCTGTGTGTGTTCTCAAAGGAAGCAACAGAGTTATAGATGGTGTGTCTCCATGTCTCCCAATTGGAGGCTAGAGTGGACCATTGATGGTAGTCAATATGGACAAAGCTGAGGTATTGTTTCAGGGTGTCCTTTTAACTCCTCTTTGGGGCTCCTCTCTTGTGGTAACTGGTGGCAAGTTCACCATAGAGCACAATGTTAAGGAAGCAATGATCCTCCATCCTGGAGACGTGCCCTGCCCAGCACAGCTGCGTTCTCTGCAGCATAACCTCAATACTGGTGACCCCTGCCTGTTGAAGGACAGTAACATTAGTCATGTAGTCAGTCCAGTGGATTTTTAGGATTGTACGAAGGCAGTGCTGATGGAAGCATTCTAGGAGTCGCAGGTGGTGGTGGTAGATGACCCATGATTCAGACCCATACAAAAGAGTAGACAATACAGTGGCTCTGTAGACACAAATCTTTGTACTTTTCTTCCGGTGTTCTGTATGCCTTTGCTAACCTGTTGTCTATCTCTTTGTCAATCTTACCATCCAAGGAAATGATGCTTCCCAGATAGTTGAACTGCTGGACTGACTTGAGTTCTGAGTTGCCTATGACGATGTGAGGATGATGGAAGACTTCCTGAGGTGCAGGTTGGTAGAGAACTTCTGTCTTCTTCAAGCTGACTTCCAGCCCAAAGAGCTCTGCAGCCTCTGCAAAGAGGATGTTAAGCACTGCAGAGCTGCTTCTGCATGAGCAATGAGGGCAGCATCATCAGCAAAGAGCAGCTCTTGCACAAGGTGGTTTAGGGTCTTGGCGTGGGCCTTCAGTCGCCTTAGACTGAACAGACTCCCATTAGTATGATATGGAATGTAAATGCCATTTTCTTCATCGAGGTCTACCATGGCCCTTTGGAGCATCATGCTGAAGAAGATTGTGAATAGAGTTGGTGCGAGAACGCGACCTTGTTTCACACTATTGATTATTGGGAAAGGCTCAGAGAGCGCATCTTTCATATCTTATTACTCTTCAATAAATTGATCTTGATTTTTGTTCATTAATGTGTACTTATCTTTCTTTCATTTAGTGAATATTTTTACATCAAAAGTTGCTTTATCAATTTCTTATAAAACAAAATTTACAAAATGTTTTTGCATTTCAGTTATCTGGGAGGAATATAGAGAAATT
>VZRW01004681.1:198620-238000 GCA_013398125.1 Aegotheles bennettii | reverse complement strand
GGATGCTGTGGGAGACAGTGACAGGTATGATTCTTATTATTCTCTAAGTTATTTGCTAAATCAGGAATGGAAGGAAGTCACTTGAAAGAATATATATGTTGAGGGGAAAAAAACCCTTTATATATATATTTGTGTTTGAAATAACAGTAGGTCTCTGATTTATAGTTATTTGTCTGTGACAAAATCTTCTGTGCTGCAACATTGTCATTAAAGTCAGTGCAAAACACACAGTGAAAAACCTACAGAACAAACCTGATGTTTGTACGAAGCTTAACAGATTGATGTTGACTCACTTCCTTCCTCTTCACCTGCCCACTTAGGCACCATGTCTGAAGACACTTGATGGGCATCCATAGATGCCTGAAAAGTTAGGTACTTTCTCTAACCTCATCTTCTAGCCAAATTACATATATGAATAAAGAGATGTAGGAATGTCTGGATATTTTCATCTTTTCTGAAGGAAATACCTGATATAAATGGGGTGAATCTCACTTTGAAAGTTCTTTTCTCTCTTTGTGGGTTATAGAGAGGAACTAGCTATCTAATCTAGAGTAGATGTATTGCTTTTAGACATTTAAAGATACGTAAGATAAAACCTGCTTCTGGTTTGATCTAGATTCCCCCTCTGAGGTCACTTTAAGTTCACTCTAGAAGTGTAAAAGACAGTACATTTGTACAACTCTAGAACAGTGTAAAATTGTCAATAGAACATATTCAAGCCTGTGTTAATCTAAGGTATCCCATTATCTTCACTATGTAGTTTTACTGAAAAATCTGATTATTATCAGATTTATCAAGAAACTGCCTTTTTAAAATTAGAGGGCTTATTTAGTGTGCAAGATTTTTTCAATTTTTACTTGAGAATTGAATGAATGCTTTAAAGGAAAACACTTGTTTCTATGTTTATAGGCCATCGGCTACAGTATCTTCTGAGTGCTGCACTTCCAGCAGTGGCATAATACCACAAGACACAGAGCCTTTTTAAATATAACTTCTTGGGTTGTTTTTTTTTTTTCTTTTCATATGAACATACTCATAGTAAGTACAGTATCTCAAGTATATCTCTGCCCCTTGTAGTTATACACGGCAGATAAGAATGACCTGGGAGGCAATGTGGACAGCTAAATTTATGAAGACCGCTATCTGATTGTAAAACATCTGCCTAAGGATCCCGCCAAAAATACATTGTTGGCTGGCTATCTAGCAATTACATGCAAACATGCTGTACCTGTATGTCAAATACAAACCAGCTGTAAGCTCACAAGTGCTGATTCATCTGCAGAACATACCATGAGCAATTCATTTGACTTATGATGAGACAGAGTTGAGTTGCATGATGAAGAAACAAGAACAGTAAATCGGCTGCCATTCAGCTATGTCTTTAACTGAATGAGTATCCATGGATAACACACACACAAGCTGTTGAGCTATTGCTTACCTACAGAAGCTTTGAAAGGGTGAAGGAAAACTACTGAAACTGTGTGGTGTTTTGCACACAGTTAACTGATCAGAAATTAGCTTTTCTAAGGGTCAAGAAAAGTATGTGTGTGCAGTAATATTCACTGACATCAGCCCAATTTTAATGTTAATCATTGCATCTCTTCATGTTGACAAATCCTGGTCCAGCTGAGCTCTTCTGGATTGCAGTGTGAATCTTGCTAGGCTCTTCAACTCCATGGGATTAGAGGCTCACAAATCACAGATCAGGGCAGAGGTCAAAGCCACAGTATTTCAGAAATTTTAAATGGAGATCCTCAGAATCTCTGGTCTTGCAAATTGTTCAAGTAATTCTGCATTAAAAGTTTGGGAAAATGTTCTTTTCACCTTTTTTTTTTTTGCTCAGATGTTAACCAGTTTCTAACTAGCAGCTATTAACTAAATAACCATATTCCACTAGAAATCCACAAGGTAACCTTCAGCTCAACAGAGCTGTCAGTGACTCCAGGCAAAGGGTTAGAATGGAAACCATTAAAATCATACCTTTTGTTGATAAACGTTGTGGAAGAAATATGCAATATAATTATGTCTATTCTAAAGGAAGCCATCTGTCTAGTTTCTCTAGTACTAAACAACACTGATTATGCTCAGCAACCAGTATGTATTGTATTTACGTATCATGGGATCCTTGTTAACTTCAAAGGATTTGGGTTTATGCCCTGAAAGCCTTAATCTTTAAGACCTTTGCTATTTCCTTTGGGACACAACTCTTCAACTAAACAAAATGTTATCAGGAAGTTCTTTTCCTTTCACTCATCTTTCTCTTAAATTTTGCTTTTCCTAACCTAGTCTTTTTTTTTATTTCTTTCTTTTATTATTACTCCACTAAATAACTCCTCTTTCATTAACTATGTTCATCCTTGGAACGCACTCTTCAGGCACTGCTTCCCTTAGCTAGATATGTTAGGATTCTTAATATTTAAAAGGTTAACTTTTCTTTTCCCCCCTTCCCTTGATTTTCATGTTGTGCCTCCCTACACTACCAAGTTAAAGCCAGGGCTGAAACTAGAATTGTTGAAATACCAGAAGTATTTACGATCTGTCTGGAACTTTCTGAAATACTGTGAGAAAACCCATTCTTATGAGATATCCAGCTTGGTCTTAAGATTCAGATAAGATCAGGATAACAATCCAAACTTTTTAGTGATGTTTATCCAAATCTTCTGAAATTTCTTCATCACTATTCAAAAGCATGTATATACTGTGTAGTATATGCATCACTCTGATACATTTTGTCCTCCCAAGTTTTCTCATCCTATATACTGACCAGTTCTAGCCAGTGTTCTTTAGCATCATTAATAAATTGAAACAGCTTTGGCCTGTTGTTCTTGACCCCAAGATAACAAAACACACCAAAACTTAAAAGACCATGTTCAGACTCTCAAGGCATCCACTTTTGTTTTTGAGATGATGAGCAAGTTGCTGTCTACACTGTCCCACCCTGGTTTCCTACTCAACTCCTATTCTTCCAATTTCTTATTCATCTAAGCAGAAGAGGAATTAACCATTTCACCAGAACCTTTTTTCTCCTAAAAATCCATTAATATAAGCTCTTTGTAGGTTTTCATCTTAATATCAGATGGCATATTGACACGCTAATTTTTATGTTGACCAGTCCATTTTGACATTAACTTTTCTCTAAGGCAGGTCCAAAACCAACTTCAGACAAAAAAAGTCCTTGGTAGTTCAGCTCAACCAGCAGCATGGGGCTTAAATACCTGTCTGGAGACTTAGTGTCTTGTTGAAAAGTGATCTTTCTCACATGTTCAAAGGGAAAACCAAGGCTTGCACCACATCTGCAGAGAACAATTTGGATCCTGTTAATAATTGAGAAAACATAAAAAGTTTTTTTTATAAGAAAGATGTTATAGACACATCTTATACACTTCTCGCGACTGTAGGTGGACCATTTATTCAGCAGCACAATATAAAGTTTCTATATCATTCTGCTGCTTTAGCTTGATCTTATCTTTGCACCCTGAACCCATCATTTTTTTGTGACACACAGCAGTCCAGCCATTACAGTTGGGGAGCAGGGCTTGATGTAGGTGAGAGAAGAGTCTCCTTCTGGAGACTGTTCCAAAGGACTTTGGAGAAGCAGAGACATTAATAGTTCCAGTCTGTCCTGGTTTTGCTGGGACAGAATTCTAAAATCATTTTTCTATTCAGAGAAACTGTGGCTTTGAGAGACTGTAGAGTTCGGTTCTGTGAGAATAAAAGAGGTGAGGTGCTCTGGTGTGTGGTTTCCATAGTGATCAAGGTTGAGGGTATTTTTGAGCCATGCAGGTGCAGTGCCCCAGGAGGGGCAAAGCCCAGGGCAGCTGACCCAAGCTGCCCAACCCAAATATTCCATACCATAAACGTCACCCTCACTATAAACTGAGAAGTTGTGAGGTTTCAGGAGGGCTTCTACTATGGCTGCCTTCCTGAAAGTGTCCCATCTCTGTCGATGGTCCCACTCGTGAGGCTTGCTCCTTCATTTGCCAAGTTCTTGATGGAGCTGTCGTGCTTGCACTGTTGGCACTCAGCCCTCACTGATAGAAGTGCTCAGCTTATGATTGCTATCTGGGGCTGAGTATGACTTTGTATCTTGTACTAGCATTGGGGGTAATATTAGATCATTACTGTTATTCTATTAAATCTGTTTTAATTTCAACCCATGGGTATCCTTTTTCCTGATTCCCCCTCCCAGGTGGGTTTGGGTGATAGAGCAACTGTCCAAACCTCCACATAGTTCCAGTGGGATAGTGGAAATTTAGAAAATTTAAATGGATTCACAGTTTCCAGAAGTTAATTCCCTTTGCCATAAATCATTCAATGACATAGGCTCAGGTCCTGATTTAAAGGATGTTTTCTTTCTATTTCTCAGGGATTGCCAATGTTTTCTTACTCAACGACTAAAATTTATCTGGTTTTGTATTTATTTGGAACAAATATGTGAAGAAAGAATTCTTATATAGCTGTGAGAATAACTATATCATATTACATATGAGAAATTGCACAAGCAGATGCAGGGATCAAAGGGTAATTTACAATCTGGTAGTCTTGTATCACAAACAATTAATTGATCAGCATCACTTGGATGAAGAAGGAGGAGTCAAAAACCTTCCATCATACCTGAAATATACTGTGCCACACACATTTTTTAGCATGTGTGAAAACATGACCCATGGTCCAAACAAACATCACAAAACAATGTATAAATAATAAATGTAAGGAAAAAAGGACAAATTATAGGAAGGGTAAAATCACCTGCACTATGACAGAAGTGAATTTAATAGCTAGATGTTCTGATCCATTGTAGGCCAATGGGCGAGCTGGTCTATTTATTTAGCCCATGGGGGCCAGTCAGCTACAAGTGGGGGAACAGACAGAAGGACATGCAATTTTACTAAAATGGGCACTAATATTTGGTGTCACACAGAATTCTCAATATACTAATGGGATCATAATAAAAAAAATTTGTTTATCTGATTTCTTTAGTTTTCTGTCATACCTTTGTGACAAAAAACTTTCTTTAAGTACTTTAAGTCATTATTCAGAACTGTCTTTTCCTTCATCTACAAGAGATCTAACACAATCTTGGTATCAGCTTAACATCGGATCTGTTGAATGAATCCACAATCTGAAATAATCAGTCAAAATTTTATCAGCTGATGTCCAAAATGGAGCAATGAGATGAATATTTCACAAGGGAATTCTCTTCCGATTCGGAAGTCCTGTGTTGACTATTTCTACATAGGATATACAGTTCTTTGGCAGAGACTGAAAATAACAATTTTCAGAAAACACTATTATTTCACTATTTATTTTTTTAGATTTTAGAAGTGCATTTATGTTTCATAGTTTACTTTTATTTCAAAATCTTTATTTCATGTGCTTTGGTTTAGGGTTGATTAAGTACATGTCTATAGTATCAAACTACTTAATGATTTAATACATACATTCACTTTTATCTGACATGCCTTTAAATGAAACCACATATCAAATTATTCTACTTAAAGTTCAAATACATAACTTAAATTCTGACTCATATAAACCTTTTATATGTGCCCATATGCATGCACACAGAGAAAATATAGTTTCTAATATATGAATGTATACCTTCTACTCAGAAAATTCCATGTAAAACAGAGTAATAACAAAACATCTACAGGATTTATTGAACACTTGCTCTTCTCCCATACTAAGATATAGAACTCTCTGTTGGAATGGGGGTTAAAAAAGAAAAAGTATAGCAAAGATGTGATTTATATTGTGCATGTACCAACAGTTATAGCAATGTTCTTATCAAGAGGAAAGGTTTGCAGGATTTGGGTTTTTTTTTAAAGACATTCAGATTCCAGATTCAATTAATCTTCTCTGCAAGTTCATGCAGCAGCCAGATACACCCAACTAAATATACCCTGTCCTCTGGTCTTGTACGGTTCCTTCTGGGCTCTGTTGTGTGCCTGGTGTCTCACAAGCACAACAGCCTTGGCAGGTCCTTGATGGAAATGCAGTCTTAAATGAGGCTGCAACCTGGTTGATCACTAGTTTTGAAGGAAAGAAGTTACATCTGGAAATTGCAGAAAGGCTGTAATTTACACTGAAGATAAAGCTTGATGTATAACATAAATAGAACTGAAAAGTTTGTGTTGTTTCAACAGATTGGTCTATTAATGTATAGCCTGGTGTAGCCAGCTATATCTAAATATATATATAGACATAGATATGCATATACATACACTTGTTACAAATTCTACAGCTCTTAAAATGACAGTCAATCCCAGAACTAAAATCCAAATTGAAAACAAATATTTTTGTCCAGCTTCCCACTGTAAAATATAAACAAATATTGAAAGATTTTATTTTGTTAGATTTTTTTAAAAAGATGTTTTGCCCTGTTACTGACTACTATATATACCCTTTCATCATAAACCCTCCTTATTCATTGTGTACATATATTCATTAGGTATTGACTCTAGTAGTAGGTGGAAGTCTGATTACTTTAAGGAGAAATTTCTGGCCTTGACAAACTGAGAGTTTAAAAAAGATTATTAAAATTGGAAAAGAAAATTGTTTATAAAGTAATGCCTTGGTTATATGTAAAATGTTCACCTTTATGTTCCATTTAAACATTAACACCTCATTTGCCAGCACAGTCCCTGAACTGTTACCTGAACTCTAATGAAATAAAAGCCATACCAGACTCTGCAAAATAAGAGCTTAACTCACAGTACTAGTGTACATCTAAATAAATGCTTACAAACAAGTTTCCCAATAAGGGGTGAATGTGAAGTCCTTGATGCTGAAAGTTTAATAAACATCTAAAAGCTACATTGTATGAACTAAAAGGAAATGCTCAATTTAGGCCTAATGATTTTTCTCTAATTATACTGTATATAATTTATAGCTGATGAAAGCTCCCTTGCTGACCGTCGTTTGCTGTGTGGTCATTCTGCTCCTTGCATTTGTCCAAATATTCTTCTGAATTATCCAACCATTAAGCTATTTGGTGTCAAAATGCTTCTGGATTGGTACTGAGAGTTTTTGTTTCTTGCTTCACTTTGGTCTGTAGTTTCTTCCATACATAAATACATCAACCTATATTAAAAACAGAGCCTTTATCTGCACAAGTTGCTTGGGGAGTAACTTTCCCTGGTCTATAAGACAAGAAAAATCATTGTTTTCACTTTGATTTAGGGAGTTGATTTATAAAGGTTTACTTTTAAAGCTTCTGTTTCAAATGTGTTAACTCCAGAGCTTTTATATATTGCCCAGATTTACTTACCCATGTTTAGGGTCTGATTTATAAACTGTGTGCCTTCTGACTCAGCAGGAATCTTTGATTTAGGACAATACATTACAAGTAAGTGTTTTAGTAGCTTAGCATTTAGCTGAATTAAGAGAAATTACAAATGAACAAGTGTATAGTTCTTGTTTCTGTTTCGGTTTGGTTTTCTATTTTAGAGCCTTTAATACAAGAGAATAGATAAGAAATTAGAATGGGGGAATTTCAAAAAGTAAACTTAACCAAAACCCTTCAGTAATTAAAGTTTCTGGGGTTTTGAATGTCAGTGGAAGTAAGTTTCTAAATCCTCTGACTACCTTGGAAAATACTGTTTTTCACTTCTGATACTGAATAAAGCCTTTTACTGTATGTATTCAAACAGATTCACTGTTTACGCTTCCAATTTGCTTCTGAGCCATGAACACTTTGCTGATGATTTCTCCAACTGGGGTTAGATACACACCCTTATTTCTCATTATTGGCACAAAAAGGCCCTGTCAGAGACGTCTGGGATGTGCATTCATGTTAACTGGTTTAGAAGAAACAGCAAAAAATTGCACTGAGTAGAGGTAATACCATATTCTGGTTTTCTGTCTATTAACACAAAGATACAAATATATTTATGTATGACATGAAACATCTGCTTCTCTTTCTGTTTACTAACTAGAAACATGAAAGCTTTAGAAACTACTTATAATTTGACATTTTCTGTAATATGAATGGCCAAAACAGCTTTTGGAGAGTAAAGATTTCTTTTACTTCATATGAGAATTCTTATTTCTCAAACTTAAAAGCCACAATTCTAGGTCACTGATATATGGAGAGAAAAAAAAAAGCCAAACAAACGTTAAATCCCTGAGAAAGTAGTCCCATTATTATAACAGTTACAATGTGATTTTTAAAAATATTCTTTGTGTTCCTGATATGTCCACATTCCCTTTGTGATGCATTTATGGACAACATCTGAGTGGGAATAGGCCAGGGTAGCTGTACAGATAACCAGAATATTTTTTGGATGCAGGAAATAGTGAAAGATTCAAAAAACCTAGAGGTATTAGAAAATGGGCCCTATCTCCGCTTCAGGCTGATTGAGACTGTCATCACTATTTGTTGCCCAAGTGCTGTGCGGGTTGCAGCAGCAGCACTTATAATAGGATCCAAGAAAAGGACAAGGGGAACAAAACACTTTGCACTGAGGCCCATGCAGCTCCCAGCTGCGAGGTATCATAGGAAGACAACTCCAATTGTAATGGTTTTATATAGTTATCGTAATTGCAATTATTCCCCACAGATACTGGAAATCAAAGAGAAAGCAGATATGCATGTGTTTGGGAAAAAATATTCAGAACTTGACTGCAATCAGCATTTTAAAGAATCTAACCTATTTATGAATGTCAATAGTGAAATTTTTGAAAAATTAATTGATTCAGAATATCAGTATTTGTATCATGCAAGATTTATTAAAAATATTAAAAAAATACGTGTAAGAAATACTAAGCTTGTACTTAAAAATATTTGTGTTTTTAATTAATATTGTTTTGACTCAAAATGCAATCTAAGAAATTGATTTTAACAAGTTTTTGTAACTCTTCAGAGACCAGTTTTTTCTCTAGTTTTATCCACATGTCATGTCTCCTGGATCTTCTTATTTTAGTTATTCAACTGATTCTAAATCAGCCTCTATCCTTGTAACTGATGCATACAGAGGAGGGTAGAAAGACAATAGACGCTCTTACTTTAGCACTGACTGTAGACACCGCATTCTGATCAGAGTTGTTTCCTTGGGGATGAAAGCATTTAAATACACTGGAGCTGAAAACTGCTCTGTGGCTAAGAAATAACTCTAAAAGCTGATTTTTACTGAGTGACATAAGCTAAATAAGTAATAGCCCATTTTGTTAAGCAAAAGTAGGGAGGCCCTAGATATTCTTCCAATCATTTCTCCCTATTCATATATCTATTAAATTCCTTTCTGTCTAAACAGCTGCATTAATTCTTATGTTCATTATCATGTACAAATATTTAAAGCACATGAGACTTGACTATATACGAAAGTTACTTAAACTCATTTTCCTTTCTTAATGTGTAGTCATCAAAAATGAAAATACTTATAATAAATTTCAGCAGGTCAGTTAGAGCCAGCGGCTGAGATCAACGTGGGAAAACATCTCCATCTAGTGGTGTCCTCCAGCTTTGTCACGCATGATGCCTGGGTCCTAGGGCCACTGGGTAAGTAATTCAGTAATACCGTGCCAATAAAATAACGAGTTAGAATACCTTAGTAACATCAGCATAACTGCGTTGGTATAACTGGTAAGACTTTCCTGTGCATGCAAAATCAATTTGAGTGAAGGGAAACCTCCCATATTAAAACTGTCCTTAATGACATGCTTCTCCAGGTGCTGCTCAGACCCACATCAGAAATTGAAGAAATTTAACAAACTCAGTTCTCACATTCCAATGCTGTCATACTGAAGTATTTTGATTGTCTTCAACAGACTTAATCCTGAATTCAGCCTCTGGAGGAATGAAGGAAAAATTTCCCCCAAAATCAGATTTCACCATTTAGGAAACTGGTCCATCTCTCTTACTTAAACTGGTAATAATCAGTAGGAATTCAAAAGAATATCTGCTTAATAACATGCTATGTTCAATCAGGATAAATGGTAGAGTGTTTTATTTAAAAAGATACAAATTATGAGTACAAAAGAATTAATCTAACCTGAGGCCAAAGGATGGTTCCTTACAGCGCTTTATTTCCTTGAATCATCTAATCACATTGATCCCAGAAAAGGCAATCCCTTAGCTGCTTTCTGCAATGGCAAGCAAACAGGAGCAAGGTGAATGCTCCTCTGCTTTTCTGTATGGATATCTTGGTAGGTGGAAAACAAGATCAGAATAATTCCACTGAACTCAGGAAATTCTTGGCTTTTTCCACAGTGTTAAGTGGGACCAAGATTTGTCCTTTGTTACCAGAAGCTGCCCTGAGAGGTTCACCTCTGACGAAGTACATCATGCAGGTGCTACAGACTTCTGCACATGCAGTGGGAAATAATTATCAATTTCAGATGTAAAAACACCTATTTAATGGACTGTGGTGGAGTTTCATAACATGTAACAGACACAGCTACCAGAGAAAACCAAGCAAATCATGAAATTGTCTCTACAGACAGAATAAGTCAGTGTCCAGAAAGGCAAAGATGGTCTCACACTGTGTGACTACATAAACCTTTCATCCTCCTTCATTTTGGTTCTTGAGGGTGTTTTCAGTCTTTACTGTTCCTGGATTCCTTTGCAGGATTAACAGAAATTTAAAGGTAGATAAATTCTGTTCTTTCCTTGTTTCTGTTAACTCGGCTGAGCTTGTTCTTCATGTGCTCTTTCCTTGAACATGTAGTCTTTATGATGTGGTCTTTTTTTTCAGGATGAGCATTTCTACACAGTAAGACTTTCAGTGGATTAACTTTGTGGCTCTAAAACTGTGTATGTTTTCCATAAAATTACGCTAAGGATAAACAACCCACTCTATGTAAACTGAAATTATTGACCTGAATGTGTTGATATTAATGCAGTTATTTAGACATTTTCTATTTTAGCATCTTTAATAAAACGTTTAAGTATCAATTTTTAAGATGAGGGAAGAAATTTCTCTCATCCAAGTTTTACCTGGAAAATAATTGTAGTAGTCAATTTGATCCAGTGGTCTGTATAGACCCATATATAGACCCAAAAGGTCTATACCTTTTGGGATACAAAATCTGAATTCCAGTACTAAAAGAGAATCATTAATCACTATGCTTCTGGAGTAGTGTACTAAATTCAATAAGCTTGGCCAGTCTGAATTTGTCTGCTCACCTTTTAGAGGGATGATTTACTGTTATGCATTTAGACGTGAATTTTCATGATCACCTTGCACTTAGTCAGTAGCTTACACTGCTGTAATGATACTTAAGTGACAGGAGAGGGCAGCAGAATACAAGTATAACTACATAGCTACAGCAAATCTAGTAATTTTTGAACACGCTATTTGTATGCATGATGACATTTCAGTATTCTGTTTCATTCCGGTCCAGTTTAGGTGCATGACTGAAAAATTTGTTTAATCGTAGCTATTAGGTTTTGAGTAGAAAGCCAAGGAAGATACTTACCTTAGTGGAGAAATCCAGTCAAAATTTGGTAAGAAAATTCTACTCACAATACATTTGCCCTTTGTTTCACTTAATTAAAGGAAACACGGGCTCAGGCTTACATAAGAGGTACTAAATCCCTATTCCATATTTATTGATTCTGAGGAGAATGCAACTTGGTTTACTTTGGGAGAGTGTTTAGAGACTTCTGTTGAGGTAAGTCTTTTGAGCTTTATTCTAAATGCAATTTCCTGTCCATGAGGGAGGTTTGCATTTCTATGCATCCTCTCCATATCAAAAAAACCCTTTCATGCTCATCCTAAAATTCACTGGTATGTGCTTTTGTTGATCGCTTGTGCAGAAGTGAAGTAATATCAAGGCCTCTGCAGTACTCCTGCGTGGTAATGTGAGGCCAGGTCCTGCTGCAGGAGTGATGTGTGTCAGGATCAGCTTGGGAATGTCATTACTGATTGAGACAAATACTGACTTTTTATAACTGTCACTGCTGTGCCACTGTTGCATAGAAATGGCTAATAAATTTCCCCTGTAAACTCTGGTATCTCTATTGTTACAGATTTATTAGACTGGTGAGCTGGTGACTTACTGTACTGGATGTTTGGATTTATACTGTGTGTTCTCAAGTCACCGAAACAACCAATTGCTCTTTTTGGCCAGCTGCTGTTTCATTTTAACTGGGACTACCACCATCTGAATTTACCTAAAAGCCCAAATCCATGATCACAGCTGCACTGCCTTTGTCTAGATTCCCTAACCAATGTAATTCACTGAGTTTGTATGCCTGGAGAGCACACTATAGCACGGGTTTGTTTAGCTCAGTTCCAAATTTTAGTGCCAGTTAGAAAAGTCTGGAAACAGAAATTCTCTGCATGCTCTTAGAACAAGGAAAGGAGTACCAGCAGTGGTGTGAGTGGGGTCTCTTCCTCAGTGAGCCTCACAGACCATGGTGTGGGCAGAAAGGTTTACCATCCATTAAATTCTTGGCCTCGCTGCTAACATGATCAGCTCCAGTTTTGCTTGTCATGGTGTTGCCAGGGGAAGATTGTGCTTGCACAGCAAACTAAACTTTCCTGCCTCACTTCACACACAATTCACAGCCACAATTACAGGTTTATGCATCCTGATTGTTAATCACTGGGTCCTTATGCTCAGGATGGGATAAAGAAAATCAGATTAGATGAAGTCAAATGATCAAACTCCAGAAATGTTGCAGACCACTTTGGCCTTTGGATCAAGCTTTTATAAAACCAGCATTGTATTTGTCATCAAACATGATCTACAGACACAATCATGAACAAATCAGAGTGTCTTTTCAGGTTAATTGAGTGCAATAATAGTAATAAAATATTCTTTTCCTCGTAGTGATATCTGACAGTAGGCTGCTACTGCCAAGAAGATAAATCCAAATTATGTACATGTGCTGAGAGGTTTCCTTTGGTATGACTGCAAACACAAAATCCTCTAACACAGCTTGGCTGAAGCTACATCAAACTGGGTTTATTGCAATATAGGTTGCCTGATTTCTTAAAAATATTTTCAAGTTATATTTCTGTATATTACTTGATTTAAAGATTGTTTTTAAGTGTACACTGGTTTAACACATTTTTCTGTGCTATGTTCTTGGAACACAGTTTTATGCCCATGTTCAGACATGGCCTGACTGAATAGTGAAAGGAAAGACAACTTTCAGAGGGATCTGAAGTGAACTTATAGCTTTTAACAGTCCTTGTACAAGCTGCCTGTAGCTGCCAATAATTAGACATTCATTGTTGTTCACAGGTTTATTAATAAAGTGAGTCTGGGTTCAATGCTATCCCAGAACAGCACTACTAGATCAGGGCAGACACCCATCCATTCTAATGTTTGCTTGACAATAATGGCCAAAGTGTCTGTCTGATGAAAAATACAAGAACAGACTAGGCATATATATTACCCCTCACACTCTCTTGGTCTCCCAGCATTTACAGCTTAGGGTCTTCCTGAGTCAAATGTGGTTTCTGTACATATAGTAACTTAGGTGGATTTCTGTTCCATAAATTAGTCCAAATTTCCATTGAAGTTCACAAAACTGTTAAATAAACCATAACAAGCATACCTACTTGAATTTTCTGTCTACTGGAGATAAGGTTCTCTGCGGAGGGACAGGGAAACAAGAAACACGCTACAAATAGTTAATACAGGTGGTGTTACTTTCCTTCTGTCACAACAATCAGTACTTCATCAGTTCATTGTTTACCTCTAAATATTTAAACTGAGCATAATCATTTTGACTAAGTATGCAGAACAGACTTGTGGGCTTTAGTCTTGAACTGTTATCCTAATCACTGATCTAGCCTTCATCTGCTTTTTCAGAAGCAGGTCCTGTTTACTAAGACAGATGGCTTTTTCTTTTCTTCTTTTCAGGAAAAATCTCCACTAGATTTTAAAAGATTTCCTTTCATCACCTTTTTATTTTCTCTCTATTTAGGCAACTTCTACCATAAAAATGTCTTCCTAGAAAACCAAAACCAGAGAGAAGCCAGTTTGTGTCAACACCATGTAAATCAAAGCATTTTTGGCTTCTTCTCAAGGTACAGAACAACCACTTGACAGTTTGCTCAGTGTTTGGTTCAATGCATGGAAGTCCTTCCCTGAGACACAATGCAGAAGCAGACCATGACTAAAGAGTTTCACATTGTGGACTGAATCTTCTGAAGATTTAAGAAATCTTATTAATGATAGCTAAAACTGAGGATGATGGAGCATGATTCATACTTATAATGGTTTCTCTCTTTTGGGATTTCTGTTGTGTCATTAATGGATTCTCAGAAGTGTGATTTTTAATTACCTCAAAAGGCAAGATATGCCAGCATGTTACCCGATTCCCTCAGGCCAAATTGCTTTGATTTGCAGCGGTGAATTTCCATTTTCTCTGTTGAACAGGATTTTGAGAGTGTGGGAGCTCCACAGGCTGACACAAGTCACTCTCACATGAGACACAAAGTCATGTTCTCCTGGAATAATAGAGCTGCAATGAAGTACATGGAGAAAATCTTGTGAAAGCCTTGTAGAAACAATACCTCACTGGTGATACATGATTCCTCCTTATCTCTGATAGAATTTGAAGAGTCTGAAGTAGAAATTTTGTTTCTATGTCCAAACATAATTCAGTGTGTTTCTCACTGTATAGAGATCTATTTCAAAGGGGCAGAAAACACCTCTGTTTTTCAAGCATATGACCAGTACCAGCCAATTCTCACTTCATCCCACCTTACAGAGAAAGAGAGAGTTTAGCCTTGTGCTGGCTTTTCAAGAAAAGGTGTGATGCTATAGGTAAGAGCTTAAAGACCCATAGAAAGTTAAAGAGATGTAGAAAGAGTCAAGTGATGAGGTTTTTCGCCCACAAGTGTTAATCAAGACACTGTGATATGTAAGAGAATGGCTTGAGTCTCCTCTTTACCTGAATATGTCCTTTAGCAGCAAACATTTTCACATCTGCCTTGTCATAGAGAAGGCCCCACTCTTCTACTAGCTGTTAGGATTGTTTACTTTAGATGATTTATCCACCTGGCTGAGTAGGTTGTGGGGTTTTTTTCCTCAAGAAAAAGTCTAACTTCCGCAGATTCCTTGATGATAAACAATTGTTTGTGGTACTTGTTAGAAGAATTTGTAAAGGAACAAAACATTGGGCTAGAATATAGAGATGTGGGTTCTCTTTTCCCTGCTCTGATGAAGCCAAGGCAATGGGAGCTGAGTGGGGTGGTAACTGGACACTCCAGCCTTTATATTTATTTAAACAGGCAGGTGTCTGTCAGTTTTCAAATCTTCTGAAGCAGAGGTAGAATGCATGGAGGTCTTCAGGGTATAACTCATCTGTCAATGGCAGGCATAATCATCCTACCACACTTACCCTGTCAATGTCTCTGGAATATGAAAGCAGACACTTTTCCCAGTCTCCTTCTGTATTTCCAGACATATACATTATGTTTTCACTTCTTATAACGGCTGCAGGATGCAGCCTGATGAATGAGCTATGCCTTTGGTGTTGACTGATGTATGGCTGAACTTGCTACCAGAATTTTAATGATGTGGCCAGCAGCAGTATGCTGGCAAGATTTTTGCAGCAGTTTTCAGTTTCAGAAATCTAATTAGAACAGTAATTTCTGTAGCAACGGCATCAACAAGGAACGAATTTTAAAAGACTACATGCTTCTAAAAAAACCATCTTAAATTACTAAAAAGCAGCATAATTGTGTAAAGGTTAAAAATTACTGAAAGCCAGATTGTTACCGTGGTGTCTTTTACCATATAACTTATTTAGAAGTAGCTGTTGAGCCTGGTTTAGTGAAAGGCAATACTTCTATAGAAAATCATTTACCTCTAGAGATGATAACACCAGGTCCCTCTGCAGCATTACTTTAATGATTAAGCCAAGACCAGTATAAATTTAACAGTTAAACATTTTCCAGATTGATGTTTGCTTAGCATAGACAAGTACATGTCAAAAGAAAAAGACTTAAGGCCTCAGAATAAAGAGAAGTAAACAAAAATATTAACATAGGCTTTGTTGGGTTTTTTTCTTTCAATAATTCAGGTTCTGTAGCATCTTGGTTCATTAAGCGAATGATTATTAAGTAAAATCTATTTTTTACTTGTGAAATTGCTTTTCTCTCATTTGTAGATTTTCAAGTACATTTCAGACACCCAAGTGCCATGTACAAGCACAGACTATTATATATTATTGTTTTGGGGCCAGACCCTTGTAATTGATTAGTTCAAAGTAGAACAAAAGTAGAACAAAGTAGAACATGAAACTTGAGATGGCAACAAGGCTGCAATGTAAACTCAGGAGTATATGAGTCTTGTCTTTGTAAGGGTCAGTAGTTTTCTGTGGCTCACACCTCATCATCAGTCTAAGAACATGGGCAAAGACTCAGGCTTGTTCCTGGTATACTCAGAGAATAAGAATGAGAGAAAGACAAATTTGCCTTCTAATTTATTCAGTGTGTTTGCTAAGCCAACATTTAACCACGTTACAGTGGGTGGCTGTTTGTGACCCACTGGACTGATGGATATTGCCATGGTGCACAGGCATGTGTCTCTCCATGAATTTCTACAAAACTGTAAACTTCTGTGAAAATGAGTATCACATCCCAGTAAAAGGATGGAGAATAGGGGGTGAGTGCTGTACAGTGCAATGTGAAGTCTCTGTTGGCCTGTGTGACAGATGGACTTATATTTAGTCATGCTTTTTCTTCCTTTCCTATGCATCCTCTATGGAGTATTAAACTACGCTAATAGCTTTATCAGATGATTATTGGTGGGTTTTTTGCACAGATGGTCAAAATTATGGGTTCAATTGTGACTTAGGCGTTAATCTACAGACTCCTCTAATGTGCATGCACTGAAATAACAGAGAAGGAAGAGAAAAAAATCATAGTATTTCATTAATATTTCTTGGTTGCTCAGTAGGACTTGGCTTATCAGGAAGATAAAAAAAAAAACAAACCAGATAGGTAGGAATCACTTATATAATAGCACCCCCTAAACTAAGCAGTGGACATGTTGCAATTAGCTACAGTCTGTGAGATTATATACTTTGATAATTTAATGGTAATGATTCTGAGGTAAATAACTTTACTTTTGTTTTTGTAAAACATAAACTACACAAAGTCTCCTTGATTTAATAGTATTTAAATTAACCATTGTTCTACAGTCAAAGATGATCTGTTAAATGACAATATAATGTTTCAGAGAGAAGGAATTGAAAGATTGCTATTTCATTTTCTCTGAGGTTTATGGGGATGTTTTATGGTTCAAATTAAATAATTGACTTCAATTTTCAGCAATATAATTTTGTGATAACTAGAATTAATGATTGCCATTTTTAAAGCAAAAAAACCCAACCTACTCTTAGACAAATCTAACTTGCAATTATATTTAGAAAAGTTCCCTTCTGCTTTAATAAGTTATGTTAGCATAATAAGCAGGCCTGGCTCTCAAAACACTAAAAGAAGGACAGTGTAAGCAATGGGTAAATGGAGGAGCACTGGCTCTGACACCTTTTACCATGTCGCCAGAGAAGAAAACAGGGGAATGAAATGACTTCAGTCCCTTTCCAAGGCCCTGAGTGGAAGGACAGCAAAAGCCCAAGGAACAGACCCAGGATCTCCTGAGATGGGGACATATTATTAGGGAAATGGTTGGAATTAGCAGTTCAAATACCAGGTGGAGAGGGGCAGCAGCAGTGGAAAACAAAGGCAAATTTACCATAAATCTTCATATAATTAAGACAGTACCAGAAAGTTAATCTGAGATGCAGTGTGTAAAATAATGATTTCTTATCAGCATCCAGAATACATGAGGTGTTTTCTACCTGAATGGGAACCCTCATTTGTTGTCTTAAAAACTTAGGTTGAAAAAATTAGCACTGGTCAAAGAGAACAAGCAAAATCTGGGTGTTAAATTCTCAATGTATAGTTTAAATCTCTCATTGGAAAAGACAGATATGAGACAGCAAATCAAGACAAGCAATCCAGAGTAAACCCAGACTTCGGAGCAATCCAACTGAGCTCCAGTGTATAACCTCTGTTCTGCCTTCTGTCTCTACGCTTCATTTCAAATGTTAATCTTTCCTTCCATGCTTCATTTTAATACCTCATTCCCCTTTCCTCAGCCACAGCTCCTCCAGAGGTCCTGTTTTCTTTTCTCTCTGTGACCCTTGCTCACATCATTAGTAATGAAAACGAGACTGAGAAAAAATGTAGAAGATACCATTAGCTACATACCATAACCAAAATAATTTATTTCAACGCTAACAATTGTAGGTCCACCAGCACAATCTAATGGTGGTTTTGATTTGATTAATTATTTTTCTCTACAAATGGAAAGCATACAGTTCTGTGCTGGATAAATCATGTGTTGGGTCTAGTAATTTTGAAATCTTAGCTCCTACTGAAAAAGAAGATTGGAAGGGGAAAGGGAGTTCTGGGAAATATGAGCTTTTTGTGGTCATATATTGCAAAACCATAGTGAATGCTGTAGTGTTCAAGAAATGGCTGAAACAGTAAGAAAAGCAGTGGGTATTCTGAGGGAAGCTTTCTGAGGGAGATGTGACAGATAAAATAGCATGGACAAATTCCAGAGGACATTATGACAGCAGTTCTGACACTGACTATAAATAAAATCTTCTAGTAATTCTCAGGTAGATTGTTGTACCAGGAAATTCTGTGACAGCAGAATACTGTAAGCATTTAGTGAGCTGATCAATCTGAGTTACAGAATTTTCAGTTTTTAGGGTGTACTTTACCTAGGACAGTAGGTATGAAAGGCTTTAGATCTAGGTTAGCTGTACTGGAATGAATTGAATGCCATAGTGTGCAGTGCTGTGCATTTTTTCTTGTAGTTTTAGACAGTGTTTTATATTTTGAAGCGAAGATCTTTAAAGCAAAGATTCACATGCATTGATCTATGGGTAAAATGTGGCAAGTGGGACTATCTGAATTACAAATACCTTGGGACATGAAAACAGTTTGAATTGGGGTTAACAAGGAAGGTTGTTCTTCATCTTCTTCACCACTAAATCAGGATCATAAGATGCATATGCATTTCTAAGTAATTTCAAATTAAAACATTTGACATGGGACACAACTGTTCTGTTCCTTTTGTAATTAGTAGAATAAATTACTTTTAGCTGATATGGTATTAAAATGTTGTTTCTTTATAAATATTGAACCATTTCTTTACAAGTAAGATAACGTAGGAATTGTGTGTTGCACGTGTGATGAAAGGAGGGCTCACTGGAAGGGTTGTTCATTTCCCATCATTCACCAGTGCTTTATTCATGCCTTTTAATGCAGTTGCTAGGTGGGATTTTCTTATGAAACCTCCTACATCTGAAAGATTTTATTTGATCTCTGTTTACAGGAACATAATTAATTTGCTTTTATAAAAGTGTTGCTACCTCTATTTTATAGAAAGTAATTGGATTTCTGTAAGAATATTCCTTGAATGATTTATAAGACATGTAGGACTTTGGTATCTGATGTGATCACTCTGCAAAATATGTTCTACAAATTAAGTTCTGCTACCTATCTGCCTACTTCATTAGTAGTGTTGGTTTTTGAATTCTAATATCAATGTAGAACAAATACTTCAGACTTCCACTACAAAGCAGCCTAAACAGTGAGGGAAAAACTGAGGACAGAACATTTCCTACTATGCAGAGGGACTATTTCAAAATAATTGACAATTTTTTTCATAATATTCTGTTTGGGTGATATACTTTGCCACACAATGTAGCTTTTCATAGTATAAGATCAAATTAATTTATTACTTACCTCTGATGCATAGATTAGATTTCAAGATGAAACTACTCCTGCATTTTTATACCTTTTTTTAATTAAAAGCAATAAATGTAGATAGGTAATGTTCAAAACAAATCAGCAATTCTTGTGTTTTAAAATTAAAGTTCTGTGAAAAAATGAAGTGTCAGATGTGCTTTGGACAACATTGTGTTCCTGAAGCTTCAGAATTCAGAAAAGGGGAAGGGAGAGAGAAAGAAAACAAAATAATTTTCCACGCCCAGAAAATCTAAAAAAATTTGGAGAGTTTTAAAAACTGTTGCACATTACTTCTACAGACTTCTGGAAAACAAATAAACATGACTACACCAGTCTTCTCTGCACTCTTGGATCTGTCAGTGAGTAGAATCAAATTGGATTCCACAAAAACTGAACCACATGGATAAACAGCTTTATGCTAGAGCTGTGTGTGATCCTCTACTGAGAAGACAACTAAACGATGAAGGAGGCCTAGTCATCTAGAAGCACAGTGACAATTAGATATACCATTTTGGAAAAAGTTTCTTATAAGGATAGTACACTGGGTAAGTAGGAGCCAAAACTGACTTTTGTTTCCTGCATCTTTATTTTGCTTGGATTTCATAATTTTAGGTCCTTTAAGTGAACCTGCTGTAGAGCACTCAATCACTGCTTTTGCATGCAAATTATTTTGCCTGTAGTCATGAAGATGATAAGCTCTTTCAAAGCAGTCAGAAAAATAACTTTTTATTGCTCTCTGAATGAATAATACTGTTCAGAACAAATGTGATCAAGAGGCTTCATAATAGATACAGCAGAAGAGAAAGCAACTCATAATGGATAATTATTTGATTTACTATTATAAAACCAATTTCCAAAGACAACTTCTAATAGGCTATTAAATAATTTCCTGATGAACTAATTACACCTTACTGTGAATAATTAGATGATTTTTCCATTTAATTGAAGCATTAAAGATCTGATCCAAACCTTGAAGATAAATGAAAAAGGGTCTACATTCAACAGTCTGCATGTCATCAAATCCTAGAATCGCAGAATGGTTTGGGTTGGAAGGGACCTTAAAGATCATCTCGTTCCAACCCCCCTGCCATGGGCAGGGACACCTCCCACTAGACCAGGGTGCTCATAAAAAAATAAAAAACCCTGATACTTGGGGTCAGATTGTGTCTGTCTGCGTCTGTAATAAGTGCCGGAGCTTATTCTTTGACCCTGAAGCATAGTCTGAGTATGTCTATATTATTTTACACTCTTAATCTTTGAACCAGAGTAGAGGTGTCAAGCTGCCTACTGAGAATAGTCCCAAGTCATTGCTATTGTCCTCATGACCTTTCTCTCTGTTCTGTGTAGATGTGATTTCCTGGTCAACTTAGAGCTGGACCAGCTTGTGAATAGGAGGAGACCTGTACCTGGGAAGACCTGAGGTCTGAGCTGGCAACTGAGTAAGGGGCCAAAGGTCCAGACATGGATACTGGATAGACTTATAGTTCATGCCAATACTTAAGGAATCTGTGCAGGGAGCCTTCACATCTGCTGGATGAGGTTTTCCCTTAGGAGTGGGTTCACTGCTGAATGACGTGGAGGACTCAGAGACAAAAGCCATCAAAAAAACTTATACGCTGTACTTTCTTTGCCTTGGTCTTTACCGAAGTCTGCCTTCAGGTTGCCCAGGTAAACAGGCAGCAGAGTCTGGGCAAGTGAGCTGTAAACTACAGTAGAAGACTGAACTAAGAAAATTGGGCAAAGACAGGTCCATGGGATCAGACAGATGCATTCAATAGTACTAAGAGAATTGGCCAGTGTCTCTGTGAGGCTGCTCTCATCAGTTTTGAAAGGTCATAATGAAATGGATAGGTTCCTAGTGACTGGTAAAAGTCATCACACCCATCTTCAGGACAGGCAGGCAGTAATATTCAGAGTACTACTTGCCTGTCTGCTTCATCTCAGCTCCTAGCAGGATTATGGAACAAATATTCTTCAAAGCTATTTCCATGAAGGATAAGAAGGAGGTTAGGAAAAAACAGCGTGACTTTCTCAAGGATAAATCATACTTGACTGATCTGTCTTTCTATGATAAGACAATTTGCTGTATGGACTAGAGGGGAAAGTGTGGATGTCTCTACTTCACCGAAGTTCTCCGTTTCCTCCAAAGTAGTGAAATTTGAGACATATGGGTTGGATGGGTGGACAGCAAAATGTGTAGAAAAGTGGCTGGACCTTCAGACTCAAAAGGCAGTGGTCAACTGTTAAAAGTCTAGGTGAAGGATGGCTACCGTCAGCATTCCTGAGGAGCAAATGATGGAATCAATGTCACTCAGTGTTTTCATTGATAACCTGGATCTTAGAATAGAGTGCACTTTTCAGAAGTTTGTGATTGCCACCAAACTCGGAGAACAGCCAGTAAACCTGAGATAAATGACTGCCATTTAGATGAACCCGGTCAAACTGGAGAAATGGGTTGTCCAGAAACTCATGCATATCAATGAAAGCAAAAAGCAAAGGCTTGTATCCAGGTTGAAATAACTTCATGCAACAATAGAGACTGGGGGTCAGTGGATAGAAAGCAGCTTTGCAGAAGAGACTAGGGGATCCTGGGAGACCTCAAGCCGAACATGAAATCAGTAGTGGGTCCTCACAGTGATCAAAAGTACAAGAGACAGCTTTTGCAGGAAAGTAGTCAGGAGTTCAAGGGAAGTGACTATTCCTCTGTGTTTTACACTTAAGAGACCACACTTAGAGTACTGTATCCCATCTTGGTTTCCAAAGTGCAAAAAAATTAAACACAAATTATCCTATGATTTTACATATCTAAAGGAACTAAAGCATTTGTGAAATGTTTTCCCTCCTAAAGATTTCTCCAGTCATTAAGAACTTCTGATAGATTTGAAGCTAATATTGTTTTACCTTTGTGATACTCACTTTTCTGGTCCCCCGTAGTTTAGTTACAGATGATTTTAAAAGTCTTCATGAAAGCTGAAAGCCACATTGCTGAGCCATTAAAAAAAAAAAGAACAATAAATGTTCAGAGAGAATGGGAAAATCCTTTAAGGGAAATATTGAGCAGTTCTATTTTACCTTTAAGCAAAAACTTCTTCTAGTTCTGTCAGCACCTGATCTGAAGGTAGAAAATTTTAAAACAGCTCAGGACAAGAAAAACTGGTCCTCAGTATCCACAGACCATTTGGACCAAAAAAAAATAAAATAATGGTAGTTTCATGGGAAAAGTGTGTATTTTTCCTGGTGCTAGGGAACTTATTTTTTATTTCTGTTGCTTAATAGTATTGTATTTAAGGCAAAAAGAATTTTGAAACTATCCGTACAGACCAGGTTATGGTTGCTGTGTCACAGATTTTCTTCACTGAAAGTCCTAAGTAGTATGGGTAATCACATCTGGGCCTGAGGGGCAGAGCAGAAAGCACTCTGTAGATGGAGGCAGTGGGCAAAACTGAGCTTCTACGCTGTTCTTTGAGTCGGTTTCATGTTCTGAAAAGCTTTTTATACATAAAATGTCATTTGATACCTATGGAAGGCACTGTTGAGTTAACAGAAAAGTTTGCAATGGGCTTCAACTCCAACCTTTTTTAATTAAGCTGTCACTATTTACAGATAGTCTTGGCATTACAGGTAAAGGGCAGCTCTTCAGAAGAACATTTTTCTATGGTAATTTCATTTTCTCTAGATTATGTTATTGTCTCCTGCTGTTACTTGATTTATAAACTGGAAAACATTAGCTGGCCAAACAAAATTATCATGCATTTAGCTATCAGAATTTTGTTATTTTGCATCTGGCAATGCAGCACGAAAATTCAATTTATTCATAGTGCAGCAATGGAAGAGATATTTCCTGGTATTTTGGTTACTACTGAAATTCCATAGCACATGTGAATTTTAGTGGCATTGTGGTATATGAGAGTCATTCTTGTCTTAAACCAGGATCCTACTGTATAACTATAAAGTTCATCCCAACCCTATGGAATTAGTAATATAAATCCTTCTGTGTGCTCTTTTCGCCTTCTTCATTAATGCTGCAACTGTAGAAAGCACAATTCCTAGAAATGTCAAAGAAAATTGCCTATGAAGGGAAAGTATTATATCCCATGCGACCATTAGCACCAGAACCAGTACACTTAAGAAATTTTATTCAGCTCAATTAGATTGGATGTACTGAGCACAGGGACTAAACACAGGGTATTCATATTTAAATATCTATGAAAAAAATAATCTAAAGAAAGCATACTACTACAGCACTACCTTTTCCTGCTTAAGTTTTCTGTCATCTCTCTTATCTGTGACTACTTTATATCTTTAAACAGTAAAATCTTCACGGCCCTATCTTCTAATACAGTTGAATTGCTCTTGGCAAAATGTACACTAGGGATCTAAGATGGTATTTCTTATTTAATTGTAATAACACTTTCAAAGCCCATCTGAGGTTGTAGTCTTTCCGAGTTAGATACCACACAGACTCCAAGTAAGAGTCTGCAATTGAATTTTTCTCATTAGGAAAAAGTGCCTGGAGGCAGATAAGTTTTCCTATTACAGTGGACATGGCAGTGCTGGCTGGCAGATATTGCAAAACAAAGATAACAGCTGGTCTTTGCCTTTCATTGGTACTTGAGAAGAAAATGCATCAGGATACAAGTGGATCCAAACAAGACTGCTGTTTAATTGCTTTTATTGCAAGGCAGTGTTCATAAGACTAAAGAAATATGGTCTGAGAAGTTTTCACTAAGAAGATAGTGGAAAAACAATATAATAATAAATCAGAAGGGGTGGCATACATTACTGTGTCTTCCCGTGACTGGCAACGTTCTCAACTGTTTTGTATCATGTGGGTCAGAGGCCCATGGTCCTGTGTTTCACACAAGAGAGAACCAGAAATTTGCAATGTTAATGCATGAAATATGGCTGCCAAAGTGGAAGAGGAGAAAGTGAAGGAAAGTGAAGGGGAGGTTTAGGTTAGATATCAGGAAAAGGTTTTTTACCCAGAGGGTGACTGAAGACTGGCACAGGCTCCCCAGGGAAGTAGTCACAGCACCAACCCTGCCTGAGTTCAAGAAGTGTTTGGACAATGCTCTCAGGCACATGGTGTGACTCTCAGGGATCCCTTCACAGGGACAGGAGTTGGACTTGATGATCCTGGAGGGTCTCTTCCAGCTCAACATGTGCTATGAATCTAAAAAAATCCAGTAATTCATGTCAAGTTCTGTATCTATGTATGGTTACACTCCTACATGGCTGCTTGAATGACCTTGTCTGTCTGAAGAAGACAAATATTTCTGTTTCATCTGTGTTTTGTACCAGGTCAATGACACAAAGTTTGTCTCCGCTGTCAATGGATCACTACATCTTCAGTTAATGTTAAGGTGCTAGACTTTCTCTGAAACTGATGGGTTTCATAGGGCTGGAAAATGTGTAGAAGGAAACACCTGACATTTTGGATGGTTTTCATTTTCTTTGCATTTGCAGCAGTAAAAATAAAGCTTTAATTCTTAACCAAATAATGCCATACAGTTTAAAACCAGCACTGAAATTCACTACTGATGTTTTATGGATATAGAATAGTTACTTCTAGTCTTCTGCCACATCCTGTAGTGTTTCATCCTTCTCTTTCAAACAGTGCTTACTCTTTGCTTACTGACTGCTTGCTGAATGCAGATGTTCAGAGAAGCAAATGTCACATGTCAAAACTCAAAGACAAGCACTGTTAGTTTACTTACCACACCCAGCTCATTTTTTCATTCCCAACAGCTGCAGATACTGTGCCTCAAAGTACATTTCTGCCTGAAGAATCTGTTTTCTCAGGTATAAGGCACATAATGTTGAGATGACCACATGAAGCAACTCAAATGGTTTCACAGAAATTAATGGAAATATGCCTAAAGCTTCTAGCTACATCCATAATTCACACCACCAGGTTGGCCTGTAAAGCAACTGGTTAAAGACCCTGGGCTGTAAACCTGGATCTGTGAGTATCTTTGACTCTTGTTTATTGAATCTACACTGATTAATACATACTGCTGGAGGCCAGAACAGGAGCCATTTTTGCAACTGGGGCTCCACTGTGGGAAGAGAGGGAATTCAGCCATGGCCATTCACTCTGTCAAAGACAGCAGTGTGTCTTACATATCGTTGTGTCTAATATCTGCCTGTTCTCCTGGAACATTATTATTATCATTATTATTATTATATGTGTAATAATAATAAATATTATAAATAAATAATAAATAATAAATATTATTGTTATAACACATTAATAATAATAATAATAATAATAATAATGCATTGCATTTTAAGGTTTATATTCCTAGGACTGCTCTGTAAGAAAAAACAATTAATTTGTTCTCTGAGTTTAGCTAAAAGACTGAATCACTCTTTAAACATTACTTTTCTCAAAGGAGAGGACTATGAGATAGCCTTTTAAACATAAGCTGACCTTCAAGTAACTTACAGGATGATGACCTACAAGAACGAAAACAGTTATCTAGAAGTAGTCAGTAATGAACAATTTCTCACTAAATCACCTTTAATGAAATCTTAGAATTAAATGGAGACTAAAATTCTCCATAGGCCTCAGCAGTACTACTGCAATTAGAGTAAATTTTTTTTGTCTTGATGGTCTTTGTATCAGGTCTTAAATTTACAATTGACCTGAGCCACTACTGGTGGCTGGGAGAGTCTTAGGAGGAAACACTACATATGCTTGTTCTGTTCTTACTTTTTCTTAACCATTAACATATGGCCACTGTTCAAGATAGGATCCTGCAACAGAGACTCACTTTATGTGTGGAGATATGGACAGCTGTTCAGATGTCTATCAGTGCTGCCCAGGATGCAGTCATTAACACAGTGAATAGCACTGTGAATACAATTAACTTTATTAAACTGTCAGGTTTATTTCCATGCTTAGGCTTTCTGAATTGCTATAGTATTATATTTAGCCTACTGAGCTATTACATTATACATTATCATAAGCATCATCAGCTTGAGCAATGATCCTGAATTACACTTTGCTATATATTCTTATTCTTTCTCTCTAATTTTCTGTTCTAACTGCTTGATGTCTTTATTACACACACTTTCTCACCTTTTTATGATGATCTTCATAAAATAAAAATCCATTCATAAGCCTAAATTCTTCTCAAAGGAGAATATAGTCAAGTAATCCACATAAAAGGTACTGTAACATTGTGCTGATGATGGAAAATCATACTGAAATATGTGTGTGAATAATCTTTTTGTGAATAAGTTGAAAAAAAAAAAGCTTAATATGATTGGTGTCCTTTTTGTCACATAATGACACCACCTTAAGTGTCTTCATGGAAATCTTTATTAGGTGACTTTACCCAGCAGAACTCTCCCATTTACCAGTGCTCTGTGTGCATAGGGGGGCCTTTCTGGGGGTGAAAACAATCCAGTCAGGCCTTAGAAGGTACCCTGTTATAAATTGTCTCATAACCAGGAAATGAAAATGGATTGATGTGGCTGAGGGTTATGCATTTTAGTGTCACACGGAGTAAACCTCCACCCTGGCCGTTGCCTGCCATGCCCTCATGGATGAGTAGACATCCACAGCTCCTGCTGCAGTTGCACAAACGAGAAATTTAATCGCTTATACTGAAGCAAGTCCTGTTTATACTATGTCAGAAAAACCCCCACAGGGAGCATAAACTGTTTGGCTAAAGAATGCTTTATTTCTAATGCTTTCTGTCATTTCAGAATTTTCAATGCAAACAGTGAAGATTATTTAGCTGGCCATTAATTAAAAGCACAAAAACTTGGTGTTTTTTGCTTCACAGCTGGAAAACTTCACCTCCATTATCATATCTATTCTTGTTTAAACCATACAACCAGTCTGTGACAATTCAGCCATTTGAGAATTTATTTCATGGGTCACGAAGATGCAGCAAATGAGTATTTAAAGCTCTCAGTGGGGAAAATTGAGTTTTTGTGTTTGACTAATCCATATAACCAAACAGAATGATCAAATCTTCAGATGCAGACTTATCCTGATAGTTGTGCTTTTTCTTTTAATGTTTCTAGAAAGGCAAAACTGTAACAGAAATTTAATTTTTATTATTTTGATGCATTATTATTGGTGCCAAATTAACAGGAGGGGACCCTCAAGATAACTCTTTACCTGTATGAGTTATCTTCAGTGTAAACAGTATTGTCTATTATTAGTATTCCTCGCCACAGTATGACTAAACTATAATTTCAAGTAATTTTCTCTGTAACTGATTAAAATAATTTCTTTTCTTGTTCACAATAAATTAAATGTTTTCAGTCAATGATAAAACATACTGGTTAGAAGAAGCAGCTTAATTGGAAATAGATTAAGAAATCTGCATTTCACTTCATATGAATACTCTCCAAATCATGTAGAAGGTAGTAACTTTTAATGTCTAACCTGAGGCTGCTCTGTGATTAAATGAGAAACAATATTGAAAGTAGCCTGTAGAGTTAGCTATAAATTTCATAACAATTTCTCCCATTTCCCCCTTTTTAAAGAGTTTCTCTTAGAGAGCAGAAGGAAAGAAAAATAAATTATCTTTATTCTTTCCCCAGGCAAGAGGTGTTATAGTTTTGGAAGCTTTACTCATCAGAGAAAACTTTGACAGTGGTTTATTGCTAGCATCCATAAAATATGTCTGTCATAAAAATATTCTCATAACATTGTTAATCAGAAGAATGCTATGTATTTATTTCAGGTCCTAAGAACTTACGTTATGTTATGTATAATCAACACTGGACATCAAACTGAGGGAAAGTATTTTGCTCTTGATAAGGGTTGAAATCCACATATTTTAAGTGAAGAGTGCCTTCAGCATCAGATCTTCAGCATCTCTTCTATTTGACTCTGGGCTTATACCAGTCAAGGGATTGCTCTGGAAGCACAAGTATAAGGTTGTAATAAATATTTGTATGGGGCATAAATCTGAGATTCTTGCAGGGGGTAGACAAGGGCAGAGGGAGGAGGAGGATAGAGCTGCAGAGGTAGCCTTCAAAGCACATTAAAGAAATGGAGATAAATGCCAAAAGAAAGGAACAACAAGGTGGGAGTGGCAGGAGAGGTTGCATGGTGGAGCTGCTGGCATCCCTGAAGGGACTATGACCCATGGAAGACCCATGCTAGAGTAGGGGAAACAAAGAAGAATAAGCTGGAAAATTTCTCTTTTGGATTGTCTTTTGTTAATCTCACTAATGAAAACAGCTAAATTTGCATTCTTTCATTATCCAGTTTGAAATGAATTTGGAAGTTCTGTGCGCTCATAATTTAACTCAAAAAATGTGTGCATATATATATGTATGCATGTTAACTGAAGGAATGTTGTGATTACATTATATAAAAGCACAATATCTGCATTTATATTTTCATAGATACTGAAGAATTGATTCCAAGATTATTAAAAAAAATTAGGTATCAAGCCTTTATTAAAAGAGATCTGTAAGAAAACATCCTTCTTATTCATTGAAGCATCATTGTTTTCTTTCTTTACAATGAAATGAAGACCAGTATTCCTGGGTGACCCAAGTAAAGATATGAACAAGAGACTTATATTGCATGAGAATGATCCAGGTTTAAGTCACTTCATTTAGCACTGCAAAGCTCAAATCAGACCTGGGCCTCTTGTGGTCCTGTGTGTAGGACATTTCCCTGGGGTGGCTGCCAGCAGAGGGTAGGTCTCCTTACTTCTGAAAAGAAATTCAACCTTCCTAGTTGTGATGCGAGGTTCCTTCCTGAAAAAATGTGGTCATCAAGATTTGATACTGCGAAGTTTTGGCTTAAGAAGGAAAAAAAACAACTAAGAAGAAAAATTTACCAGCCCCCTAAACAAAACAGGCTACCAAGAAAACCCCAAAACACCACTGCCTTGTATATTTTCCAGTTTCTATCTTGGGAAAAATCTTGGACTGAGGGATTTAGGACACAAAGTGAAAAATTATGAGGTTTTGCTTAAAGAGTAGGACAAAATAGACCATATTAAATCATACAAAGAGTCATCCATAAGATGTGTAGGACATTTTTTAGATATATGAATTAAATCTAAACTGTAACTCTTCAGACCTGCAAATTACTTCAGTTTTCTGTAGATATCACAACTCTTTTTGGGGTATAGTTATGGGAAGTGTATTTTGGAAGTGACTGATACCTCCCTTCTCAGGAAATCTCTGGAACTAATGGTGGTCTGCAAATGGAACTGTGCAGGTGTTAAAACCTCTCTGTTCATACTTATCTCCTTCTTTAAGAGTTTGTCAAGAAATGAAGATTTTCTCTATAAGCAAATCTTTCTCTAGTGACTTTTTACACAAGGCCTAAATAAAGATGCAGGCTTGAGGCAGTTTATCCTAAGATAACACCCAAGCAAGAGTGACTAGCTAGTGTAACTAACAGGCTAATTTACAGTGATGCTAGGAGTATACTTAAAAAGTATCTATGTTCTCTGCAGTTCATTAAGAAAACTCATGATTCTGCATAGGTAGTTGATGTCATGTGCAGTAAGAGTCTCAGCAAGGTTTTAGGAGTATAAATGAAATACTTCAAGCTGAGCAGGGAAATGAGCCAAGGATGGCTACTTAACAATACAGCAAGGAAAGTGTAGGCATGATCAGTTCTTCTGGTTTTGGGGTGTGGAGGTGTTCAAGGACAGATTGGATGGGGCTTTGAGCAACCTGGTCTAGTGGGAGGTGTCCCTGCCCATGGCAGGGGGGGTTGGAACTGGATGATCTTTAGATGGTTCCTTCCAACCCAAACCATTCTAAGATTCTACTGCTTACTGATGTCTGAGTTTGAATGAATAACTATGACCAGTCTTTAAGATAAAGAGAGGTTAACCTAACACAAAGGAGTCTGTGATAAATATATCTTTCTTCAGTGTGCTGTTGCAGGAATGACCAAAAAAGTGATCAAGCCAGAATATTCACCTGGTGCCACTCTTCCAACTGGACCTTGAAAAGAGCAGAAACTCATATGTTAGTACAACCTCCCAAAATGTGGGAGTATGAAGCAAATAAAGGACTTGCACTATCATTATGTTTGAAGGGAACACTCAGTCTCCTGTGGCATTGGTTATTATGGAAAGCATAATAATTGGTTATTATGAAAAGTATAAAGTATTTGTGTCACAAATCTGACTGTCAGACTGGTATGAAAATTCCTATTGAGTTTCTTTTTCTACAAAGTAACATTTGTTTATGAAGAAGTATTTCCTTAGGATTCTCTTATTTACTAGACACATTATGGAATTCACAGTAATTACACTTTCCCACTATTTGGTTTGAGTAACTGCCAAAATAAAACAATATAATAGGAGAGAAGAAGGGATAAGTAATATCAAAAAGCTGTACGAACAGAAGACTAGGAGGTGTTGTAGGTTTTAATTTTCTGTTGTATTTACAACATATTCAGTGATTTATTCAGTTGCTCTCTGCTGATTAAATACCATGGTGATAAGTACTTTGGATTAGATAGATTATTTGTAAGAAATGTAATCCAGTAATTCACGCTGATGTATAGAAAACATCTACTCCCCTTATAGGAAGCTTTGTTAGCATTCTCACTATCATACCAGAAATCATTCATAACTACAGCTGTTCAGACATTCTTTTCCCATGTGGTATATCCAGTATTTCAGCATTTGTTTTTGTCTCAAAATAAATCAAATCAAAATATCAGTCTTTCAACTGACTGAAAAGTTCTAAATACATTTCTGGAAATTGTTGTATTTTTTTACTAAAGTGTGGTATTTCACTCAAATTCATGATTTTTTTTGTATTTTGAATAGTTGTTAATTTTATGCTGAAAAATAAAATAGCACAGACTTTTCAATCAATTTTTATTTTTGGCATCCTTTTCCCATATTTTAAGGGTGAAAAGAGAGGAAAGAGAAATGAGAACAGCCAGCTGAATCATTTTGACCAAGAAGTGCATTTATGAATTATGAGTATATTTTAACATGTAATACATAGGGAAAACTTTCTTTCCAGTTATCTATTGGGATGCTGTGAAAGTTATTTACCCCCTGTGGACAGTTATTTTGGATGTTTTTAGATTTCATATTCATAATTTCATGGTACGCTTCCTTCTGTACAATTTCTCAAGCCAACCCAGTAAGAGGTACTGGAATATGCTATGTTACAGCATTCACACAAAAGTTATTTGGGGTTAGAAGGACAGATTTCTATTGTAGATGTTGGGGAAATAATAAAGACAGAAGCTCCTCCCTGGGCAAAGCTGAAGCTAGGTAGCCATAAGATGACTACTACATGCCAAGATTCCCAAATGCTCCACATCTGTTTTGCAAGAGACTCTCCTATTCAAGAGCAAGAAATCTGTGAATTTGCAAATACTTAGTTTTTGATAATGTCATTGACACAACGATTAAAGTAGGTTTTTTAGACATTCAAATAATCTAAATAGAAAGCTAAAAATTGATAAAACCTTAAAAGATAGACAGAGAAATAATGCCTATGTAGATGAATTTGTGTCTGTATTAACGCAGTGTTATATTCAGTTAAATTATGGAGATGATTTACCACAACCTTGGCGTGGATTATTCCTTATCCTACAAAGTACCTGGAAATAAATTCTCTTTTAAATAATTTTCTGCAGTTCCCATACTTAGGTCATAGCATAGTACATGAAAAGACATAGTAGAGTCAGAATTTTTATTATATTCAACTAATTCTATAAGTAAACTTAAATAAAATGGTTTCCTTGGTTTGACAGTTACAGTCAAATCCATCAATTTGATTAACTACGTAGGGGGGTTCTTTGTAACCATGTGTGTTGCTCAATATTAGACAAGGCAAGGTTGCCAAAACTAATTTTGTACTTGTGAAAGATGATGCTAAAAACTATAGTTCTCAGCCATTGCTCCTTCTGCTGTCTGAGGCTGCATCAAATACAATTCTTTTATACAGATTAACTTCAGACTTACTCTAAAAGTCTTACTTTTCCCAGTGCAACAGAGATGTCAGATGAATCCTCCCCTCAGTCTTCAGGGCTGTCTCTTTGATATCCTAATCTTTAGGGCAATTCAAATGTGAAGACTGAGAATCAAAACGTGCCCAAAAACTCTATGGGAAGCTGAAATAAAAATTGGGAAAGAGCTTCATATCTGGTATATTCTCTGTTCTTACAGCTTGGCTAGGGACATCGGTATTCTTCCTTCACAGAAATAATCTGAAAGTAAAAGACTTCAAGGATATGAATTGCTATGCAAATTTTGACACCTCCAATTAATAGTTAAAATACCTAAAAAGTTCCTGCTGAAGTCAATGGCAAGAAACAGCAACCTGAAGAAGGTACTTCAGAGTGTCTTTGATGATCTCCTGCCCTCTTTAGAGTTGCACATTTTGTGCTGTTGAGCACAGAGAACGTTGGAGATGAGCAGAGTAACCTTGCATGCCAGAGCCCAGATAGTATCCATCTTCTTGTTTTATACCCAGGTACATCACAACGCTGGAAGGTGTTGAAAACATGAGTTATTAAGGCCAAAAAATTTGCAGTAGAAGTGAAATGGGGTTCTCTGTCTCACCACTGACACAGGAGTGCAGTATTGCTGTGTTGCAGCTTAGTGTCAGCAAGAAATGCAGGCACTTTTCTGCACACCCTGTATGGCCCAGGGGTATCAAAGCATCAGATCTTCTTTAGTTTTCCTCATCACTGGTGTGACTTCTGCTCTTGGTGAGTTTAGCTTCTGTAAATATCTGTCAGCCACCAAAGTACTGGGCTATGTTGATAGGATCCATGTCATCATTTTCAGGGAATATTTACTAGGGTTTTGTGTGTCATTTACTTCTAAGTGCCATTCTCCTCTGATCAATTTTTTTACAGTATTTCCCTTAAAAACTGAGTACGACAAGAGGGTTAATTTGCCACTGTAGGACTCTAACATTGGCAGTTCTGGAGATGCACTTTCTCACGCACCCTCACTACATTTTCAGATGTCACCAAAGCATAGGATGCAGTCAATCTGCTTGAGGGCATGGCTACCACTTGGAAAGACATAGACAGGCTATAAAGAACTACATGAAATTCAGCAAATGCAGTTGTACAGGTTGGAGACCATGAAGACAGGGTGCAGCCTTGCTGAACATGATGAGATGAACATGCTGAACATTGGCAGTGATGAAGGCTACAGCATCTTTGGCAGCAATAACAGGAACATAGCCAGTAGATTGAGGGAAGGAATTACTCCTCTTGGTGCTTGCTAGACCACATCTGGAAAAGTGCATCCAGTTTTGGACCCCTCAGGTTAAGAAGGGTGTTGATGAAGCTGGGCAAGTTTAGAGGATGGTTGAGGCACTAGAGCCCGTGAAGTATGGAGAGAGATTGAGGGGAAAGGGCTTTTTTAACCTTCTGAAAAGGCTTGGGGAAAATTGAATAACAACCTTACAACACCTAAGAGGAGGTTACCATGAAGATGGAGGCAGGGTCTTTATGAAGGGGCATAGCAGGAAAATGAGAGAGGGTGGTTATAAGTTAAAAGCAGATGTGTATATATATGTATATTATATATATGTATGTATATATGGTCCATGGTGGAAGAATGAAAAACAATAGGCATAAATCAAACCAAGACAGGTTCTGGCTGTGAGTGAGGAATAACTTTTTCCCCATGAGGGCAGTCAGGCAGTGTAGCTGGCTGCCTGGGGAGGTTCTGCAGTTTCCATCTTTGGAGCTTTTCAAGATCTGACTGATCAAAGCCCCAAGCAACTTGGTTTGAATTTAGTGTTGCCCCTGCTTTAAGCAGGAGATTGAACTGGAGACCTCTGGAAGTCCCAGCTTGAATGCTTGTGTGATTCACTAATTTATCACCCTGCTTTTCTAGGATTCTTTTTTTCATGACAAACTAAATCATTTTGTGTCATTCTCACAGGAAAAACTGCAAAGAGGTCCAAATCTATATCTAAACAGACATCTTAGTTTAATGCACTGGTAACAAGAGAGACAGTGTGATCTCTAGATATCTTGTTCTAAACCCACCTCATCCTGGATGTAGAATATAACCTTTGATTGACTGAGCTTGTAACTGATATTAGGGTAGATACTGTGCAAGAAGTATCAAGATCAGGAAGCTTAACTCTGAGCAGGAACTGTCTATAAGCAGCCCTTCCATTATCCATTTTTTTAGTAAAGATTGCATAACTGTATATTTGAAGAAAGAAGTTAGGCTCGGCTGTTGTAGAAACCTCTTGCATGCTGGAGGACACAGCATAGTTGAGAACCTTTTCAGAAGGTGTTGAGTGACTACACACCAAATTCTGGGAAGGTAGAAGTTCTGCTGATTGGCAGGAACAGGCAAACCTGACAGCTGATCTCAGTGTAGAGGATGACCAGAGGGCTACCTGATTGTTGATTGACAGGGCAGCCCTCCTGGTCATCACATTCAGGTGTTAATTGTTTGATAATAATAAAGCAAATTGCCTAACAAGGGGGGAGGACCTTAAAAGGTGGGGCTCGAGGCACTAGGGTACCTTCGGTGCCTGAGTACTGGGGGGAAGGAGCAGGATGTGCTCTGTGAGTTGGACGTTGAGAAACTACTCAACCTACAATACCAGCAAGAACAATGAGTGCTGGGAAAGGAGGCCGGCTTTGCGCTCTCTGCACACCCAGCGCTCCGGGGCAGCTTGCTGCCATCTTGGGAATACATCGCCCAGCTTCGCCTGGATCCCGGACACATCGCCTTGCCTGGATCCCCAACACTCAGGATATTAAAAAAAAAAATAAAAGCGTTTCATCTATAAAAGTAAATGGAAGTAAGGGTGGCATAATCATCACTTTGCACCCTTCCAGTTTTGATAAATGTGTCTTACTAATTTCCTTTTATAACACATTAGTTCATAGTTTATGGCACATAAATGTCACCAGCTGTGCAGTTACTTTTTTTTGTTGGTGTAATACAACCATTATTTGCAACTTATGACAGAATTGAGAATGTCTTGTTTAAATATGAAACTAGAAAAAAGATATTTGAAATATTAATCTATACAAATAATTTATAACACTGATCTTAACAGTCTTGAAATATGGGATGTAGGAAATAAGATATAATATTTGCAGCACAAAGAGAAGACAATGAAGTACCTTAACTTAATAAAATTATTAATGTATCAAGCTGCATGCATGTTCTGTATGTGTTCAGGTATATACAACCTGACTGTATGTTGAATTATTGCAATTTTATTATCATAAGTCTTAGTTATTAATATGATAAAAAGATCTAAAGAAGAGTAATTGTTCATACTTAATGAACAGTCAGATTTTAAAAAGAAGTGACTTCTAATGAGGTCTATTTTGCAAAGTTGCCAGATGTCAACATCATGATTAAATTCATCTGACTAAATCAGACTAAGCCAGCAATAGGAAGAAAAGAATTTATCAAATCCCCCTGCCAAGGCACTCATAACCTTGGCAAGACCATTAAAATCCAATAAATAAATACTGGTGGAAACGTCCAAAAGCATACTATTAAACAAGCCAGAAAACCACCTTGGAGAAAGAAGTGCACATTGTAAAAAGAGGTTGTTTATACGGTCACAGTCATCTCCTATCTGCATTGTATGGACATAAACCCATGCTCTGGCAGGGATGACATGATACCTTCAAGAAATACCATCTCTACCCTGTTTCTTTCAGGTCTATTAGACATAATTTTAAAAAATGTAATTTCTGAAAGGGAGGTGGTTTCAAAGCGAGACAGGCTGGGGATCAACAGGAGAGAACATAGTTTGTATGTGTATGATGTAAGCCCGAACCCCTAAACAGAGAGTAACAGCTGAGAGAAGATTGTTTAAAGTTAGCAGATATTAATTTTTCTTCCACAGAGAAGTCCTGGTTTTCATATATGAATCCTATGCTAGTATAACCCATGAAGCAGAGCCCAGCACTGAGTGTTGATCTAATTGCCCTTGACATGAGCAGTTAGAGTAGACAATACTATAGGTCACAGAACTATGGCACTGAGAGAGCAAACTGAACTGAGAGCAGAAAATCTAATGAGTTTCAAGAACTTAATTGGAGATATGGATTTGAAATGTTGTTTTATTCCCTAATTATTCCTTGGTTTAAACTGCAGTGAGTAACCCAAATGCTTTAGTAGCATAATCAAGATGGCTAGTATTTTGGCTATATATTTTTCATATCATTATTCCTCTCTTCTGTTAAAGAATTATCTTAGTATCATATGTGTTTAATATCATAAAAATGTCATCTATTTTTTTTTGCAAATTTAGTCATTATAAGATCATCAAGAGAGACTCAAAAGGTATACTAAGAAGACCATCAAAAGTCACAATTTTTTTTCCATTTGCCCTTCAATATGTTTGTGCCACAGATAATGATCCCTCAGTGTTGTTTGTTAGGAATATCTACCATGACAGTCTTAGTAAATAAGAAGAAACAGGCGCAGGTTATATAGAATATGGTCTAGAGACCATTTGTCAGCCCAGAGGCAACTAATATAGCAGTATTTATATCCCCAAGGCTTAATTTTCTCATTCTGTCAAATGATGCCAAAAATGCTTTTTTTGGGTGAACCCTTTCCTATGATATCCTAAGAATGCCTAGCCATTTCCTGTAAAAGTGCCAGCTGGTACAGGCCAAATCTATGTGACTGTGTGTCCTGAGAACCCAGTGGTGTCTACAGCTGAGGGCCAAGTCTGGAACCCACATCTTGGCCCCAGTTTGTTTTCTGTTGCAAATGTAAGTAAGAGTCTTGGATTTTCACCTTAGTTTTATGACCCATACCCAAATTTCAGGTTTTACTTCTTATTCTGAAGAATTAAAACATTCATCAATACAATAATTGGAAACATTTTAATTTTTCTTAATGAAACACAAATTACAGAATCACAGAATCACAGAATCTAAGGGGTTGGAAGGGACCTCGAAAGATCATCTAGTCCACCCCCCCTGCCAGAGCAGGGTCATCTAGAGTACATCACACAGGAACGCATCCAGGCGGGTTTTGAATATCTCCAGTGAAGGAGACTCCACAACCTCTCTGGGCAGCCTGTTCCAGTGCTCTGGCACTCTCACAGTGAAAAAGTTTTTCCTGATATTTACATGGAACCTCCTATGCTCCAGTTTGAAACCATTGCCCCTTGTCCTAACATTAGTTATTACTGGCAAAAGCTTGGCTCCATCATCCTGACACTCACCCTTTACATATTTGTAAACATGGATGAGGTCACCCCTCAGCCTCCTTTTCTCCAAGCTAAAGAGACCCAGCTCCCTCAGTCTTTCCTCATAAGGGAGATGTTCCACTCCCTTAATCATCTTAGTGGCTCTGCGCTGGACTCTCTCAAGCAGTTCCATGTCCTTCTTGAATTGTGGGGCCCAGAACTGGACACAATACTCCAGATGTGGCCTCACCAAGGCAGAATAGAGGGGGAGGAGAACCTTTCTTAACCTACTAACCACCCCCTTTCTAATGCACCCCAGGATGCCATTGGCCTTCTTGGCCACAAGGGCACATTGCTGGCTCATGGTCATCCTCCTGTCCACCAGGACCCCCAGGTCCCTTTCTCCTACACTGCTCTCCAGCAGGTCAGCCCCCAGCCTGTACTGGTGCATGGTGTTGTTCTTCCCCAGATGCAAAACTCTGCACTTGCCCTTGTTGAATTTCATTAAGTTTCTCCCTGTCCAACTCTCCAGCCTATCAAGGTCTCTTTGAATGGCAGCACAACCCTCTGGTGTGTCAGCCACTCCTCCCAGTTTAGTGTCATCAGCAAACTTGCTGAGGATACATTCTGTACCCTCATCCAGGTCGTTGATGAAGATATTGAACAACACCGGTCAAGTGTTCAACCGGTCAAATTGTTCAACTTCATATTTGTAGCTATTCTTCCTCATGAATATTCTATATTTCTTTCCTTCAACTGTCTATCCTGGTGACTCTATCTTCCATCTAGATTTTTCCATAATGCTCCAAGACTACTTTGATTTTATTTTCCATTTCTTCTGAACATAGAACTTGAGGCCAAATGGAAGAAGTTCAGAAGTTCAGACAGATATTTAAGAGGGACCAAAAGTGACCAGGGTCACATAAATAGATGTGTTCAGTGCGAATATCAGTTTCAAGATCATGTTGTGATTTTCAGATTAATGCAGTCATTACAGAAAAAATGTGTTTTGTGCTTTTCCTAATTCCTTCAGCTTTTATATATATGTCCCCATGTGTCATAAGACAAACTGATGGGGAAAGCGACCGGCATGGTTGAACAGGGAGCTTCTGCTGGGACTTAAGAGAAAGAAGAGAGTCTACCACCTTTGGAAGAAGGGGCAGGCTACTCGGGAAGAGTATAAGGATTTAGTTAGGCTGTGTAGGAAGAGTATTAGGGAGGCAAAAGCTCAGCTAGAACTCAGCCTGGCCACTTCTGCAAGACATAATAAGAAGAGTTTTTATAAATATATTAACAATATAAAAAGATGCAGAGAGAATCTCCATCCCTTATTGGATGCGAAAGGGAATATTGTTACCAAGGACGAGGAAAAGGCTGAGGTACTTAGTGCCTTCTTTGATTCGGTCAGACCAGTTCTCCTCATGGTATTCAATTCCCTGAGCTGGAAAGTTGGGATGGAGATCAGAATAAACCCCTCATAATCCAGGAAATAGTAGTAAAGGACCTGCTGAGTCA
>VZRW01004681.1:34700-198102 GCA_013398125.1 Aegotheles bennettii | reverse complement strand
AGTCCAGAGAAGGGCAACGAGGCTGGTGAGAGGTCTGGAAAACAAGCCTTATGGAGACCGGCTGAGGGAATTGGGGTTATTTAGCCTGGAGAAGAGGAGACTGAGAGGAGACCTTATTGCCCTCTACAACTACCTAAAAGGAGGTTGTAGTGAGGTGGGTGTTGGTCTCTTCTCCTGAATTGCTAATGACAGGATGAGAGGAAATGGCCTCAAGTTACGTCAGGGGAAGTTTAGGTTGGATATCAGGAAGAAGGTCTTTCCTGAGAGGGTGGTTGGGCACTGGAATAGGCTGCCCAGGGAGGTGGTGGAGTCACTGTCCCTGGGGGTGTTCAAAAAACAGGTTGATGAGGCACTTGAGGCCATGGTCTAATGGTCTAATGGTTAGGAATATGATGGGATAAAGGTTGGACTTGATGACCCTGGAGGTCCCTTTCAACCATAATAATTCTATGATTCTATGATTCTATATTACACCAGCACAGATTTTCCGTGAGTTTCAATAACTTATGTTTCACACAGAGCAATAATCACTCCCTAGCACTAAAGGAAAATCTCTTGGGAAATATTTTGCCCATTAGGAGGACAGCAGATGGCACTGCAGCTACTTTCCCGAAAGCACAAGATCAGTACAGAAGTTGTAGTCTAGAAAGTGATAATCTCATTTCATTGTTATTATTTTATAGATGCTAATCAACCATCAAAGCTTTATATCTCTAATGCACTAAAACTCAGCCCTGGTTTCAGAAGAGAGAGTCTCAGTAATGCTGAGCCATGTCGTGAAGCAAACAAAACTGAAAAAATGCATCAGATATGAACTACTGAAGGCTATTCAGGTCAATTAAACATCTATTGATTTAAAGGAGAAAATGACTTCTTTTAAACAGAAAACCTTTGTAGTTTTAAATAAAATGAGATGGAGATGTGTGTATGTGTAGGTGTCAGCCAGTGAGCCTGCTAACTTTCATATACTTCTTTCTCGCTGCAAGACTTCGAGTGAAAAACATGTCAAAAGAATGGCTACTTGCTCTGTTTCCTTGCAGAATGATCAGTAATTTATTGATTATGTCTTTAGGCAATGTTAAACTTTACCATGTAAAATTGGCCAAGACTAGATTGTTCCTTTTTGTTATTTCTGAACAACCCATAATTGCAAACTTTACTGCTATTTCTGTCAGTGCATTGAGGAAAACATTTGCCTTTATTCATGTAGACATCTAGTGACAGACATCATAAGAAATGAGACAGAATTCTGCCAGAAGAAGATGTTGTCCTGCCCAGACATTTCTGCCTGTGGAAAAGATTTGGACTCGATGATCTTAAGGGTCTTTTCCAACCTAAATCATTCTAAGATGAAAAAGGCATTACAACACAAGATCTCCGCCAATCCTGAATTTTGTCCTGTCCAAACAATATCTTAAATTAGGATTAATGGTTCGTCTTTGTTACTTGCAGACTCAGGCTTCTCTTTCTAGATTTGAACTTATAAAAAAGACACATAACATAGTTCGATTGATCAATAACAGTGCTCAATCAGTTAAGCAACAAAGAATGAGCTGATGATTTTTCATTACTTTACACATAAAAAAGGCAACTATAACTGCATAAAGTAACATGATTACTTGTTAACATGAGCTGTGTTTCATTTCTATGCATGGTAGTTCATGGCATCCACTTTGCACAGCAGCTCGCCATGCTGCAGCTGTGGTGCTGCAGTCTCTGACCAACACACGGCTCAGTCTGGTGTTTGCCAGGAAAAAATGCAGCAGCTGTAGCTTGACATGAAGCTCTACGGCATTCCAAGATCAAAATATTACAGGATCAGGCTCACTGTTTCCAATAACTTAACAAAAAAAACCCAAACGCCAGTATTTTCAGTAATCATAGATGACTAAGATACTGCAGCTATAAGGGAGGGTAATTTTAGTTGCCACTGGTTTTGTTCACCACTCAGTGAACCTCCTGAGAATTTGGTTCTCATCAACCTGTAATTGCCTTTTTTGGGAAATAGGAACTAATTTGCAACTAGAACCACAACAGAATTGTAGTGAGCATTTTTGTGGGTTCTAGTCTAATTTTGACTGATTAAGTCAATTTTCCAAACTTGTCAAAGTAATTTAGAACATGCTGACAGTACCAAGCTCATTCTCCGGTCTCATTCCAGGCTCTCTGATAAACACACTGAAATAATCTGGAAACCAGCCACACCTACCCAGCTGTGAGTGTTGTTTGGATATAACAACTTTCAGCTTGTGGAAAGCTGATCAAAACTGTTTCCTGGCTGTTGTGAACTTGCGAACAGACTCATGTTGACCTCTCAGTCTGCTCTAAACTATACCAAGTTGAGAATCATGATTTTGGCAGAAAACAGTGGTGAAAGTAACAGATTTGCAATATGCACCAGTATTTGCAATATGCACTGTGTAACAGATAATCTAGTCCAAACTAGACCTTCAAGAAAAATTCTTCTTATTGGACTTCCTTAATTTAGTTTTATTTGTTATTTTCATATCAGTTTAAGAAAGTCTGATCATATAAAAAATAACATCTAATTGGCTTAGGTATGTTTTCAAGGAAAAAAATGTTCTAAGATCTCCCAAAATATTATATGATTCATGTTGGACATCGAATGCTTTGAATTCACGAAGATAAGTCTTTCCAGCCATCTTACTGAGTTGAAACTTTGCTTTTGTAGCATATAAGGATGTCAAATTCATCAAATAAAAATTTTAAATTTGTTTTAATATGCAAAAGAAGTTAAATTTGTACACACCCTTATTCTTATGTGTCAGCAAGTTGACACGAGACCAGATTTATATCTACATCTATGTACATGCACATGCACATATATGTGTATATATTTATATAAATATAACACTTCTATCACTTGCTTTCATGTCTTTGTCACATGGGATGATATATGCCAATAGTGAATGAACAGGAGATAGTGGATCCGAGTGCAATTTTACACTCAGAAGTATCACAGAATCACAGAATCCTAGGGATTGGAAGGGACCTTGAAAGACCATTTAGTCCAACCCCCCTGCCAGAGTAGGGTCACCTAGAGTACATCACACAGGAGTAGAGACACTTCTGCCAACACTTTGACAGTTTCAGAGAATAACTACAGGCACAGTCATTTAAATAAACAAAATTTCATGGACAAATTGATGCAAAAGATCCCCCCCTTTTATATGTGCAAAATATAAATGTAGTTCAAAAAAAAGGTGAACACTTGTCCTGAAAATCTCATGTTTACCACTCTATGCTAGAGTGAGGTTGTTTGGATTCAAACACCAATAAAAGGATCTTGCCTAGACTTTTTACTTTTTTTTTCTCCTTTTAAAAGGCTTCTACATAGATTCACAGTTCATTGGCTTGTTCATGAATCGGGATGTAGTAGGAGAAAATTACTGAAGTGTTAGTTTTCTGACTTTAATTTTCCAAATGCATGTGGTTAAGTCCCTTGAGTGAAATAAACATATTGATGGAGGAAATAGATAAAATCTTCAACCTTTTTCTCTGTTAATTCTACACATTTTTAAACTTCAGCAGCTTTATATTTCTCAAGCAAAACTTACACCAGATGATTTACAATTTATCTAAACATGTTGAGTGATAGCAATGATTTATTTGTAATACACAAAGAAGTTATTGTCATTCTGTGATTCTAATGGATTGAGCCATCAGAGTAACGTTGATGTATGTCTGCCATAAACTAGGCAGCTTTATTACTTCAGAGATTCAGTTCTGCAGCTGTGTTTAGAGGCAATTCTATTTAAAATGTTCCTATAACTACCAAAGCCAAGACCAGTATATTTGTTTACTTTCTTGCTCAGCTTGCCAGCTAAAGACTTTTTAGGCGAAATTACACCTATACTTGGCCCTGGAATCTGCCACATAATAAGTTCTGAACTTTCTGCTTCAGACACACATATAATTGTAAATTAACTTTGCAGATTTGATCCATTAAATGATCATTTTGAAATGATTTTTGACTGAAGAATTTGTGATGTGGTGAATTTATATTTTTTCATTCTAACTCAACCATCTTCCCTAAAGACAAAGATGAACTGGCCAAAAATTAGGGGTCCGTATTTTAGGTGTTTGAGGGTTTTGTGGCTTTGTGGGTGAGTTTTTGTTTGTGTTTTATTTCTAAACAACTGACACCTGTCCAGTTACTGACAATTGCATAAAGCGAACACACACTGGAAAGAAAAGACAAAGACAAAAACATGAGACAAATTTCCCCTTATGGGTACTGTTCATTGTAAATGTAGCATGAGCACCTGGGCTGGGCTAGATTTCTCACTTTTCCACGAGGTGAACCACACAGGTGTTATCAGGGCAGCAAGAGCTGCGCTGTCTAAAAAAGTCATGCAAGTCAGAAGCTGTTTGAATGTCTGTGCATTAAAGTTTATTCTTTTCTTTTTGTCTGTATACCCAGTTCAGAATATAAGTTCTGAAGAAGGGTACAGTGACCCCAACGTTATCCTCAGGACATGGGTATAAATTCAGAAAAAAATAGTGTTTAATACTGCATTCAAAAGAGCTCTTACAGTGATTATGAAGACAATAATACATTTAAGTGCATATGCAGAAAACCTGGTGTTCAATGTGTGCAAGGTGTATCTCCATTCAGGAACAATCTGGCTCTTTGTTATAGAAAGCTGAGTAAACTAAACAGACAATGAACCATGGCTGAAGATTACCAGTTAGATAGCATGCCTTTTAACCATTAGCTTTAATCCATCCCAGTTCAGGCATCCTTATTAAAATACCTCTTCTACAAGCCAGTAACTGTCAAGGCTAAAAAAGATTTTTAGTTCAATTTCTATCTGGGAGAAAATGTAAATACAAAATATAATCTCATACAAAAATTGATTATTATTTTTTCTTGGAAACAGAGGCAACCCCAATAGTTAATGAACACACTTGTCAAAAAACCTTAAAAGCTAATGAGTATTACAAGTAAGATTCAGCAAATGGGAAAGAGTAGATGAAAATGTCAATCAAAAGTAGGATTTGTTAAGGGGAGTTAATTTAGGAAGGAAAAAATATCAAGGCTCCAAAAATGAAGAAAGTATACATGAATACAAGCATCCTTATAAAAAGGAATTGAAAGTGAAATTTAGAAATAAGTGTATACAGAATATATTTATTTATACTAAAAAGAGTTAGGAAAAGGCAGTCAGAATAAATAAAAAAATCACAAGCTGAAGGCATAAATGAAAAATAGGGAAATTCATACTTCAGTGGTTTAAAAAGAGAAAGGAGAAGGAGCTGAAGTACATAAGGAACTGAAAAGTGAGAAATAAAATAATAATCAGAGGTTTTTATTAGAAAAAAATGATAAAGTTGGTAGGGCTACTGAAAGGGGAAGAAAATACTACGATGGTCTTCTGTTTTAGAGGAACAAAGAACAAATAGAAAAAAATGCTTCTAACTTTGCAATTCTTACAAATATTTCCAGGACATTAGTAACATATTAAACATTATCTGCTATATTTAAACTAATTTTCAAATTATGATACCAAATATAAATTATACTCAGAAGTTCTGAGACTGCTTGGGAATCTCTGGTATTTAATGTTTATTTTGATAATCCCCCACAATTTTGGGAGTATAACAAAAGGCCCAAAGTGTGTTGATGTTTTACAATTACTTAAAAGTGTCAAGCAGGATGACCTGTCTACTTACAAACTTAACACAGAATCATCAAATTATTGAATCATTGAATCATCAAATCGAGGTTGGAAGAGACCTTCAAGATCATCCAGTCCAACCGCCTACCTACATCACCACTAAACCAGATCACCCAGTGCTACATCCAAGCGCATCTTGAACACCTTCAGGGACAGTGACTCCACCACCTCCCTGGGCAACCTATTCCCATACCCAATCACCCTTACAGTGAAAAAAATTATCCTAATATCTAATCTGAATCTTCCCTGTTGTAATTTAAAGCTGTTTCCTCTTGTAGGCCGTTTCCTCTCATAAACATCAAACATGAGGAAAATGGAAAAGGAATTTAGACTATGAAGAATAAAAGCTTGATAGCTGACAGGATTTAATAGAGGCTGTGGTTTCAAATAGGCTCATTTTCAGAAGGTTTTGCTAGTTTAGTTAGAAATGGAGAGTTATTTTATCATTTTTGATAGAGTCATGATTACAACTTTGAAGTAAATCAGCATCCAGCCTCATTTAATGGTTTCTAATTTAGCAGCAGTGCACAAACTGGGTTCCTTCTGGACCAACGAAAGTAGAGGTTGCCGGGGACTCATTCTGTCCCTACAGGTACCAGCTACATCAAGGGTTCAGTTTGCATTGAAACTAGCCTTAAGTAAAACCACAGAAATTCATGAAGCATAGATGTGGGTTCCTCAGAGCTGTAACCCCTACAGATGGACTCCTTCTTCACCATGACACTTGATAGTGCAGAAGTTGTAGGTAACAAAAGGTAACAAAAATTATTCCCAAATAAGGAACACTTGTTCCTACTGAGTCTTTGGTGGGATGATTCATCTACAACTGCATAAACAGGAATCAGTGTTTAATGTGAATTAGGTCCCTGGTGAATAAAATAAAAAATTATTAAGAGATCCCAAAGACAGTTATTATTTAAAAAATTTACAAAATAAAAGTGTTTGCTTTGGAATGCTGGAGAGACTATTTCTGACTCTAGGGATATGCCATACGTTCAGCAAATAATCATAAAACCATAGATCATAAATCTAAAGAAGGCTGATGAAAGACTAAAATACTGACAAAAGGCAACCAGACTGTGCAGTCTGGATTATTTGGTAAATTTGGTCCAATCAATCAAAATGCATTTTCATGTATGCAAATTGAAGGCCATATATGTAGGAAAAAAATGCAACCATATCTATCAGATACAGTGCTGTACTCTAGAAAGCAGTGACTCTGAAGTAAGTTAGATATCAAAGTAGGGAGGCAACTGCTTTAAGCTTTTGAAGCTCACTGCAAGTGTTACTACAAGAAGTGAGGTGATATTACTCACAGGCACAGATGAGATGGATGCTAAAATTTCCCACCATGTAAATAAACATTGCAATACTAGGTGCAATACTAATGCACAGTGTCAATTTGATTTCTGTTTTCTCCATTTCCCTTGTTGTCATAATGATGGTAGTAGACATGAGTGACTAATGATTTCTACGACAAAGGCCTCTTCTGAAAGATTTGATCCAAATGAAAGTTAGTAAAAACAAAAAAAGAGAAAAGTGTTACTAATATTGTTAATATTTGCCACTTCCATTCAAAAAAGTAAGTACTTTTCACAAAAATTTCTTTTTTTTTCTTTTCACAACTTTTCACAAAACTGTAAATTAGTCCATGATATTGTGATTACATATTCTCATTCAGTTCCACCAAATGTAGTAGAAAGAACAGTAAGTCATTGTCTCATTCTTTCACTCAGACTTCGTAAATAATCACAATTACTGTCAGATTTGCAGAATTTTATTTTTTCTTGTTGTTAATTAAACTGAGACAGTCTGAGTACTTCAGAATGCCAAACCTGTTGCAGTCACCCGCTCATTTGTCTTGCAGTTCATGAGCACCTTGTTCAGCAGTTGTTATGGTGATAATCATGTTTCTAATATTAAGATTTGTAACTAGATTAACACTAGGCTAGAAATCAAATACAGCTTGAGGCAATGCAGAGTATCACACAATGATATCAAAGAAATCACCTTTTTAGCTACTGGCAATTTTCACTAACACACACAAACACGTAGATACACACATTGTCCTTTCAGGTATTTGCAGAGTTCTTCACCTATTTCTATAAGTGACTGTCATCAGCATTCATCAGTGATATCTCTAAACATTCACCAGTGATGCCTCTAAACATTTCAGAAGCTCAGTAGCAAGCTATTTTGCCATGGTGGGAAAAATCTCAGAAATAACCCAGTTTCTCTCCAAGAAGGTATCATAGACTAATTAGGAATTTCAGGACTACCCGAAATGGTTAGTAAGTGGGAAAACCTCTGTCATTGCAATGTTTGGATATCACCCATACCACGTGGTGAAGGCTGTTTTACTCCAAACCTTTAGGACATGAGAAATATTTCTCATAAAACCACAGATGTGTGATTTCCCCTTTATTTACATGTGAAATGAATCAAAATTAGAAAATGGGATAATGTGTGAAATATGTAAAATATCACTACGTAAAATTTCTGAGACAGTTAAAAATATTTTGTTAATCTTGAATGTCATCACTGAAAGTCTTCTGTCACTTTGTTTCTGCCTCTTCATTTATGTGTGATTGTTGTTTGCTTTCCAGGGTACCTTGTTAACTTTCCGAGATCAGTGGTTGATAGCAACAGGCTTAATCCACATCTTTGTTTCAAAGATACTAAGTTTTTATTTTCATATCCTTAAAAAGCAAGTCTAAAATTCTGAGGTGTCTGTGACTTTCCCACATGAACTCTTCCAGAAGGCATTCTGGGATAACAAGGACACCATTCTCTTCTTGGTTTCAAGATCAGAAATTTGAGTGTCTGCCTCTTTGGGATGCCTCAGTCAATGCCCAATGCTCAGTCTAGAGCCCAGTTCTAACCCTACCACCATGGAGAAAGAAAGGTAACTGACCTCTCTAGTCTAGGAGTTTTCCTGTAGTGTTGAGCCAACATGATGCAATTAGTTCCTCTTCATGTCCTGGGAGAAACAGCATGGCCAGGATGTCCAAGGAAGGCAGGGAACCTCAAATGTCAGTGAATCAGAAATCCCAGTTCACCTCATTGGACTTCAGATACTATGGCTAATGAAATGCACTCTAGAGCAGGCATGAAAAAAACAAATGCTGTGTTTGGAGCAAAAAGTAATCGCTGTATCTCACTCCTTGTTCCTGATGAACAGAAAACGTGTTTATTCCACTGAGGACTTCCCTAATCCACTGAATAAGCCTTGTTTGAATATGGAGAAATCTATTCAAGAGCTGTTCAAGAAACTGTGTTTATTTCTGTGAAAATGAGAGAGAGTATGTGTAACCCAATCTAAACCCTGCAACTTCATTTGTCTCTAAGCCATGGCAAGAAGAAGCAGAACAGTCAATTTTAAAAGCCAAGATGACACACCAAGTTAAACAAAAAACACTACAGAGAAAATGCAGAAGCAATATTTTACATGATTTGGTTCAAAAGTACTTTTATTAGTGAAAAACAAATACTCATACACTCTGAGTGAAGAAAAAAATCAGTCATGCTCATTTCTGAAATATATAAAGCTTTTTTTTAAAAAAAATCAATGTTATTTCTTTGAAGATTACTTTTCTTATCAATGTTAACAATCTTGTTTTTGACTTACTTACCTAGTTCAGTATTTCCTTCTCAACAGACTTCCTGCTCTCTTCCTGCATTAGCCTGAATTGCTTTTACTTTATGTTATGCAGCAAATGTATTTTGTATAATTTAATTGGATTCTCCAATTCAAGGTGGTCTTTGGACCTGCTGTGCCCTATGGAAGATAGAAGTAAGAGAAAAAACATCTTGTGTAAAGTCTGCAGCACTTCTCAAGAAGTCTTTTTATTTTCTCTGCAAGTTAATTTCTTGGAATACACAGACTAAAAAAGAAATATATTACAAGGCAGTAATTTATACGCTGATGTTAGGCATTAAAGGGCCTGGGCTGGTTAAATGCTAAAACATTGACAGGAAAACCCCTATGAGCTCTCAAGGTGATTCAATTGAAATTTTGCATCTTGATACTGCAGTTCAGCTAAAATAGGTGTCTAAGTACTGTAGTATAGCTACATAATTTCGTATGGTAAAACCTTGACTGAATGCATAAGGGCAAAGACTGTCTTAGAATCATAGAATCATAGAATTATTTTCATTGGAAAAGACCTTTAAGATCATTGAGTCCAAATGTTAACCCAGCTCTGACAAGTCCACCACTTAGCCATGTCCCTAAGTACCACATATACACGTTTTTTTAAATACCTCCAGGGATGGTGACTCCACCACTGCCCTGGGCAGCCTGTTCCAATGCTTGATAATCCTTTCTGTCAAGAATTTTCCCTAATATCTGATCTAAATCTCTCCTGGCACAACTTGAGGCTATTTCCTCTTGTCCTATCACTTGTTGTCACGACGGAAGAAAGGACAGCACTCAACTGATTAATATAATCAAAGTGAAGTTGCTTTATTCCAGCACTACTGTCATTTTATACACATTGTCTGCAGTCGTGTTAGATGCTGATTGGTTCTTACATGTTAGTGACATTATTCCTTTTGACTTAACAAGTAACCATGGTTTCAGAACATTTTATAACAGTTTAACAACAGTTTAACCCACCCCTGCAAGCTCAAGCTTACCCCCTATTTCTTAAAACGGCGATGTAAACAACATGACCTTCAACCGTCCCTGTTACTAAACATAAGGTCTTCAGTGCTTGGGCTGCTCACAGGGTGACGCCCCAATTGCAACCATCCATCAACTTGTTACTTTGGAGAACAAACCAACATCCACTTCACTACAACATCCTTTCAGGTATTTGTAGAGAACTCAGTCTCCTTTTGTCCAGGCTAAACAATCCCAGTTCCCTCAGATGTTCTTCATAAGACTAGTGCTCTAAACCTTTCACCAGCTTCCTTGCCCTTCTTTGGACACAGTGCAGCACCTCAGTGTCCTTGTTATAGTGAGGGGTCCCAAAATGAACACAGACTTCAAGATGTGGCCTCGTCAGTGCTGAGTACAGAGGGACAATCACTTCCACCTGAACACATTGCTGGTTCATATTCAGCCAACTGTTGACCAACACACTCAGGTCCTTTTCTACGAGGCAGTTTCCAGCCACTGTTCCCCAAGCCTGTAGGGTTGAATGTGGTTGTTGTGTCCTAAATACAGGACCCAACACTTGGCCTTGCTGAATTTCATACAATTGGCCTCGGCCCATCCATCCAGTCTGTCCAAGCCCCTTTGTAGAGCCTTTTTACCCTCCAGCAGGCCAATACACACTTGCTGTCATCTGCAGACTTACAGAGGGTACACACAATCCCCCTGTCCAGATCATTGATAAAATATTAAAGACAACCGGTCACAGTACTGAGCCCTGGAGAAGAACACTTGTGACCAGCCACTAACTGGATTTAACTCCATTCACCACAACTCTTTGGGCTTGGCCATGCAGTCAGTTTTTTACCCAGCAGTTAACAGCAGGAAGCTGAATCAGGGGAGGTTTAGGTCAGATATCAGGAAAAGGTTTTTTACCCAGAGGGTGACTGAACACTGGAACAGGCTCCCCAGTGCAGTGGTCACAACATCAAGCCTGAGTTCAAGAAGCATTTGGATGATGCTCTTAGGCACATGGTGTGACTCTTGGGGTGTCCTGCACAGGGACAGGAGTTGGACTCAATGATCCTGGAGGGTCCCTTCCAACTTGGCATGTTCTATGATTCTACAATTCTATGATTCAGCAAAGCACTTACACATCCAAGCCAAGAGCAGCCAGTTTTTCCAAAATGCTGTGGGAAATTTCTTCTATGTACTTGTATTATGACAGGCCCAATAGAATTGAGTACTTCAAGGGTTATTTTAAGACACACTTTGTTGGTACAGAATAAGAAATTGCATGTAAGAGTTTTTAATGCTAATGGATATTACACAGTTTAAGAAGTATTTCCTTGGGACTATGTCCTATTTATGCTGTCAGGCTAAAGTCCTCTTTCAGATCACTTGCTCTACAACCTTTCACTATCTTCTTTTATTCAAAGGGAAGCTTAGATAATCCAAAAACCCACTTAGATAATCCAAAAGGCTTCAAAAGAAAGTTTAAGTTCAAAAGAAAGTTTAAGTTCCTGAAACATTAAGTAATTAGAAGAGGACATGTTAAAAGACTCAGCTGTGCAAGAGGAGTTTCAGCAGAGTTTGAGGGAAGGAGTATGAATCATCTGACAGTTTGTGCTGAGGTTATGAAGCAGCTTTACAGTCCTTACAACCACTGTTCCAGACTCAATGCTGTAACAGTAAAAGTGGTTCCTCAGCAGTGTCTGTTCAATCATATAAGTCCCAGGTGGGCTCCACATCGAGAACACAGCTAACACAGGTCATTTAATTTCATTATGCTGCGAATGCTACAGAGCTTGTTGTGATGTCTGGAAAATCCCAATCTCAATGCCCAGTGGAATTTTAATGGAAGATATGCAGCTGTCAGATATATATGTAATTGCTCTATAAAGCTGACCAGTCAAAAATTTGTCTTTAAATAGTGACACAAAGTAATCTCTTCCTATTCTGTCCCAAATAGAACACTAAAACAAAACAAAACAAAAAGAAAAATCAGAGAACTTGTATTATTTCTTACTTATTTAAGTAACACACTGAAATCCTGGCCAAGAATAAGTCACCATAAAAAGCTTACAGTGGGAAAATGTAAAAGGATAATGGCAAGCACAAACAACACATGAAACCTTTTCCCATTATATACATTATTGGAATCAGTAATTTTCCATAGTAATGCTGAACCAGAATGCAGTGGTTAATACAATTTATGACAGATTTTCTTCTTAAGGCTAGTAATAACCATGCTGTTATTTTACTTTCATTAATGCAACTGTTATGTCCTAAATGTATCTTTTACAATACCTGATCTAATCTGATTTATGATTAAATAATTCCATTATATACAATAACCTTACCAACTTCTTAAAATATCAACATTCATTATGAAGTTCAGGAAAGAAACTGCTTTTTTCATAACAATTTCCCTATATGAAAATTGTATTTTTAACTTCCACTGTGATATCAGACTGAAAACAGACTTTAAAATGCCATGCTCAGAACATCTGCAGACTTCATGAAGAAATGCAAAGTTTTACTATTTTGACTCAGATTTACTATGTTGAAGATCTGAGATAGTGAAGGAGAAATCAAGAAGGATATCTACTCTTCTTTCTTGAGTGTTATCTCATGTATTTATGTCTTTTCTTGTAAAATCCCACCAAAGTCCTTGCTAAGTGTACTCTAACAACTGTGGTTTGGTTCCTTTCCTGGTTAAACCATGTATGCACTAATAAAACACAATGAATAGATCTCTAGGATATTAATGGTTGGTTTGGAAATTTCTAGATAATAAATGAGATTTCAGAGGCTTAGGAAATAGTTAATACAGAGCCTGGTCTTAAAAGTATAACCAAGGCAATTAGAGAATTCAGTATAACTTCTTATCCTGAAAAAATCCAGGAAGAAATAAACAATATATTAGAAATCACCTAAAAGAAATTGATAAGTGATAAGATGGATTTGTAAAGAATAAATCATGTCAGATAAAACAATGACATGACTTTTTCCTCTGCATCAGGAAATAGGCCTTGGAGATACAAGAGAGATGGTAGGTGGTACATATTCTGTGCTGGGTAGGACTTTTGGAAATGTTCTTGTAAGGAAGCTGGGGGAATACAGTCTTGATAAAACCACTCCAAGATGGTTACTCATGAACAGGGCTAGAAAGCCCTGCTCAGAGGATATCCTTCAATATTTCACTGTTAAACTGGATTAAACACTAAGTCAACATTCTGCAGTGGCCTTTGCTATGTCTTTAGCATACATTTCATCTATAATTTTGTAGATGAAACAATATATGTATATTTGTTTAAACTTTTAGATGATCATACCTAAACATATTTTGGAGAACAGTGAAAAATTTTAATGTTCTTAAAAAAACAGTGAAGTATTTTGAAAAAATCCTTGTGTGCAGATAAACAAGGAGGAAAGCAGAGGTCTTCCAATGTGCATACATGCAGTTTCTACTAAGTAAGATAGAGAACAATTACTGAACTTGTATATAAAGTTCATATGTGCATCAGTGGATCACAATCTGATGGTAAGTTTGCATCGATCAACTTTTTTAACACAGTCACTCCTATTAAAGGCAGAAAGGCTTCAGATAGAATAATTCAGGAAAGACAGAAACCTAGAGGGAGATTCAGGGATGAGTAAAATGTATTTGTTCTGTATAGATAAAACAGAAGATGTGTTATTATGTTTTCTTTCATGTTTTGTTATATAAGAAATCATCTCAAAGAAGATGGAAATTAATTGTTCTTTTGGTTGTGTCTTATACAGTTTAAATTGCAACTAAAGAGTTTTAGGTGAGTTAAGAGTAAAAGCTTTCAAACAGTGATGATAGCCATCTGCTAGATAAACCTCTGGCATATGGGATATGGCATTTCTATCCTTTGCAGTTTTTCATAAATAGGGTCTTTTTTAGAAAAAAATCAGAAGTAGTTAACTCTGTCTTGAGACAACCAAATCAATCAAATTGATTTTTTTCCACCTTATCCATTCCAGTTTCTGAGTTCTGGACAGTTTTGGAGCTACAAGCTATAACTTCACTAAAAGTCATATGCGAACAACTCATTACTATGATTCTTATTTAAGCAAAAACCACACAGCACTGTTCTTGCAATGCAAAGCATCCTTTAAATGACAATAGTATAGCTTCTATAGGTTCTGATTACAGTGACAGAACTGGATACACAACTGTGACCAGATGCTTTGCCCTAAGTTTCAGTGCATAAAATAGGAAAAGCAACTGTAGGACTCAAATTCATTCAAAGAGACTGCCTACTGCTTTATTTTCATCAGTACTCAGCGAACATCTCCTCAGATACAAAATAGTAAATCTTCTGACTTCCAAGGACACAAACACTGCTGGGTTAACATCTGTATCCTGAGATTTTAATTTTGAATGGCCGAACACTGTAATTAAACTCAAGTAGTGAAACAGTTAGCTCCCTTGTTGATGATCTTCAGAGTCTGGGTGATCTTAGAGAAGTGTTCCTCACAGTGTCTGCCACAGAAATTCAGTCATTTCCCAGCACGCTCGGATGGCTGCTAGATTTAGCTGGTTTAAGACATTTTTCACAGCCATTTAGATAGAAAGCAAGAATGCCATCTGTCCATCACAAAGAGAAGAGACAATATGATGTCCACCATTGCAAGAGGAGTACAAAAAAGACCGCAAACTATCTGATAGAGCCAATAATTATTTTTGCATATGAGTGATTAAATATTATATTGTCTGTAGCCTATGCCTATGAAAAATCCAGAGATTCTGTAATAGAGATAAAATATGATGTTCGGTAGACAAAATACATCTCCAAGTAGGGCAAGAAAAAAAACAAACTCAAAACAAACAAAAAACCCAAACAAAAACAAAAAGCCTAGGGACAAAAAAAAAAGGGAGACAATAACCAATTTTGGCACCAAAGCACACTGATGATTTCATCACTGTGTTAATAATAGGTGGCCATATATCAAGAACTACCTCTCTGTTTCTGATCAATATATTTCTCCATTGCAACTTATCCCTTAGAATAAAAAAGACACACTTTCTTATGACAAACTTGGAAGTGATGAAGGAAGCACAAAAAGAATCACAACAAAGATGAGCAAGAATTAAAATACTTCATTTATTGAAGCATCTGTGAAATAACCCAAATTTTGTAAGAAGCTTTTGAAACAAACTAGCATTAGTTAGAGAGGTTTTCCTCATGGAAGCACACAAAATTACTTTACGGAAAAGCAACAATGGCATAGATGGTTCAGGAGCTCAGTGTGTCGGCTTCCTTGTCAACAAGCAGCAGTGAAATCCAACTTTGACAGATGCTGTATTTTGTGTTGATAAAAAGTGTTGGGCAGATTTACGTACTGTTCTAAAATATACTGACATTGAGACATATATCTAACTATATACTTAAATATTTGAAATTCTCTCACTCAACCTTCCTCCCGATGCCCTATCTCATGAGAGCATAGTAAGAACAGTTCTGGGAAAACAGAATATTGAGATTATGAAAGGTCAACTTCTGCCTCAGGCATTGATTTGTAATATTTCCAGAAATTTTAATTCTTATGACTGGCAAAATTCACAGATTCACTTTTGTGCTTCACTGGATGGATAAGGATAAAATAAGTGCACAAGCTAACAGCATTGAGAACCAATATTCCCAAATGCTGAAGTGGCATGTTTTTAAAAATCCAGATATCCAAAAGTCACTCAAAGACCACACTGAGTAGCTAACTTATGCTAAACCACTATTTTGTATTTAAGATCAATACATGAAGCATTATTCAAAAACCTAATTACCAAAATGAACATTGCAATAAAATCACAATATTGAAAGAGCAAAGAGTTTACAAGCCACAAAATGGATACTAATGCAAGGAGGAATTCATCACTCATCAATCCCTGATTTTTCATCCAATTACTTAGTTTTATGGTCTTTGCTTTCCAACATGAATTGAATTAGTTTTAGTTTAGTTTCACAGGGAAAAAATGGTGCCTTTGTATTAGCTATACAAAGTGTTCTGAATTTACTCAAAGTAATGAAGCAATATGATTGAGTTGCTAAGAAAAAGACTATAAAGTATGATTGCATTTTTTTCTGGTCTTTATTGCTTTCAAATTATTAACTTAGACTTTAAGAACAAGTGCAGATGGCTTCATAAATAAAAAAAACAATGCATATTGTTGATGGTTTTCAGAAGATTCCTTCTTTTTTTTTTTCTTTAAAGCTGCTTTTTACTGTGAAAGCACTGCAGAAGTCTTCTCTCTTGAGGAACAAAGAATTTGCCCAGTCTTTTGGTTCTCTAATATCTGGGTATATCCATTAATCCACAGCAGATGTTCTTCCTAGTTAATACGTATTTCTGTAATCAACACTAAGCGTAACTATTGGCCAAAAGGGCAAATTTCACCTATTTAGATGGAGAGTGAATTTTTGTGACTTCATCAATTAGTAAAAGCAGTGAAATTAGAGGACAGTTACTGAAACTGTCCATTTAGTGCCTTATACTCTGTGGTATACAACCAAAAGAGGTTTACATGCTGGTAGTTTGTTTAGGAAGATTTCATTAAAGTTCTTCATTAATGTTTTTCTTCCATTTTCTCATGATGAGATATCAAAAATGACTAGGATTCTCCCTGCTGTAGGGTTTCTTTCCTGATATATGGATATTTTTTCACCTACTGTGTATCTCAAGGGACAACTATAGAAAGCTCTGAAGAAAGTTAGCTAAGGGTAATACTTATACAGCAAGCTAAATATAGCTGCATTCATAATGCTAAGAATTGAATTAATGCTTATCAATAACTCATCATGATCTTGATTTCATTGTATGATAAGGACAAATCATTAGCTATTACCGGATAGTCATCATTTGGAGAACAAATCTAGAATCACTCAGCACTTCTTACTTTTTTATCTTTTCAAGATATGAGCCAATATTTTAGCATATCTACCAGATCTGTTCTACTTTGAAGCATAAGTTTATGTCAAGTCACGCAGCTAGTATTAAGAAAATCTTAACCATCATTAAAACTTTGTCTCTCAAAATAAAAAAGTGCATGTTCATTTCCTGCATAGTCACCCATACAACCATATTGATTTTATATTTTAAAAAAATAAAGAAAATATTTGCTATCTAGAATGCACTAAGCAAAAATTCAGTTTTAAGAATCTAGCTCCTATTATAAATCTATCCTATAGCAAAACCTGAACTGATACTGTCTTATAATCACTAACATAAGTTTAACATGTTTTGTGTTAAGTCTTATGGCTATACCTAGAGAGATTCTTCAATTATTTGTGAGCAAACACTTGCAAAAGTCACTGAGACCATTCATCAGACTTCTGGATGTTCTTAGAATTCCTGCTTCAACAAGTCTGTCTTACTTATATGTGGTCCATTTTTGTAGTACAATTATCTGGACTACAATAGCCACTAAACTGTCTTTTTCACTCAGTAGCCTAAGGGAAGAATGATTGTGTCAGCCACTGTATCTCTGTGGCTGTACCTCTGTGTGACACACAAAAATTGAGAATAAATAGAAAACTTGAGCTAGTTTTCCTGATGTGGAGTTGTATTTGTTTTTCTTTTTAAAACACCCACTACTTTTTCCCTAACAATATATAACAAGTTAATAGTAAGACATCAATAAGTCATAATATAAACAAAATAACAGATGCATACTTTAGGGTATCCTGAAATTTAACAAGATGTCTTGCATTATGCAAAAGAAGAGAATCCAGCTTTTAATATGCTAATTCAGCAGCTATTGCAGATATGTCTAATCTCAACTCCTCTGTAAATTGTGACAAGTAGTAAAGACAAGCTACATAGGTAAAAAAACATTAATATCTTCTTTAGCAGTTCTTGCTTTGCGGGTACAAAACTAAAGCAATTTAGCATGCATGCAGTCACTCAGTATAAACTGTCTAGGAACTGTGGACTTTCTCCCCGTCAAAATGAAGGCTTTGAAATAGCACCTTCTAATTCCTAGTCCTAGATTTTAACTTTGACAGGAAATTCAAGTATCAATAAGAATATATCATTGTTCTTGGAAATAAGCTCTTTGGCAGAATGATACCTCTAGGGTTTCAAAATGACAAATGATCTTCTTAACCATCTGCCTTGGTCATATTTAAGATCAAGGTCACCACTGTTCTTAATTGGTCACCATTAAATCATAATTTACCCATCTTTGGGTAAGTATTTCAGAGCTATGAGCTGGGTATTGCAAAACTTTTGATTTAAAAGTTGATTGGTTTTTTTCGATCTTTGTATTTTCCCATTCTTAATGTCTTTTGATTCAAACAGTCTTTGGAACAAGCATAACTTAAAAAGCATGTTTCACTAAATAGATGCTGCTAGCTGTGGTTACATTCATGCATTAGTTAGAGGGCAAATATCTTAGTTAAAAGATTACTGAAACCACCACTTGTAACATAGTTTCTAATAATTTGAAGAAAGCCAGAATTCCACCTAAACATATGCTTCCATTAGGTGCAAACGCCATCTTGTTTATATAATTTTGTATTTGTAAAGTCTGTTAACTAGATCCCAGGTGATGTTTTAGCAGCTCACAGGACCACTAAGATTCTTCTTTTCCTACCTGGAGTAATCGGATATTTAGATTATACTAAACATTTTTTTGTCTTTTTTGCCTCTGTGGTGCTAAGTCTCAGGTTATCTCAAAAGTCACCTGGTTGCCAGCATATGCACCACTGCAGATTTGTTCTAAGGACTAAGTGGGTGGCACAGACTGTCTGTACCTCAACAAATTTTTACCCTTGCTACTGAACTTCCATTGACCTTTAGCTTTTCTCCTGGCCCTGCCTCCCTGGGAAGGCAGACAGCTTACACATGGTACTGGGCAACCACAGGCAGCCAGACAAAGACAGCAGAAAATTCAGTCCATTGACTTTACAGTTTCTGTAGCTCCATTGATGCCAGTGCTATAAGCCTTTAAAATTCCTACCACTTGTGGAGCATGTTTTTCACCCAGTTAATGGGAGAGGAGAGGACTGACTATACAGACCTGCGCTCTTGGAAAGGTCCCAGTGACATAATTCAAAACACTGAAGAGTTCTTTGCAAATACACTACAGCCAGCTTGCAAATTACCTTTGATCTAAGCTTAGTAACTAGCTAGGTATGTGTCTAAATGCTTCCATTTCTTATCTAGTTTCCATATTGTTATATATTTTTCATTGAAATACACGATCTTCTACCAAAAAATTGAATTTCACTTCCACTTCCATCCTCTCTGTGTCCTGATACACAAATACGTAAAATGGAGATGTAAAATCAGCATAAAGGTGCCTTATTCTAGCACACCTTACTGCTTTTTCTGATATAGGAACTACAGTTGCTTAAATGTCATTAAATGGAATCAATGGTAAGAGAGCTGCCCTAGTTTAATCTTAATGAAGTGCAGCAATTCCAGTGTTGAAACAAGTTCCAAGTCTAATGAATGTAATGTTAAAAGTGCTGACACTGAATCTGTCCTGGGATAAATGCAGCTTCACAAAGTTCAACAACAAGTGAACATTTTTCAAACCCTTCCCCACTACAGATAAGGTTGATGGGAATTCTGCCACCACGTTCAACGAGGCCAGAAGTTCACCTTGGGTAAACAGGTTTTCAGGAGAGACTATATTTACAGAGCTGTGAGCCTCCCCTTTCTGCTATTGCTTTATCTCATGTCACTGCAGAGCTGAGATAAATTATCGTGTGCTTTAAGCTAAGATAATAGAGTGAGACCCTTTGATACCTTTTATGGGCTAGGTCTTCCACTGAGATTTATGTCTTTGCCCTAACAAGAGATAGTTGTTTACCTCATGCAGATGATGTTTATTCCTTTCAATCCAGAGACTGACTGTTTAGGTCTAATGCACCATGATATATCTTAACCGTTGTAGAACTTTTCATGGCAATTTAAGATACGATATGAATGTGAATAATTAAATACCATCCAAAAAAAACCCCCTTGGTTTTTGTAGGCTTTTGCAATAAAATGACCTAACCAAAAAAAAAAAAAAAAAGAAAAAAAGTTGTCTAGGTAAAGTCAGGTTGAAACAATATCAACAATTAAGTGAAAATCAATTCATTTCAGTTGAACTGCAACCTTCCTGCTTACTAAAGAAAACTTCCTCTGAAGGAAAACAAAATCATCTTTTAAAACAAAAAGTAAAAATTTTTTTAAAAAATGTCAGTGGTCAATGTTTCTTTTCTTTTCTAAATCTTATTTTTAGTTCAAACTAGCTATGATTTATGAACAGTTCACATAAGCCCTATTTTTTTAATTTTATTTTTTTAGGAAAAGTAATAATAATGAGCATTTTTTTATTGAACCAAAAAGGTAGATGGCATAATTTGGACATGTTAATTAATACAAAAATTACAGAGGGCTGTAAATCATGTAAAAGCTTGTAGTCTCGTGCATTTCTGTATCTTATGTAATGCACAAATAATGCGTGCAGCTGGATGAAAACTCTGCCATCTACTTTTCAGCGAAATAGCAACAATCGTTCAATGATTAAAAGATTGTAATTACCTGATAAATTTGCATCCTTCTCACTACTGATGCAAAATTCAAGCTGCCTTCTATTTTCTACTAAACTATATTTTTCATGGCATACTGGGTGAGTAATGAATTAAAACCACAAATCTGAAAGTATGTGAACGTCTTTTAACATATCTCGATATATCTAGATCAATTTTTCATCTTGCTTATTATTGAGGAAAAGGATGAAGGAACTTTAAATCAAAAGAAGTATTTGTCTTGGATAATAATCAAAACAGATAAATATTTTAGGAAAGAAATCTATGGAAAATTTAGATATCATAATTAAAAACATGTATTACCTCATCTCAGTGTCTTTAGTCAAACTAATTATCTCCAGCAGAGTGTTAATTAAAAGATTTCTCCACATGGTGTTTGCTAGTTGATTTTTCAAAAATAAGTCTGTGCAAAAATATTTGGAACTCAGGCAATTTTTCCTCTTAACCTTGTTCTCATTTTAAACAGGATATTGGTTTTGGTATTCCAAATGTTTACTGTTCAGACATCTGCACTAGATCAAGTTCATGACAACTAACGGGACAGGTGCAATTTAATTAGCACTAACTGTCACGCATTACCTTCAGACAGAAGGAAATTCTACTGTCCAGTCATTGCCCATGAAAGCTTGTTTTCCTTGTGTCACTGCTAATCACCTAAATACAAAGTAACGTTTAATTTTTTAAGAAAATAAATGTGTCTTTTAGCTCACTAGAGTGATATCAGAGGCTTTCATAGGTTTTATTTGTAATAGTATTTTTTGGCAATCTTGGAGGTCTGTGTTCATGTGTTTTGTATTTTGTGCTCCTGACCTCTGGTGTCATGGGATGAGGAAAATCTTTTAATGCTATTACTCAGGGCTGTCCAAATCCAAAGTTCCCTCCCCCAAAGCCCCTTACCCCTGGCTCAATTATTCTTCAAAGGCTGAAAATAGGTTTAGAAAACCAAACACTTCAGTAAAGATACATATGAATTATCATAAATAATTCATTTTCATACTTAATCTTTCTAACAGAGCTCAGAAAGGTGCCAAAACAACAGGATGGACAATTTATGTCAAGGTTTTAGCAAAACTACCCATATTATTTGTGAAAAAACTAATTCTCTTTGAATGTAAGCCTGGTTGTAAAGAAGGTAGCAGGGATACAGGACTGGATGGAGAGGGCAAAGTTGGTACATGATGAAGGTGGGAAAAGGAGGCTTCTGAAGAAAATTTACATGGAGCAAATGTAGCCTAGTCCTGTTATTTTTCTCAGACACGTTATTGACTTGTTTCTAAGACCACATAGTGAGGGGGGGCATGATATTTTTTCTATCCAGTTCCTTATTTGAATTGTGGAGACTGTTCTTGTGGAAAGAATGAAGTTTCTTCTTTTGTCCAAGAAATGCTTCATTTCAGAAAAGTATATAGGGAAATTAAGTCTACCTGAAATTAACAGTGCACTGACTATCTATACCTTGATCAAGACTGAAGGACAATGTTATCATCAGTCATAGCCTACATGGCTTCATGAGGGGAATGTCCTGCTTGTCAAACTTGATTTCCTTCTGTGACAAGGTAACCCACCTAGCCGACCAAGGGAAGCCAGCAGATGTAATACTCTTAGACTTTAGCAAATCTTTTAATACTGTCTCTAACAGTATCCTCCTGGACAAAATATCCAGCACACAGCTAGACAACCATGTAACACGATGAGCGAGCAACTGGCTCACAGGTCGAGCACAAAGAGTGATCGTCAATGGGGTAATATCTGGCTGGCGACTGGTCACTAGTGGGGTTCTGCAGGACTCAATCTTAGGCTCAGTCCTCTTCAACATCTTCATCAATGACCTGGATACAGGACTCAAAGGGATTCTATGCAAATTTGCAGATGATACTAAATTGGGAGGAGCTGTCGACTCCTTTGAGGGCAGACAGGCCCTACAGAGAGAACCTCAACAAGCTAGAGAGATGGGCAATCACCAACCACATGAACCTCAACAAGGGCAAGTGCCAGATTCTGCACCTGGGATGGGGCAACCCTGGTAGTATGTACAGACTGGGAACCTAGTGGCTGGGGATTCTGGTTGATCGCAAGCTGAATATGAGCCAGCAGTGTGCCCTGGCAGCCAGGAGGGCCAACCGTGTCCTGGGGTGCATCAAGCACAGCGTGGCCAGCGGTCAAGGGAGGTGATTGTCCCGCTCTACTCTGCACTGTTTTGGCCTCGCCTTGAGTACTGTGTGCAGTTTTGGGCTCCACACTCCAAAAAGGACACCAAACTACTGAAGCAAGTCCAGAGGAGGGCCACAAGGATGGTGAAGGGCTTAGAAGGGATGACCTATGAGGAGCGGCTGGGGTCACTTGGATTGTTCAGCCTGGAGAACAGGAGGCTGAGGGGTGAACTCATTGCAGTCTATGGCTTCCTCACAAGGGGAAGAGAAGGTGCAGGTACCTATATCTTCACTCCTGTGACCAATGACAGGACTTGGAGTAACAGCAGGAAGCTGAATCAGGGGAGGTTTAGGTTGGATATCAGGAAAAGGTTTTTTATCCAGAGGGTGATAGAGCACTGGAACAGGCTCCCCAGGGCAGTGGTCACAGCACCAAGCCTGAGTTCAAGAAGCATTTGGATGATGGTCTCAGGCACATGGTGTGGCTCCTGGGGTTTCCTGCAAAGGTACAGAAGTTGGACTTGATGATCCTGGAGGGATTAACAGCTGGCAGAAATGTGGTATTATTCAAATCTAATATAAGGGACACATTATATAGACTCTCAGAGACATGATTTGATTTTATCCCAGCTGTTTTATAGTAAGCTGAAAATTTAATAACTCAAATCATATATTCATTTCATTAGTAAAATAGGAATCAAAATCTAAATGGATAAAAAACTTAGTAGTATAGGACAAGAAAACAAAATATGTAAAACTAAGAAAATCATCATATATTGAAGAAAGATTAGGATTGAGTTTGAGTCTTGATTTTTAGTCTTCAGGACAGACAATAAAATTAGGTGAGGGTAGATTTAGAATGGATTCCACTGACAGTGGTTGCCCAGAGTGGTTTTAGAAAGCCCACCCCTGGAAACATTCAAGGTGAGGCTGGATGTGGTTTTGAACAACCTGATCCAGTTGATGATGTCCCTGCTGATTGCAGAGGGGTTGAAATAGATGACCTTTAAAGATCCCTTTTAACACAAACCATTCTATGAAGAATCACACTCTAGAAGGAACCATTAGATTTCCAAAAGCTTAATGTGCTTCCACCTATGTGATTTAAGCAGAAACAGAAATGTGGTATTTTGATGACTCCTACAAGAATATGAAAGAGAAACATTGAACAAGATAGAGCTATTCCAGAAACAGTTGAAGACAAGTAAAAAAGATAAAAGCAGAATCAACATATATATATATTTTAAGAAAAATGAAAAAAAATCTTAAAACAAAACCACCAAGCCCCCTCCAAAACCCTCAAACCAACCAACCAACCAAACAAAAAAATTCCACCCTGTACTATACAAATTAACATTGGAAATTAAAAACTGTCAAGGTTTAATGCTGGACCAGCAATTAAACAAATGGCAGATGCTCTTTATTAACCCTCTCTTTTCTCAGAAAAGGAAAGGAAAGAGAGTAAGGGAGAGAGACTTTTGAGTTGGAAACTAGACTACAGAGCTTTAATGAAACAGTAATGATGAAAGAAATAATAATGAAATATATACAGATATTTCTGTGACCTTCGTTCTGCATACCATTCTCCAGCAATAACTATAAACATCAAGCATTACCAGTGCTAGAAGCAGACACTGGCTGAAAAACGTGCCATTAATTTCAGAAAATGCAGTTATTTAGGAGAGACTTAACTGAAAAATAAAAATACTAAAAAGAAGATTGGATTTATCCTGGCTCAAACCAGGACAAAACTATAAAAAAATAATTACTCAAAATAAGAATTAAACCACAATTCAGTGGCACATAAATTTAACTCTCTGTCTTCCTACAATGTGATGAGTTTCACACTTAAGGTCACTTGCTGGTCTTATTACAGGAAGCTTTCATCAGAGCCTGAAAACTCTGGCTTTGTTCACAGGGATGGGAATTACTCTGGTGTAAAAATGAGGTGTAAGCAAAAGCCAGCTTTTATACCTTTATAAAAGCCCTTTATCCTTCAGCACAAGAACTTCACAAACCCAGCACACTGATAGCTGGGAGACTAAATCTTCTGTCAGTACAAACTGCTCAGGTCACAGCCATCCACAGGTCACAGAGGACTGAGAAAGGTGAATAATTAAGGAAAGAATATTCATACAGTTATTTTTAAAGTTCTTTTTAAATTAGCAGAATCTCAGTGCATGTGTTAAACACATTACTGACAAATTCTCACACGTGTGAATTCAACTACCAGTACGTGACTGCAATAGGCAAACAACATGCTGGTGTGCATCAATATAATGTATGATAATGTTCAAGGTTTCATTGAATTAGTAAAATAAGAGTTACTAGGCTAGATCATTGTTGAGAAAGTTTCCATATTTTCAAGCTATTGTTCCAATGGGGTAGATTAAATATGAGGTTGATACATGTATAGTGCTAGTTTTAGCAAGTTTTCTTGGATTTCATATACTTTTACATCTTTAGCAAGCCTTCACTTATTATCAGACAGTAATATGAATCATTAGAATCGAAGAAAAGGAAACAAGAGCAAAATGAGTAAAGTCTGTAGAGATATGTTTGTTAGGTCTGCGTGCATCTTTTCCCTTTCAAATTGCAGTATTCACAACTAAACCCAGCTTAAGTAGTTTCAGTCTTCAGGCTGCCAGTACAGATGAAAAAAAGTGTATCAAATGACAAACCAATGTCCTTCATTTTCCTATATTTTATATGGCAATCTATCTTTTCTGTACTTGGGCCCATTCTTAAATATTCCACATCTTGCCTTATAATATGTTTAATATCTGTGAAAACAGATGAGGATAAATTTCTTGGCACTATAGAAATGTCCTGTTGAACATTAAAAATGGTGTGGAGGTGTATTTTTTAGTTTTGTTGATTGATAAATCAATGACATTTTAAATAATGCATTTTTGACCTTTCAAAGGATAGAGAATATTCTGCAGAATGTATCCAGTGTTGTAGTTTTCTTTCATTAAGAAAGAACTTCTTAAGAATTAATCAAAATTAAACAAAGAAATAAATTCCAACAACCAGCACTGAAATATGAAAGCTGACCAAAAAATAAACTTATTTTTAGAGTCTCTTTTTTTATATCATTCCCTTCACTGCTTTTTTTTTTTGCTTTTGAAATCTGTATCATAATATTAATGAAAACAAAGAGTCAGGTTTTTACCTTTATCTTGATGTGCACTTTTTTCCATTTTCTAAGTTTCAGTCTCTTGGAAAATTGTGGAGTGGAAATCTAAATAAAGACAAATGAATTCTCTTTTTTTGCTGAATTATCTCCTCAGATGGGGAGACATGATTGGAGAGTATTTTCAACAACACACTTGAAATGTTGTTGCACACTATCAACAAGACAAATGCAGATGAGAGCAAAAACATTCTGCTTCCAACATTCTCAGGAAACAGTTACATTTTTCAGACAAACATACTAGTTTCAACTAACACTTTTTACTTGAAAGCTGTATAATCGAGAAAAGCTCAGACTTTAGTAATGATAGAGATTTTCAGAAAAAGCTGACACATGGTAATAAAATCATACATATGTGAATGACAACACTAATTTACAATTATTTAATTCCTTTCTTTTCATTCAGTGAATTAAGGAGTTCATTTCACATTCAGTAACAATTTAATATCTGACTTTGGCTTTGCTAGATGTTCCCTTCTGAGTTCAAATAGACCTATGCTATTACCTGTAAAAAAAGCCTTGGAGCTTCCCATCTTCCATATGTGGCCCACAAATTTACCTCCCACAGTGAACCACTGCAAAGGCCGGGGAACTGGACCCACAAGCCTTGTGAAATCAGATATCTGCACTAACAACAACAATCCTACTGAAGTTGTCTGCAATGAATAAAGGTCTTTGTAAATTATGATCATTAAAAATGAGCAATAAATCCTGTTGTCTGGAAAATATTGATTCTAACTACTAAATAAGACTAAGTAATCTAAGAACTTCAAGGAATGTGTAGTTTGGATCACACCAATGTCATGCTGCTTACATCCTTCTACAATATTGAATCCCATGCTAAATCCAACATGTGAAGAATGATTCGCCTGATCTTATTATCAGGTACTTTAGTATATCTCTGTACTGAAAAATTGTCATTTATTATCAGCTTTCTTTGACTATCAACAAAAAATTAAATGCTGGAGCTTGAGCTCTGCTTCTGCTTCCATGTGTTTATTTCCTCTGACTGCTCTCTCTTTAGTGTATAATTGCATGTATACAGAATGTATTACCAAATCTTAATGGACTGTTCTCAAATCCTGATAACATGCTACTTTAAACTCTAAAGAGAAGGATAAAGAACCTGTTTGCAACTCTGTAATTTACTGGTTTGCTAAATTTGTGAGGGCAACAAAGAAATTAAAACCTCAAGTAATATTTGGTCCAAATGAGTCAGTTCCTCAGTCAAGAAATTACAATTTTTGTTTAAAATTGTCTATAGATTTGTATGAAAGCGCATGTATTTTTTTTTGCCTAAACTACTCAATAAAGTGTAAGTTAACAGCTGATGAAATATATATTATACATTTGTCATTTTTTGTTATGGTGGTGCTACCCAAAAAGACTTCATCATACCAAGGCCTGTTATGCTCTCCTAAGACATTTGAGATCTTTTAGCACTGCAAGTGCTACCTTGATGTCCTTGGCCATTTTTCCTTCCCAAATGTCTATCTTGTCCAATGTGTTAACACTATCTCCTGGAAACCCTCAGAGACGGCTGAGGTTCAGTAGCGTTGCACACCTACACACCCTATGAAGGTAGAATGAACAAGTGACAGGATGGAAGCTGTATCAGGTTCACATTTTAGAAAGCACTCTGTGGTCTTTGCAGCTGGAAAGTCCCATGAAGTGATGCTGAGCAGCACCCAGACAGTCTGAATGTCTGGATATCAGTTCAAAACCATAAACCTTGCACTTCTCACATTTTAAAATATAAATATGATTAATAATGAGAACACAAAGATATTTGTTAAACATTAATATCCTAGTTTGTATTCGTGGTGCAGATTTAAGAACTAGGTCTGTAGAAAAAACAAGTATATAATTTCTTTCTTTTAATAAATTGAAATGGATCATCTATTTTTATATGTCCTTTCACATGGCTAACTTGCAGGTGCAAAGAAGTGCAAATGTATTTGGTTGATGATGTTAGTTAAGACAGTTATTTATATATCACTTCACAGAAAAGCCCTATAAATGTCAAGTCTGTCTGAACAGTTCTATTAAGCCACTTTTACTATGCTATTAGGCACTTTAAAAATAGTTCTTTATTAAGAATGTTTACTTACATATTTACTTCATGAGTTTGTGAAAGTAAAATCTTACCTCCTCAACAATCTGATCTGATAACCTTTCTGATAGTGTTGTATGCTTGAATTAGTCCTGAAAATCTTCTTGTTAATTATAGTACCAGGATGAGAAAAAGTTATCAAATGTGGATAAAAAAGGCTGAAGTGGACTCCTTAGCACTTGGACTCTATTAGCAACTCCTTGCTAATAGCAAACAATCTCAATTAATCTGAAATTAATTCACTATTTATTTGCCTTCTCTCAGCTTTCCATTGCCACAAGATATATTTGATAATCTGTGTCATATAAACTACTAATTATTCTTTAGATATAGAAAAAGAGACTCAGCCCAGGTGACTGAGCAGTTGACATTGTCTTTACAAGGAATGAAAACTTTTGTTTTTTAAGAAAACCAAAATGATTCAGGGTCAAACAATGAATGGTACTCAAAGGCTGCAAATTCAGACCTGTTGTGGGTCAGACATCAGCTTCACACTGAGCACCCATGCACTGCCACAACTGACCCACTAGATCTGTCAGCACCAACACTGCATACACTGTGACTATTCCTCTGGGATTTTCTTCAGAAGATAAGTTATTTCAGTATCTGAAGCAATGCTTAGGGAGCTCAAGTCCAAAACTGTACTCTAAAACACCTCTTCTAAACCAGTTGCCTAAATTTAGAAGTAAATTAAAAAAAACCTTTCAGTTCTACCACAGTTGACCTTAACCTTACAAAGCAGTTTTGCAAACCACTGGTTTTACTAGAACTCCCTAATACAACAATAATTAGTTACAAATATATTATAAAGAGAGAAATAGAGAAGATAGAGATGGAAGAGATAGGTCTTGTCTATGAAAGTCTTTTAGAATACTTGTTTTACATAATGGTCTAGATTAGCAAGAGAGAGACAGAGAGACAGGGAAACCCAGATCTTCTGCAGCTGACAGGAGGGTAACTTCAATCACATCTTCCCAAAATTTCCAAGCATAGGAAGAGAGATAGTAAAAGCTGGACCAAACTAGGAGAAGTGCTCAGGTTTCTCAGTTAAGACCTGTGGACTTCTGATGAGTGTCTGTATATTACTTCTTAAGTTGTTCCTAAACATAATTAGTTCAAGATACTCTTCCTTCAATAAAGGCATCTAATGTGTAGAAAAAGATGCCAAAGCCAAAGGACACAGGGAGCCCAAGAGACATACCAGAGACCCAAAGAATTTTCCAAAAGCCTCTTTAATATTTCCTCTTAACTCAATGAACAAGACTTATGGAACTACACACCCACAGTTTCACTAAGATTTCTGTCTATCTATTGTGTTTCAGACTTCAATGACTGGGTTTTCAAAAAAAGAAATTTGAATTCTTCCGTGTCAGTGCTGCTACCAATATGACATAACACAATTAATTGAGAGCTTTACACCAAAATAATCTATGTAATAAAAGTAATAAAATTTTTTCAAATAGGGAATAGCTGAGAATTTATTTTGTCATAATGTTGCTAACAGTCTGTTGTTTTTATTAGCTTGAGGCTTGACTCAAATACCTAGGCATGAGGAGGGATAGGAATGCAATGTCCACCTACCTACAGTAGATGATTCCTGGCTTTTTGTATAGGACTTCCAGACTGTCAATATTCACCCTGTGTGAGCAGCTGAACTGCAATTCAGTTCTTATTCTGCAGGCAACTCTGTAATTCATTTCATTTTAAGCCAAGAAACTAAAAGTTATATGCTGCAATACTTAAAATCATTATTTGGCCTGAACGAAAAGGGTGTTGTTTTTTTCTTTTTAAATTTTATTCAGTGTGACTTAAAGATCTTAAGTTAAGCCTCTGTTCATGTATCTGCTGAGCAAGAATAGCCTACCAAGTGCAGGTCAATATCAATCAAACCAGCTCCAAATACATTTTGAAAAGTGATTGCAGTGCCACTGACCAGTAAACATTAACATTTAGCCATGTTTCCATAAATAAACCCTTCCTGACAAAGCTTTATTGGAACAGGATATAAACTGAGTTAATTTAGAGACAGACCTGATAGAATCTGGGCATGTACAATTGGACCATGAGTGGAATTTGATAAACTGCAAAAAAGATGATATATAAAAATTAATATAATTACATGGTATTTCTCCAACACCAGAATTACAGTTTCAACATATGCAAGGATTAAAAAATACAGCTACATCCTTTTAAAACTAATGGATGACTATTTTTATGCCTCTGGCACAAGCAAAGCTACAATCTACCCTGTATGTCTGGTTGAGTGCCACTCATGTAGGTAGGTCTCTGACTTCTGTAAGGCTTCTGTTATGTATGTCCCACAGTCAATTGTGGTCCACTGGACAGCACAGCTTCATCCTCAGTAAATAATTAAATATGCTTCCACAGTGTGCTCAGAGTGCAAATCCTGCAACCTCTATGGCATTTTAGGGTGGCTATGCACATCTTTAGCTGTTATAACTTTATTGAGTGTCAACAGTGAAGTCAGTAAAGAACTATAATGCAGACTTTAATGAGAGTAGACTTGCTTCCCAAGTCTATTAATATGGAATCTTTATGGTTCAATATTTTCATTGATATTCATCAATGTTCTTTTAAGAATGCTGAATCAATTGCTCACTTTTTTGTGGAACATTAATTTAGCATATATTTTAACACTATGAACTGAAAGTGCCCAGTTATTGCCTCTTTATAGAACAAAAGCATTCAGACATTTTAAAGGAAATCAAATACAAGTATGCTATAAAAATAAATTATTTGTTTTGCTCTTGATGGAATCATAGAAATAGAGGTCATATAGATCAGCCTTCTACTTGAGACAGGACCATTGTCAACATTAGATGAGGTCAGCTGTAGCTCTGCTTAGCCAATTCTTGAAAAGACGCTCTGGGAAATCTGTTCCAGGACTGGAACAGTTCTCTCAGGGAAAAAGCTTTTCCTGGTATCAAACCTGAACCTCCATAACTGCAGTTGGAGCCATTGGTACTTACCGCAATATTGGGTGCTACAAAGAAGAGTAGTGGTTTTTTACTAATACCAATACAATTTACCAGTTGTATTTTTTCAATGCTATCAATGGCAGTCTGTATCATAGAAAAAGAATGCTTTTCTTTTGGGGAAGGTCATGGCTAAACAATGTCATGAAATGAGATCAGCTGTTTCAACCTGTAGTCCCAAGATTTCTGACAGTTTCTGGATCTCTTCTGAGCATTTAAAAAGCAAATAACTAATAATAGTCATTAAAAAATATTAAAATCATTAAAAATTATTAAAAAATAATTCATAGTCCTTGACACATCATGCAAAAACCAGAATTCCATTTTTTTTTTTTAAAAAAAGAGCTCTGCTAAGTGAAGCAAAATTTATTTGAAAGGATGTTTCAATGGTTTGGACTGGTGAACTCTGCTCCAATTCTCAGCTTCAATAAGCTTTCCTGCTAGATCACAGAATCACAGAATATTTTCAGTTGGAAAAGACCTCTAAGATCATCAAGTCCCGCTGTTAACCCAGCACTGCCAAGTCCAACATGCAACCATGTCTCTGAGCACCACATCTACAAGTCTTTTAAACACCTTCAGAGATGCTGACTCCATCACTTCTCTAGGCAACCTATCCCCATTCTCAATAACCCTTTCAGACAAGAAATTTTTCCCAATATCTAATCTAAATCTCCCCAGCACAACTTGAGGCCATTTCCTCTTGTTCTATTGTTTGCAACTTGGGAGAAGAGGCCAACACCCACATCACTACAACCTCCTTTTAGGTGGTTGTAGAGAGTGAGAAGGTCTCCCCTCAGCCTTCTTTTCTTCAGGATAAACAACCCCAGTTCTCTCAGATGCTCCTCAGAAGACTTGTGTTCTAGACCCTTCACCTTCTAGAGCTTTGTTGTCCTTCTTTGGACTCACTCCAGCACCTCAATGTCCTTCTTGTAGTGAGGGGTCTGAAATTGAACACAGTATTCAAGATGTGACCTCACCAGTGCCAAATACAGGGCATTGTACTATCACTTCCCTCATCCTGCTGGCCACACTATTTCTGATACAAGCCAGGATGCTGTTGACCTTCTTGGCCACCTGGGCACACTGATAGCTCATAGTCAGCCAACTGTTGACCAACACACTCAGGTCTCTTTTGGCTGAGTAGCTTTCCAGCCACAGCCTTCCTCAAACCTGTAACGTTGCATGGGGTTCTTGTGACCCTAGTGAAGGACCCAGCACTTGGCCTTTTGAATCTCATACAATTGGCCTAGGCCCATCAATTCAGCCTGTCCAGATCCCTCTGTAGAGCCTTCCAGGCTCAGGCAGACCAACACTGTCAGCCGACTTGGTGTCACCTGCAAATAAATTGAATTCTATACAAATTGCTCTTGAGGGTAAAATGAAGTTATAGCACTTTATCTGAGTAAAATGGTGTGAAGAAAAAATTTATTTCTTTTAACAATCTCATAAACTGAGAAATTTCAAAGATAGAACCAAGTAACAACCTAAACAAGACAAGCAGAATCTCTCCAAAAATGTCTTAATGATAAAAATGGAGTTTTGTCTGGGTAATTTTTTGTTTGGTTTTGGTTTTTTTACTGTAGGCAACAGAAGTTTCACATTTGACTTCACTAAGAACAATTGAACAATGGAGTAGAAGAGCACAGTGAGTCATGTGCTACAGTGGGAAAGTACTGGCTAAAGGTTAGCATTTGGAAAGCAGAGGGGCACATCTCACTTCTTGTGATGTAAGAAATAGCCTTGAGCAAATCTCTTCTCTGTCCATTCCCTCATCCTACTGCAGAAGTGGAATAACGTTATTCACCTCTTTATATAAAGTACTGAGTGGAGGACAAGTGTGCTATAAAAGCTGATGGTGTGACAGTATGACAAAACCGTCAAACATAAATACAGGCAATGACATTGAAATACTTAGTTTTATCCAGTCTTTTTTCCCTTTTTTTTTTGAGTGAAGTGTGAGATAATGACTACAAGATCTCCCGTTCAGTAAGTCGACATTTCTGTATTAAGGAGGAAAGGGTACTGTCATTAGAGGTTTCATTTTTCCAAGTGCTTCAGGAAGAGTTTGATGGACAAATCACTGACGTTCATTTGGAACGTCACAAAATACAGGAACTGTGAATATTGTATTTATCTTAAGATTTCATTATGATAGACTGTTCAAAGAAGCATTGGAGGATATCAAGAAAATAGATGTGATGTTTTGCTAACTCCATAACAATACTTTATATTCCATTACTGCAAAATAGAACTACTGGATTTTTAGTCAGGATTATGCTAAACATTCATATAGGTTTCCTAGAATTCTTTTTGATATTTTTGATTGTCAGGAGGCAAGAATAATTTCCTGTACTTCTATTTTTTTCCTCTGAGGAAAGTTTAAATGGATTTTCTTTCTTATCTAAGTTTATATCAGTCATAAACTTTTGTAAAATATTTTATATATTTTATATTTTTTTATATATTTATATATATTTATTTTTATATATTTATATATGAAGTGGTGTAGGAATTCATGGGATCTTCTGATACTGATCTGAATTCAGTTTTGGAGACTGCCTTAACTGTGTCATGCATCACTACTGCTGGTTTTGAGAATCCCTAAACTGAAGCTCTGTGAGTGCAAGGATGTTTGTTATACAAGAGACTAAACACTTACAGAACAGTAGCTACATTCTCAAAGTTATGTCAACAGTGAACAGCACAGAGTTAAGGTAATTTAAAAACTTCTGGTTTTTTTAGTCTTCTCTTGGAATATGATATTGTAACAACTTAGCTGGCCAGGTTTTCTTGCTTATGTATGTTGAATATTACTGATTAATTATTGTGTAGGAAATGTTACCCTATTATTATAAAAACTATGGTTTATTGCCTAGATTGGCCTATAGAAAAAAAGCATATATATGCAATTAACCTTTAAGGTAATGTGAAAATCAAATAATTTTTAAATGGAGCTTTGTCTTCTTTCATTCCTACGGGTTTTACTGTGATAAACAATTAATTGTATGTTGGGTTGCATTTAGAGGACAATGGCATGTAGTGAACCAGCCATTTGATAGCCTTTGATTCAACACGCAGCCACATACCAAAGGTCATCTTGAGGAGCAGGAAACAGGAAGAACACCGATTATTTCCAGGCCAGAACACCAGAAGGGACACCGGAAGACACAACAGGAAGTCAGGTGGCCCAACCTCTGGATTACGTGGAAGGGACATTACCAGGAAGTAAATGGACCAATGGGAGTGTTGCTAATTGGACCAATGGGAGTGTTGTGGAGGTGCACAACTGCCCCGTGCATAAGGGACTTTAACCAATCAGAGAGCGTGGAATAGGCGCGTGGTCCCAATGTATATAAAGGGATAGTAAGCAAAATAAAACAATTTCCGCTTGATTCACATTGGATCGTGCGGAGTCCATCTTTGGTTCCCCTCAGTTGTAAGCAACTGCTGTAGAATCTGGTCCCTGGTAAATTTTCCTGTTAAGCAATTTTCTCAGGATTTCCCCTCAAATATATATATTGTAAATGGCATTTTTAAGGTGTGCACTTTCATGTTGTGTAGGTCTTTGCTTGCTGGCTGTTAGTGAACGGGTAATTTTGCTCAAAGGATGGGCCTATCTTCTGCTAATTCCTGCTAATTCCTGCTCCCACCAGAGCAAAGCTATTGATGTTTGGCTGCTCAACTCCAACAGATTTAAATGCTGTTCCCACTGCAATTCTTACTGCTAATGTCAAAGGGATCCATGCGTTTTTAAAGTGATTCATTGTAACAAAGAACATAAACAAGTGAAATCAAACCATATGCAGGAAAACCTACAAGTCCATGTTCAGAGCAGAACATTTGGCACTGCACCACATAGAAAACAAACAGGTTTTCTACTTATTATTACTATTCATTTTTTCTTGTATGTATGAATCCTAAGGACCAATTTTTTTTTAATACGGAATTTTTTTTTCAGCCACAGGCATCTAGTGCTCCCAACATGAAAGGAGAGAATTTCAAATGAAATTGAAAACCATAGCCAGTGGCAATGAAACAGGTATCTCAGTTAATTTTGTCAAAATTTCTGACTGTAAATCGTGTATTTTGCTAAGTAAAATTTTATTGAACTTGAATGCATGCATTTCTTGTTCAAGTGCAAAGAAACTGGCATAAATGACCAAATAGGAATGATGGGGGACTGAATTAATTGAGTTTATTAACAAAGCTGAACCACAACCTTCAAATTATTATTTTACTTTTTAAAACCTGTGTAATTTCCTAGTTATGATTACTTTTTTGCTAAGGTGCTGACAGTCCCCCAGGCTTAGGATATGAAAAATGTAATCAAACTGATAATTAATTTGAGATCCAGGTTCTTCCCTCCAATCATGATAAAAATTAGGTGGCTGTGAACAGCGTTTCTGAAACCCACAGGGATGCTACGAGAGGGAAGCATTGCTACACTTGTTAATGGTACTACTGCCTGATTTCAGTGTTTCATTTAAAGAATATGTGGATTTCCACCAGCCACCTTGGAATCCAAAATCTCATTTCCTTTAGCCAAACTTCCACAATAATACTGTAGCTGTGTTAGTCTTGTGTTTAATGACTTGGATGTAGGATCATGTATATTAGTTATTTAGATCACTTTTAGCAATTTAAACTTCACTCATTTTCACCATAAATTAAACTCTTGTGTGAATATAGGGGAAAAAAATAATTTTCATTCCAACTGTATTAATATCTGTAGACTATAAATTTGACATTTGCAATCATCAAATGAGCATCTACATTAAGAGAGTAGCATGTGTGAATACATCAGGATAGCTGAGAAATACAAATTGAAAAGTGTCTAAAAATATCAATTTTCGTTTATTTCATTTGTTTATTCAGCAAGAACACAAATTCTAGTCATGTATGCACAAATTCCTGATGTTATCACACTCTGAGAAGCCAAAATAACTCCAGCTTTTATCTCTGATAAGATGATGTAATTGGAATCTGGAACTAGTCTATAGTCTTAATTTTGCTTTAGATAATTATTTTTTTTTAGGCTAACATGAACCCAACAGCCCAGACACCCAAACAGATGACTCTGGTATGTTATGTCATGCCATCTGGCATGTAGTAGCTTTTCATGAACGTGTTCTTAGCTGTCAGCACCTGCAAGGCTTAACTTAGTGTGCAATAAAAGAGATTTTTATAAAACTGTACTACCCTGTATATCCTCAGGTTACAGTCATGTCCATGAAACGTTACCAAATGCCAGCTGAAGCACAATTACTTCCTAGATGGTGGTTCATGTGTGTAAGCAGCTCTAGAGTTATGATACCTATCCTCACTTCAGTTAACTGTGTCCCTGTGTTATATGTAAGATATAACTATAACTCTATGTGAAAAAAAGAATCTGAAGTTTTGGACTCCACATGTTTTGTATGTCTGGAGACATTTCAGTAATGCTGAGTGTTAGAATGAACTTTCAATGACTGATGAATAATTCTTTTTCATGGTACCAAAAAATGAACCCCAGCTTTTATACCTTGTACTACTTATCCCCTAGTTGTGCAGTCAGAAAGAATCTCTCCTTGTTCAAGCTACAACAGTAATACTTTGTTCTATCACATTTTGCTCAAATAAAATCAAATCATCAACTCAGATAATCCAATATTTGTCCCAGGTGATGCCAAAATGATGAGAATAGTGTGTTCAACTCATCACAGATAACAAGAGAGGGAAAATACTCCTCTTTTGTAAAGATATGACTCATTAGAGATGGAATTCATACTTGGTAGAATAGTATGTTCTTTCAGCTACTGATTAAGTCTTAGCTAAGCTCAAGTTAAAGTGTTGAAGGGACACACATATTTATGAACAATTCTAGGTGTTCTTTTTCTTTCCAAAAAAAAAAAAAAGCTGTCACTAAGGGACATGTCTTTGAGTTGTTACTTTGCAGTTTCAGTGTGTTTTAATTCATCCTCTTAATATTAATTACGAAGTTTCTGGGGTAAAGAATTATTTAATTCAAATTCAAACTGGCAAAACCTTTTACACTAGCAGGCAGACCTGCCAAGTTCTGCTGATGTTTCCAATGTCTAAAAGTTCTTGAATGTGTAATTTTAATGCCAGAGCCACATGGAAGCAGACTAGTAAATTTTAAACAGGGTGCAGAAATGTAGGCTCCTTTTTAGAGTATTCCATCCAAATATCATTGATTTTGATTAAAGCTAGTTCTCTTGTCCTAATCAAACCTATAGCAAAATAAACTAAGACCTCCACATGCTCAAAACCGCAGCTTGGTTGTTTCTACATAGTCACATCTGATCTATACTGTAATAAGATGCTCCTGGCAAACTAAAAGAGTAAAATTTTTGCCACTTGAAAGATGCTGTTGCATCAGTATATTTTCTGCCATCTCCACATGTTTTTACAGCTCTCTGAAATAGGTCTGAAGAATAAGACATTAGTTCATAAGCAGTTTATCATGGCAGTGTTTCAGAGTGGGATTCAGCTTAATTTTAGACTAAACTTGAGGTTAAGTGGGTTATCTTCACCTGTTCCCTATATAGTCAAGGAGCAGACATTATCTGTGTAAGACTTCTGTCTCACATACATAAGCAGGTACATACATGTCAGGTCACAAGAGATGCATACAAATGCCCTGCATTATTTCTTCTTTGACAATCTGACAGCAGAAGTAGTGCAAGTTACTAACTTAGACCAGATGTCTAACTTCAGGGAAATAAAGTTACAGGAGCTAATCTGATTCTCCACATTGATATTCAGTCAATAGCCACAATCAGTAACACTCATAAATTTTGCCTTACAGGAATACAGGTAATTACTGTGGTTAGTATTCCCACTGTATCTTGCTTCAAATTAAAAGTTACACTTGCTTTATATTAACTGATTTGGACTCATCTCTATGTACAAATGAACCACTTATTTTTCTGATTTGGAATTGTTTTTTATTGTTTGTCAGTATCAGATCTTTGTTGATGTCCAAGCTGCCATTCACTTTATTTGTTACATTTCTCTTCAGAAACAAAAATAGACTAGACTATTTCAGTTGGAAGAGACCTACAATGATCATCTAGTCCAACTGGCTGACCACTTCAGGGTTGACCAAAGGTTGAAGTATGTTGTTAAGGGCGTTGTCCCAATGCCTCTCGACAGGCCTGGGGCAGTGACCACCTCTCTAGAAGCCTGGTCCAGTGTTTGACCACCCTCCCAGAGAAGAAATGCAGCTTTGAACCATTGCCATGTGTGCTATCACTGGATCCCAGGGAGAAGAGATCAGCCCCTCCCTCCCCACTTCCCTTCCTCTGGAAGCTGTAGAGAGCAATGAGGTCACCGCTTTTCTCCAAACTAAAAAAAAACAAAGTCCTTAGCCACTCTTCACAGGACATTCCTTGCAGCCCTTTCACCAGCTTTGTTGTCCTCCTCTGCATGCATTCAAGGATCTTCACATCCTTAAATTCTGGGGGCCAAAACTGCACACAGTGCTCAAGGTGAGGCTGCACCAACACTGAATAAGTTGATAATGTGTGAATACCACTGTTTTTCATTTTGCTTTTTCAATATTAAATGAAGTCAGGACCAATTTCTGCCCAGCTCTAGATAGATGCACATTTCATGTATATGAGGTTCAAGTGGAGACAAGGATTTATATATTTGATAACACCAGTCCTCAGTGGCAGACCAAGAGTGTGGTTGGATCAACATTCAGTCTGTTATCTAGAACTCGGTATAAATTAATACATGAACCTTTACACAATATAAGGGAGTCAATGATAAAAATAAATCTCAAACTACTGAATATAGAGCCAAAACCAATTTTCCTGTTGCACTCCAATCTTTACAATGGAGATGTTTGCCTGGGAGATTCAAAACGTGCATCTGAACATCATGGCACATTTTTGGAGGTTTGTGTTAAAGACATGGGAAGGAAAGTGTGTGCTTCGTCAGGAGTATGTGGGCTGAGAACATGCTTTGTTCCCACTTCAAATGTGGAAATGACATCTTGTTCACCTAACATGAGGCTGTCCTTCAATTAATAAAAGGCATGAAAATCACAGATTGAGCATGTATGAACCAGAAGAGCATGCACAGAAAATAATTAGAATTTAAGCACTGACAGAACAGGAGTGTAGCACATAGCATTGAAAGATTAATTCCACTTTTCAGAGCACTTCCACTCATCATCCTGCTTGCCAGCAGATGGGGGTGAGGGACAGGTTACTTTTCTTATCAGTACATCACAACGGTGTAGGCACAGCAGCCTTCAGAGAGCTCTGAAGCATTGCACTAAATAGTACCTGTGTGCCATAGCACTGCCTTGTACCACGTCAGTTTATAGCTTAATCATAACTAGTGGCATTGTCAAAAAGAATTTTACAGGTGTCTATTTTGCTCCCAGCCAGACAATTAATTGTCTCACTGGTAGATTTATACATAAGGAACCACAGGTTGTTTGCTCTTCAGAATACAAAGATAAAAACATCTCTGTAAAAGTTTATGTTTGCATACACACAGCATACAAAGTCAAGTAATCAGAAAATATTTGTATACAGGAATCTTACATAAATGCATGTGCATAGCTGGCTGCACAGAGAAAATCAAATTTTGTGCAATCTGAGTTTTCAAAAATGTTTTTTCAATTCGGTTGGGTAAGGAAGGAAGGTTTCTCCCTGTTCAAGCTTAGCATTGGCTTACAAATACAGAACTAGATTTCCCATGGTTTGGCCCTTCCCTCTGACTCCAAAGAGATCATTTGTCCAGTCCCAAAATAAAATATTGAATAGGGAATGGCAAACCTATCGGATTAGGTGTGGACTGTAGAAAAACAATCTAGGAAAAACATTGTGTCCATTCATAAAAGGTTAAAAAGAGAATAAAATATTTGTTTGATTGGTTCCCCAGAGGATTAACAAGGCTGTTCCACAAGGGTAGGACCTGAGAGCTCACTGGGTGAAGCACTGCTGGGACTGATGCCAGGAAGGCACTTAAAGTCGAGCCAGAGCACAAACATAGAGCTGTGTCTCTTCTGCCAGAGCAGAGTGAACCATCACATTCTGCATGACCGGCTCTTCCAGGAATCCCTTTGTAGAGAAACTAATGCTTTATTTTGAGAAAAAAAAAAACACATAAAAATCTGAAGGTAGTGGTGGTGAAATGCTCTCTCCTACTGATACAACAAAGACTTTATTTGAATTTTGTAATGTAATTTTTTTAGGAAAAACTACATAGTAACTCTTAACAACCAAAGAATGAGTGCCTCATTGAAAAAGAGTTACTAGAAGAAGGCACCAGCACAGAGATGAAGGTATTAAGCTGTAAGGAGAGTAGATAGTCTGATAAAAACTTCTTGGCAGAGAAGTGGTTCAGGTGTTTTAAATATCACCTTCAGTTTTAAACTTGACTAATGAACTGAATGTGTATTTTTTAATCTTTTTTTTCACTAGCTAACAAAGCCTGTTTCTGTTTTTTTCACTGAACAAGACAAGAAACCCTTACATCTTGGTTCTGAGATTCAACTTCTCATCTCTCACCAGGAGCAGGAAACACAAAAAATATGTTCTTCTGTATATTTTGTGATTTTCTGTATGGTCCTGAATTACACTCAGTCCTTAGCAAATTTATTATGTCCTGCACAGGAATTTACTAGGTATCTCATCAAAAACATTGATATTAAGAAGTAAAGGGAATAAATTAGGTCCCTAAAAATTGTGTGGTGCTATTTAAGGCATCCTAAAATAACCAAGATCCTTGAAACAGAGCTCCCAGAAGAAATGTCAGAGACCTCTGGAGAAACTCCAGTCCTCTGGAAAGTTACCCGGAGTCCAGGAAGGATATTCTAAGGCATCAGTTAAGCACCTGAATTCCACTCAAAATATATTTACCTTTGTAAAGTAAGATGGAGGTTCAGGCTGTGCTAGATAAATTAAATAGATGCTAGAGTGAAACTATGTGATGACATTGCTGTGTAACCTTAATTTTAGATGGAAAAAGCTGCTGAATCTATTGTGTTTATTGAATTTCATAAGAGGGTTTATTATGAACAGCTAAAGCAATTAACTCTGCTTTACAGAATAGCAGATGCCAACACAAAATGATGATTCATACTCTTTTTTGTATGAAGATTGCTAAGTTTTATCTTTCGAAAGAGTGGTCAGAGCTACTCTGACTTGGCAGTGGAGAGTGAAGAGGTTCTCCCTTGTACTCTGTAAATCACTTACTAACCCATACACTCAGGATAATTTTTTATCCTTTGTGATGGGTTACATACTTTCATGGATTTCATGGTTCGTCAACCTGAAGAGGATGCAAATCTGTATTTTCTACCTACCCAGACAATATACATGGCTGTTTCACAATGAATATCATCTGCTCCAACAACGTTTTACAAAAAGAAACTGAGGTTTACTGGGCTGAGAGTACAGGCATCTGGAGATAACAAATGGTAAGACCTGGATTCTAGCTTTTGTCATGAGGGCTACTAGACTTTTTTCCCCCTATACAATATCTTTTAAGTAGGGATCAGAACCTGTAACTCCCTGGTCAAATCCTAAATTACCACTTAGAGCATTGGCAGGGTTTCTGCACTGGGCACAGAGTGTGTCATGGAATAATTTATTGGAGAATTTAATGGACTTGCCTAAAATTGACTTGAATATCTTGTAGAATTTCCTTCTAAAACTGTCCAATATTTTAAATTTCAGAATCTGTCACATTAATAAATTCTAAAGATAGTCTTAGTCTTATGTTTCACTCTGGCATAGTATTTCTTTTATTATTGCTTTCAAGCTTAAAATAACACAAAGAATAAATGGACACAAACACATAGTGAATATCAGCCCATTAATTGGTTTAAATAACTCCTAAAAATAGTGCAGAACATTGACTCTTAATGAGTTTTGAGAAGAGATTAGTTTTAATTGGATATATTTGCTGCTATATATTTGCTAAAGGAAAAAATATGGATAAGGGTATAATACAGCCATAACACACCACTTTCAAATTAAATTAGTATATTTTAAGCAATTATATTTTGTATTTAAATTTTAAATAATAAATTCAATTACATATTTATATACTTATATAATACCTTAGTATATTGTCATATATTTTATATATGGTTGTATTTCCTGCTAGAAGAGAATAATCTTTAAGCCATAGTTCACACTTATCAACTTAGCAAGTTTAGCCCATAAGTCAGGTTTATCAAGTTTTATCATCATAACAATGGAACAATGTGACACAGTTAACAATAAAATCTTTAGGTTAGGGTTATTTTTATGCCCATGCAATTTTGTAAGAGTTTTATTTTTTATTTTATAGGACATTCAAATACTTTGGTCCTGCATATGGTTCTTAAATCTATTGCACACTTGTAATTCTTTCTAACCACCTATTAAAGTTATCTGCTCCCTCAAGAACACTTAGGAAATTGTCCTCAGGACAGAAGCAGAAGCAAGGCACAGTTTCATGGTTCCTTTGTTCTACCTTCTGCACCTATAACAAAGCTTCACCTTTGACTGCAGGTGACAACACTGCTAGAGATGTTTATATGTAACAGAGTAACACCTAGCAGTGTTAAAACTTTTGCTAAACAACAGTTACTGACTGTGATTAAAAAGTCAGAACTTAACACATAGGGATCAGAAAGAAGAGCTGGCAATGGCCTAGGATGGTGAAGGGTTGAAACCCATTCTTTCCTGGCCACCATCCTGAATTCACTTGTTCTCTCTCTAAATAACACTCGAGTGTTGCTTAGGTGCTCAAATGTATGTCTGGCCGTTAGCAGGAAGCATGACACTAAGCAGATTTGCCACCTGATTCCCTGTATTTCAGGAAAAAGAAATCCTATACTACATAAACTCTTCTAGTCATCCAGTGCAGTTATTCCTCTCTTCCACATTAAATGGTGAGTCAGATGCTGTTAATCAACTGAGTATTTCTGACTTCCATTTAACACTGCCAAATAACTCTGTGTGAAGTTCTGAGTTGTTTTTTAGACCACTGTAATTTTTCCCTTCTTAACAAGGGCTTCACTCTTAGTACTGGTGTTTTTGAAAGCTGTGCTGAAGAATTACTGTGAATATTGAGTACTTGCACAGGGAGCATATTCTCTTTCCCTGATGACTCATAACACCTGGGCTCAGCAAAAGCAGGACTGCCTGCTCTATGTATGATCTGAGGATCACAGACTGTTTTGTCTTGAATTTTAAATGAAAATTATTAAGATAACACAGGAACCCTGTAAGTGTGATTCCTCTAATTTTTTCATGCTCATACTTTCTTGGAAGAAGAGTAACATCTCTTAAGGAAATTCAGATGTCCGACCTGAGAAACAGTCTTCAGTGAAGGGGACTCTTTTGCAGTTAATGTATATCATGTTCTAAAATCCAAAGTGTGGATTTCCATAAAGAACATTCCCTACAGCAGACCAATGCATCACACAATGTAGTCACAATACATTTTTACTTGTCCACATACGTATGCATATATATGATTTTCTTTCTTAACTCTGATAAAACTTGGGTGGAATAAGTATATTACAAATCTTTGATTCTTTGCATATATTTATAAATCAAGATGAAATATTGCTTCTTCTTTTAGGTATGATTTTATTTTCATTTACTCTTTTCCAAGGAAATTAATTCACATCCACAATCACTCTTAAAACAAGCCACCTGAATAAGATAAATAGATTACTGTAAGTTAATAAGGATGAAATTTTAAAAGTCATAGAAACTTAAGGTGAATGAGGATCAAATTTGGAGCTTCTTGGTCTTTAATAGAATTTAAATACTATGCTATTGTTCAAAAGTGAACTCTACTTTTGATGATAATCATCCTCTTACTGGTTTGGTAACAGTTCATTATAATTTAGGGTGACTGTTAGTCTCTGCCAGAGTTTTACACATTTCTCCTAGCCCTCGTCTCTGTACTAAACTGATGTCTGATCTCAGTCACACCAGTGTCAAACAGAAAAAAATCCACTGAACAGAGTTGGGTGACATCAAGCAACTGTAACCATCAACTCAATTGTGTGTGCTATTCCTTCAGGTATAAACATCTCCACCTCCAATAATATCTCAGGCTCAAACACCTTCTACCTGGTTCTTCTCACTCTAGGATCGTGCCTACAGCAAGTAAAGATGAGTGATCCTGGACTTGCTTTGTCTGTGCTTCAGAATAGGCAAAAATGAGCCAGGTCTGGAAGCAGTGTGGCTGCACTAGTTCAGTGCTGCATCCAAGCTCCTATGGGCAGTTGCATGGTGCTACCCTAATGTGGTGTGCTGCTTCCATGGGGGAGCAGCAATTTCACCATTGTATTTTTACACTGACAGAGCAGTTCCTGCACTGTTTTGATATGGGCAGTTTCTCAAATGACCCCTAGGTACAAATTGGGAACTGGCACAGACCAAAGACCATTCCCAAAGGCAAATTATGAGGTTCTAAGGCGGTCTAGTAATATGAAGTCTGACCATGCCACCTCTGGCCACAGAACCAGGAAGTGTACTCCAGCACTGCTTTGGTTTACAAGAAGAGATTTAACTCCTAATACCACTGCACCCATGAATTGTAAGTCTTGAAGCATTCACATTCAGAAGATTTCTTTATCCTGTCAAAGTAGCAACATGATCTGAGAGTCACTACAAAATGATCTGCTGGTTTTATGCAAGCTGAATTCACTTCAAGGGTCAGAAGCAGGCTGTTGCACTCAGCGCTGATTTAAGGAGCTGATGTAGTTCTCACTGACATCAATGGAAAGATTCTCACACATTTCCTAAGAGGGGAATCATGTCCCAGATAAAACAGAAAGGTGTAAGGCCCAAGGGGTTCTTCAGGGGAAATACATCTGTCGTTGACTCTGGTAGGACAAAGCAAGGTCTGATTATATATTTATAATAAATCAAGATCTAAATATGTACACAATTAACTGGATGCCTCAGTTCACAGGTCAATATATCGGTAGAAGCTCTTTTATCTGTAGTCTAGATCAGAACATAACCATAATAAAGTTTTTTTTCCATTTTAAACTTTTCTGTCCTAACCACAAATCATTCCAGCTGAGTAAAATAAACCAAAAAATCTGTCTCTTTTATTATACGTGATTGATTTGTTCTGCTTCATCTCACAGAGGATGTAGAAGTACCTGTTTGGTAACTAGGTGCAATATATTGTAGGTAGAAAATAATATTAAGTGAAAATGTAACATTTTTATCGGCTTCATTTAAAAAGTACAATAAATTATACTTTCCAGGTTCGGGTACAGTCATCACTATTAGGAAATGACTTCTCATCATTCAACATGTCTTTTAAACTTTCATGCATTTTTTTGTGATGTTAAAGTTTGAAAATGCTTTTTTTGCAGTGGACATCAAAGACAATTGACTCATAATCATATCTTAGGTGGAATGATGATGATTAAGAATCAGTAAGTAAGCTCAGAAAAAAAATATTTCAGTGACAGGACAATCCTTTATCTGTAGTACAGACAAAATTGTGCTTTCTTATGATAACTGGATATTTGATAAATTAAAGCATATGAGAGCTGATGTCAGGAAACGAACTTGTGCAACAGCTCAGTTGTGTAATGCAGTTTCTTTGCAGGAATGCCATTACCTTAAAATTTGCTCGTATCTATGAAATCAAGTACTGTGAATGCGATATTCTACGGGACATGCTACAAAACCTATTTTTTCACTATACATTTCCAATGAAGAAGATTTTGAAGGTGCTAGAGAGAACTGTAATCATTATAGTAAAGTATTACTTTTGGTGTGGAGAAAGGATTGGAATGAGGTTTGTGACAGATTTCCTGAGATTCTTTCACTTTGGGTAAAATTGTATTTTCTCGTGGGAGCAGGGAGATATGGGTCCTTTCAGGGGCTTTCATAAAATCAAAGCAAACACAGAGAAATAAAAAACATGGATGGGCCTAGGGTTTTTTGCTCACAGCATCACAAACAGCCAGCAGCAAAACTTTCAAGGATTTTCATTTGAAAAGCCAAACTCCTGTTCTGTGATGAAAATTGATCCTACTTCTCTCTCAGTGTTCCAGCTGCACTATTTACACTATCACTTATTGAAGCCTCCCAAACACATAGTTGCAGAAGCAGCTGCTCTGAACAAACTGAAAGACTTTTACTGAGATTAAAAACAAACTAAAAACAAACTAAAAGATTTTTAAAAACCTCAACTGGCCCCTAAAAGAATCAGATAAAAGAAGGAGCAAGTTACCAACCAATGTAGTATCATAGAATCATCTAATAATTTAGGTTGGAAAAGACCTTTAAGATAGTTGAGTCCAACCATTAATGCAGCACTGCCACGTCCACCACTAAACCATGTCACTGAGCACATCTACAAGTCTTTTAAATACCTCCAGGGAATGAGACTCCACCACTTCCCTCAGCAGCCTGTTCCAGTGCTTGATAACCTTTTCAGTCAAGAATTTTTTCCAAATATTCAATCTAAACCTCTCCTGGCACAACTTGAGGCCATTTTCTCTTGTACTATTGCTTGCAACTTGGGAGAAGAGACCAACACCCACATCACTACAACTTCCTTTCAGGTAGTTGTAGACGGTGAGAAGGTCTCCCCTCAGCCTCCTTTTCTCCAGACTAAACAACCCCAGTTCCCTCAGATGCTCCTCAGAAGACTTGTGCTCTAGTCCCTTCACCAGCTTTGTTGCCCTTCTTTGGACTCACTCCAGCACCTCAATGTCCTTGTAGTGAGGGGTCCAAAACTGAATACAATATTCAAGATGTGACCCCACCAGTGCCAAGTACAGGGCATTGTACTATCACATCCCTTGTCCTGCTGGCCACACTATTTCTGATACAAGCCAGGATGCTGTTGGTCTTCTTGGCCACCTGGGCACACTGTTGGCTCATATTCAGCCAACTGTTGACCAGTACCCCCACGTCTCTCTCAGTTGGGAAACTTTCCAGCCTAAACCTGTAGTGCTGCATGTAGCCCTCAGGTAATTCCTATCTCCGGGATCCTTTTAATCCCTAGAAGTCAGAGAGTTCAAAACAATTTTGCCAAGTACAGGGACATCCCAAGCCTTGTCTCTTCAGCAGTACAGCCATGCTTGTGACACATACCCTGTCGCAGAAACAGCAGTGACTTCCCTGTGGAAACCTCTAACTGGCCATGAAATGGATTTCCTTTCTGCCTTTGCTGCTGAACCGGTGTGCAAGTGTAACGGACAGAGAAGTGTCACCCTAGGACTTGTATGGCTCTTCTGTGGACTAATGACCTATCAGTACAGAGTGCACAAAATGAAATCAGTTAGCTTTGAGGCAGAAATCCTCTTCTTGCTCCTTCGTTGAATGAGTATATCAAGCACCTGATGCAAAAATTTAGAAATGTCTAGGTGGAAGATTGCCTAGGGCTAGAAAGAGGTTTATATTTCTTTACCACCAGCTTTACCACACAACCACTGTCAGCAGCACCAATTCTGCTGAAATCGACCAGAGACCACATATGGGCATTTTCATTCCAGATTCCAAAATATGTACTTTTTCTCAAAATTGCTGTAAGAAACATGTTATGGTTTAGAAGAAACAGTTAATTATGATGATTTTTTAATTATTATTTAAATGGTAAAGTTGAAAGATTTTAAGATATTTTCATTCTGCTGGTTTTTGTATTTCATTTTTATATTTTAAACCACTATTTTTACAAGTCATAGATATTACAAATATTGATATTAATTTTAAAAATTAAGAGAAATCACATGGAATCATTTAAGAAAACCCGAAATGTTACAAACCTACTGAAATAAAATATTTCTTTTGCTATGTGATGTGGGAAGACTCAGTTAAGACTATAGGGTTTTTATCTAAAACACTGTATTTCCAGAGAATATAAATTTGTATTCTATTTATTTAACACTAAATATACTACATAGATGTTTTCATGTCACTTAATTTAGCTTATTGATTCAATTTCCTTCTTGTGTCAAATACACTTGAAAAGTTTTAACTCTTACCACATCCCTAACGTGTTTATTTTACCCTGTGTCATTTCTACTGAGCAACAAATGCACCATTCAATTTCCTTCATCCAGTCCATCAATTTCACTATCTCTTCATCACCTTCTCACTAGTATTATTCCCGTGTATCACTGACACAACATGAAATTATTTTCAAATAATGAAAAAGGCTGAATTATGAAGGTCTGAAATGTAATCTATTATTTCTGAGGGTTTAATAAAATAGTGGTTTTGCTCTTTTCCTGACATAAATTTCATCAGAGCTGAGACCATTAGAAAGGAATAAATGTAGTTTAAATCACCTCTTTTCCAAAATAAATTTTCCTCTCTAAACTACTATAAGCTTAGTTGATTTTTCAGGACTAAGTGAACTTCTTGAAATGAATATTCAAAAAACAGAAGGAATTCAAAAGAGACAATCCCTCCTATGAAACAATAAAATAAACAGATGACCATTATTGAACATCTGTCTTTTCTGCAGCTGCCAAATTGGATGTTGAGAATCTTTGTGGATGCTGAGAAAAGCTGTCAGATGGAGGACAGTTTGATCTTCAACAACTTTCAAGATCAAATGTTTGTTTAATTCTACTTTAGAATGAACTCAAAACTGTAGGTGCATGTTTCTGAAGCAAAAATATGTTTCAATGTGAGTTCCGCAATGAAAATCTCAGATTTCCAACTTTTTGTGTTTTGTGACTTGGCACTAGTGGTGCTTTGATGTCTCTGTGTAGAACGCAGCTAAGGAGCTCATTTTAATTTCTAATATTTGGGCTAATATTTAAGCATTCCTTCTTTGGTGGTCAAGAGGCCACTTTAAAGTGTAAGATATTTGTCCATTTAAATTACAGTATCTCTTGGGATTCACCTGACTTCCAGCTAAGCATTACATTTGGAGAGAGGAACCTAAAGTTAGAAATGGCACATTTTATATCTCCCAGTCAAAGTCTATGACTCTCATTCATGTTGTCATGTCTAATGTAATCAACTTCTTTCCAAGGCTTATTTATTACTATTCCTCTACTGCTGACTTTGACTTCCTGTCATATACCATACAACCTCTGGCTTTACAAAAGAAAACAAAAATCCACTCACTATAAAGACTGATACATTTTGGGAAACTTCAGGCATTTACAGTGCATTTATTTGTATTAGCTTCTTATTGATAAGAGTATGCAGCAGCAACTTTGCCAAAGAGGAGAAACCTAACAAAAGGCTCTTAGTTTCATCCAATCCAAATTTCCTCCAAGTCCTTTTTATTGTCATCCAACCTTAGGTAATGTGTCCTGACTTTCTAATGGTCAATTGACTTAAGCCTGAGTACTGTGAATACTTCCAGGTGACTGTTAAGATGTATATTGTTTTATATTGACACATGTGGAAGCTCTCCAGATTTTGATTGTATAGAAAATCCAGAGATAAAATTTATTGCCACTAACATGTGACAGTTAACAAAGACATGCCTACAGTGGCATTTTGTCATATTGACCTGCAGTAAAAGAGAAAGAGGACCTACTTGAGTCTGGTGCAGATTTTAAATGGCCTGATACATATTGACCTGTCTCCACACTGTAGAGAGAACCTTAAGCATCTAGCTTCTAAATTAACCTTAGGTTAAGTTTAAAACAGGGGTGACAGTAAACTGTTCCTTAAGCTTTCAGAGATATAGTGACTCAGTTTTACACACCAGTCAAGAAACTCAGACTTCCCAACAGGAAGAATGAGTCTCAGGTAAGCCCAAAGTCACTTCCAGCTCAGTGTTTAGCAAAGCCTTTATCCTTTTAGAAACTTGACACTACCTTCAGAATTGCCCTCAGTTTATGTATCTTATTGGACATGGGAGATCTGGGTTCTGGGTGGAGAGGTATCACATGTGGAGTTAAAACCTGGTTTAACTACTAGGTTACTTTGCTATTGTACCAGCATTTTAGAGTCAAAGCAATGATGTTGGCATTTGTTCCTTGCACTACAGGAATGATTGTTAGAACAGGTCCCTTTGGGGACACAGGCTTGGAGGGATCTCTTTCCTCCAGACTCTGCACTGCAGTGGAATTTAGGCAGGATACTTGTGTCTCTAGTGTATACAAGTACATAGTATATAATTTTAGGTACATAGACAAACTTGAGACTGATAAAGCAGGTATCCAAAACATGCAGACTGTTATGAAAAGAGAAGATGACCAATCTAAATTTTTGCCTTCGATTCAAGGATTCTTTGTACTAAAAGTTATATTTCTTCTTGTCAACACTGTCCTTTTACAACATGGATATTTATCTTGTCAGCTCTTGGACTAACCTTGTTTTGACCTCAGGCTCATTATTCTCTCAGTTTACATTTTGTTCTACACGAAGATACTTCAGTCTGCCTGCCTTGTTCACCTTTTAACTATACACAGTGTTACTCTCATCATCTGGTCTGTCTCTTCCTCTTCTTCATAATTTCCATTCCAATAGCTTTATTATTTTGTAGCATTCCTGCTTTTATCATTTATCTAAAAACCTCAGAAGAACACAAAGACATTTGTTTACATTTTTAAACATGTATTTTTCAATAATTTACACTGGGATTAAAAATAATTTTTCAATTAGAAACTACTTTTTTTTCTTGGGAAAATTACTTTATACTTAAAAACGCATGAAATTGGCACAAAAAAAATCTATTACAAGTCAAATGACATATTATTTAACTGTGCAGTTATTCTCAAGTCTCAGAACAAGACCTTTCAGTAAATAATGAACAATTATTTACAAAATTTCTTTTCATACTGAAAAATTATTTGCCAATCTAATAATTTTTCATTACACCACATTTGTATGACTAACTTTAAAACTCATCCCACTCATAATCAGTAACTACATTATGTTGTGGACACATAATCTTACTGGTTTTAGCATTCACAAAACATAGCAGCTTTTTCATCTACCTAGAGAAGTTTGGATTATGGTTTTCAAGGGAAAAACAATATTCTCCTTAATATTAAGAAGCCAAAAGATTCCTTGTCATAACAGCTCTTTGTATAAATGGTTCCTCCCTTCTTTTAGTGTCCTTGTTTATTCACAGAACATAGTGGGAAGTAACAATTCAATTCTGTCACTTTCAACTCTGTTCAATCTTTTGGTCTCTACCAATGAGCCCAAATCCCTGTAATTCACCTCTGTCACTACACTGTTCTTAACTTCTCAATCACTCCATTTTTTTTCTCCATTACCTCATTCCCTGCCCTTTCCTTCACCTCGTTCAATTGCTTCTTTCGTGCGTTCCTTCCTATCATGTTTTTCCTTTCCCAGAGCTGCGCTTTTGCCTTTTTCCTCTTTCCCCTCTAGTCAGTGCCACCNTCATGGGCAGGGATACCTCCCACTAGACCAGGTTGCTCTAAGCCCCATCCAACTTGGCCTTGAACACTTTCAGGGAGTAGGAAGCCACAACTTCTCTGGGCAAACCTATGCCAGTGTCTCAACATCCTCACAAGAAAGAACTTCTTCCTAATATCCAGTCTAAATCTAACTTCCTTTAGTTTGAAACCATTTCCCCATATCCCATCACTACATTCCCTTGTGGAATGTCCCTCTCCAGCATTCCTGGAGCCCCTTCAGGTGCTGGAAAGTGCTGAAAGGTGTCCCAGGAGCCTTCTCTTCTGCAGGCTGAACAACCCCAATTCTTTCAGCCTGTCTTCATAGGAGACGTGATATACAACTTTCTAAGAACACTAGTTGCTTTAGAAATTGGCAGTCTTGTGCACTCCACTTAAGCATTTAAGAGAAGACACAAGGATGTGACAGGAAAGGAAACAAGGCAAGGCTAAAGACAGCTTGTATGACATCCACCAGCTTGGCTGTAGATTTGGGCTTTTGAAATGACACATTTGTTTTTGATTTGTTTGGGTTTGATCTGTCACAGCAATAGTGGAACAATATTTATGTACTAGTAATTACAGTATTCTACTTTCCTCCCCTTCCCAGTAGCATAGTTATAGTTTATAGTCTGTCAGTATTTCCATTACAAAGTCCATTTTTCAGAGTTCAATAACTCAGCCATTTAAAACTACATCAGTTCAAAACCTGATATACAATTTGTCAAAGACTCTTAATTCACTTTTTATCCCCATGACGGAAGGGAAACATTTGTTGAGGGAATTTTGGTAATTTATGAGATTTTATTTCAATTTTGAGATAAAACTTGGCTTTGCTTTTGAAACTGAAATGTTGCAGATAAATTGTCAGTAATATGAGCTAAGTCTTTCAAGATTTTTTAAAGTAAAATGAAGCAGCCAAAAAAGCCGGATAAAAAGCACAGCTACCAAGTAGTCAGTGCAGTTTTTATACTTTTTTTAGAGTGTAGTGTATATTCATCTCAGCTGCCAACCCACTGGTAAGTAGCACACTATGAGTTTTCTAAGAAGAGCACATTACACACAAAACAAGGCAAATAAAAGGGCTCTGATTCTCAGAGCCACATGGTGCAATTCCACCAAAATGGTGGACTTGTGCCAGTCTGTGCCAATAGAAATTTAATTTGTTGCAGTTAACACAAGTTTTCAACCACAGCAGTTCTCTTCAATTGCATTAGGGACCCATGAAGACATGAACTCAAGTGGAAACATCATTGATGCCTAAGCTGTCTTACTATAGTGAAAGTTGATTTTGTAAAATAAAGATTTATTTCTACAATCTCTGGAGAGATATTTGAAGCTAGCAGTGAGGTCACCAGTTTTAGTCACATTTACTATGGGACAGTTAAGGAATCTCTGAAAGTTGGACTTTCTTGAATAAGGACACCTTTTTATACCATAGCATTTTCAAGCACAAGGTGGGGAAGAGAGGATTTAGCACAGAAACAGTGCAAGCTGGTTTGGTGTCTCAATGACGACAGAAAAAACAAACAGGCTTCTGTTTCTAAGAAGTAAGAACACTGGCTGTAGTGTTATGACCAGGGGAATAGAAGGGGTGACCCTTCCAGTCTTCCAAGAAAGGAGAAAGTCTTGAAGGCCTATGTGGAGTCCCCTTTCCCACTAACCCACATCACAGTGACACTGGCACAGACAGGCACAGACAAGGAGAAAACTGTCAGAATAAATTATTGTATTCCGTCACAAATTTGTCATCAGCAATGTAATGCCTATCTATACTGCATTTCTTATTATAAAGATGATATTAGACAATAATAAACTACATAGCACAGTGAAAGCATTAAATAGAAGGTGCTTATTTTGCATTCACTATTGCTTCCAGAAAAATAAAACTGAAGAGAAAACAGCTCCTGCATAAACGAAAAATAAGAACTACACAAAGTGCAAATAAACAGTGACTGCATTTGCTCTCACTAACTGCTGAGAAAAAGCTCATATGTTTAATTCATAACCAGTACACTGAAGTCACATCTATTCTTCTTTACCAAAAATTAACTGAATTGTACAAACAATGCAAGACTGGGGGGGTATTTTTTCCAAACTGATTTTAACTATTTCACTCAGCCATGAAGGTGCAGTTTGCACATGTGCCAAAGCCTAGTCATCCAGAGGAAGGCCAACAAGCATCAGAAATAGTGTGCATCTGCTTTCCTGAGCCAACCTGAATACTTTCTACTCTGCACTCTCTCACTTCAGTAATGCGCTGCCATACAAGAGCTATAGAACTTCAAGCACCTGGCTACCTTCTTTAGAGACCATCTCCATATTTTGACATAGAATATATTAACGCACTATCAGCCAGCCTTGCCCTTTGAGATATGCTGTAACTCACAGAACAGGTGGAGGTATTGTCATGTATGTGAGCTATAGGTAATATCATGCAAAAAAAAATGATCTTTTGAGGTTTACCCAACCTTTGAAATTCCCATAGGAAAAGTAGACTGTCAATGTCAGATGTGATTTAGCTTTCATACGGTTTAATTTCAAAAACACTGTATAAATGTGCATTCATATTTACTCATGGTTCTTATAAAATTTAACTATAAATAATCTGTAAAATAATCTGTAAAAAAAAAAGACTCAACATAATTGGCTTCATTTTTTTTAGAACTTTGTTGGAAAAATGCCTTACCTATTTTTATACCACAGAGTCGTCAAAGGAAAATGCCAGTAAAACCAATGAAACACTCATTTTTACTAAATGCTAGTGGGAAAATCTCCTAATTAGCTAAAGTGCTATTGCATTTCACATAAAACCTATAGATTGTATTGCGGAATGCAAACTCTCATAGTTCAGTTGCAAAATCCCAGTGAAATGTCAGAACAAACTTTCAAAACAGAAAATATTCCTTCTGTACTTTGACAGAGTTAATTCATGTCAAAGCATTGTGGGCAGGAAGTTCCATTCTGAATAGGATTCTGTCTTTATAGTTCGTATTCATACTGTGCTGAATATATAATTGTGGAAAGTATGAGCCTCCTCTGAAACTGCTAACCAAAACTATTTTCCACTTAGAATAAATTAATCTCACTCAGCAGCAGTATCTGAAAATGTATGTATCTAATCTAGGAGTTGTTTAGCCTTTTCCTCTACCCAGCGGCCAGAAATAGAAATCCCAGTGTTTTTCATTTTAGCTGCATAATACCCTTCCCTTATGAAAGAGTGCATTTTCCTCCAGTGGCATCTGACTTCTCAAGTAACCAGAGAGCTTAGATTAGGTGCTTAACTGTAAAACAAGTAAAGTTAGGTGAAATTAATTGCAAGTGTCTAGTGAGCTTGGTTTGTATTAACTTCATTCTGCTGATCATTACATGGAACAAACCTGAAGAGCAAACATTAGTTCCACAACACAAACTAGTGGCCAGTGTACCACTGCTTCACGGTTTTCATGCCACCTTCATCATTCATGCAGACTATTGACTGTATTGATTGTATTTCAAAGATTGTTGTAAATTTCAAATGGCATTATTTCAGGTGCATCCCATATCTTAGAACAATTTCACCTGCACAAATGATCATTTGATGTGACTAGGAAACATTACTGTATGTGTACAGATGAAAACAACATTAAATATAATGAGTCTAAAATGTCCAAGATACACTGGACTCAGTGAATACAGTTCCTTAGACATGATTTGCATGTGTGCAGTACTGGTCATATGAGATTTCCAGGTATGCAGCCTGGACTGCCAGAAACTAGGCTAAGAGGTTCTTCTATCAAGATGATAAAGCAGTGAATTTTATACCTCTAACATTAGTATTAACCAGCAGAAAAGACAGGGTTGCCAGTTTTGTGTATATACAGAGTCATTAGCTGTATTGACTAGCTCAAAAATACTTGGCTTAAAGCTGATTTAGACTATATTGATTAATGCTGTTACTCAAATATGGGCCAAATTTTCAAATACAGGTTTGAATAACATTTATTTCAACACAGACAATTCTGTGTCACACAAAATGAAATAATAAAAACCAAGGTTCATCAAACTGAAGACCATGTTTCTGAGCATGCTTAAGAAGTCACAAGAAAAACAGATCAATTAGGTGGTAAAACTTCACCAGTATGCCCTCCCACTTTTCAACAAGTTGTGGCTCAGTGATTTCATCCATCAGAGACAGTACCCTTATCTTTAAATGGACATTTCTAGATCAAATCATAACACAGAAGATTCATAGAAGTTGTGTTGGAGCACAGAGAATTCCTTTAGAGTGTTTGTTTCCTGACTTCGCAAAACGTGTATGTCACAGTAAGTAAGAGAGAGTTTTATAGTGAAAACTCTACCTGAGGCGAAGAATGCAAGCGCACAGTTTGACTCCAGGGAGCACTTGCTGATTTATGGCACATAAAACATTGCCCCTGGGAGAATGAGAACATTCATTTCTGTAAATTCACATAAAACTTACTGATGCTATCCTAAGTTATAATATAGCTTCGAATCTCCTCAGGCAGTGAAAGGTTTGTACGAACAGGTGTTCTGACTTTTGGCCTATTGGGAAAGAGAAATAGGAATATTATTCCAGATTTCTGAGAGAAGCAGAGACAAAGGTGTATGTTTTAGAAGCTGAGCAATACCTAACACTAAGAATAAAGTTTACAAACCAGTAAGAACTTCTTGTATAAATGTGTCAGTCCATTTTCAGCTGGTAACGCATTGTCTCTGCAGTTCCAGCAGTCAGGATCTGCTTTACTCATCAGCCAAGGCCAAGCTTTGTACTGTTTTTGTGATTAGATTCCAAGTACAAATTCTTGCTTTTATACTGATGTGCAAAGACACAGTCTAGATTCTGAACCTATTGTACTCAAATCTATAAAAACACATCAAGACCTTTCCTGCATCAAGGATGTTATGAAACACTTTGCTGTTGAGACATAGGTTGTATTTCAAGGCTACTATAAACAGCAGCATTCTTTCAAATTAACTGTTTTATGTCTGACTTTATTCTACACTGCACATTAATTGTCCTCTTGCCTTGTGGGCTGTCTGGTCCTTTGAAAACATAGCAGATGCAGTAGGTGCACAGAATAGGTAGCATGTCTACATTTTCTAAAATGGTCAATAACTGCAGCCTGATGCTGCTAGGAATGGTGACAATCCCCTAGTATGGAAATATAGGTGTCTATGGAGATCTGCAGTAAAAATGAGGTGACGTAGCAGAGTGAAGTCCAAAGGAGAGCTGCCGTCTTCCACACAACTGTCACTGCTTCTTCAGATCCTTCCTGAAAGATCCTTTTTATCCTCAACACTATTAAAAATTTTTTGCATGCTGCGTGGTTATTGCCGCTTCTCATGCTATACATCATGTTCTTATTGTTGTCTTTTGTCCCAGTGATGGTTTCCTGCACCTCCAAAGGCTCAGTTTGCCAACTTGGTGATGGGGACAATTCTTTTATTATGAGCTTGTACCTAACACAGCAGGATCTCGGTTTCTCTTCTGACTCATCAAAGTGACTGACTCAATACTAAAACATTTCACATTGGTCCAGCTGTACTTGGAAGGCTGAGCTCACTTCAGAGTGAACTGAGACACAAAGAACAAATAATTTGAAGCTGCAATTTTTGTCCCTCGCTTCATTTCACGCATGTCAACTGCACATCCAAGTCCTGTGTCAAGGATCCTGTCCCTAAGCCTGTAAGATTGCCTTACTCCTTCTTCTGCATATAACTGAGCAGCAGTCACTGAGAAATGCTCATTTACTCCTTTTGTATATCCACCTGGCATATTGGAAGAGTTATCGCAGAAAGAATTCTTATTGAAAAAATTCTGATGGCAGCACTCACAGCTTCAAACTTTACTTACATATGTGCTAAAAGGCCTATGACTTCAATTTAGGTGTAAGTCTCTTCCACTTGTGTTTACTTTATAAAGATATAAATGACAATGAGATAAGCAGGAGAAGATAAGTGTTTTAAAAGGGCAGAACAAAAGGAGGCTTACTGAAGAATGAGCACCACTACACTTCGCTGAATAGATTAAAATACATAATAAACATGTATACTTCTATTTTAAAAGAGGATGTCATGCCCATTTTCGATGTAAAATAATTCTTGCATGAATTTATCCAACACTAGTGATGATTATGTTGATTCCCATATTTTGGTAGGTCTGGCAAAATGTTAAATGGTTTTCCTTTAAAAAGAAAGGGCAGTATTTTTACTTGAAGCATCTGGAGGAAAGAAGCTTTTGTAGCAACAATTACACTCCTCTTTATATTTGGATAATGTTTTGTAACTGTACAATACCTTGCACATTTATAAAAGATGTATAATATTATTATAATAATCATAATACAGGAGTTGGAAAAAAAAATGTGAACTGAAGCTCAATTAAAAAAATAAACTTTCATTAATAATCTAACTTTTAAAAAAGTACATAAAGATGAGATCAAAGTTGAAGATGAAACCACTTCAATTTCCTTTCAAATAGGCTTTTTAATGAAGTACACTTCAAATTATTACAAGTTGTGCAAGTTACTGTAAAAATCATCTAGTGCAAATATTTGTGTTTGATACTTGTATCATATTTCCCTGAATAATCATGTGGCTCTGTCTTTCTGTCACTGAGACTTGTCTAGACTACAAAAAATATTGTTCAGGTATCAATTTTTGTTTTCAAAATGTATGAATCAATGTTTGTGACTCATAAGAAGCTACAAAATATGCATTTTGCAAATTAACTATGAATAATAGAATAGAAGATCTGAAACTCTATAGTTTTTAGGTCTGTGTTCCTTCACTTGCTGTCATTAATAATGGTAGTAGTTTTGTTTCTTAATGGTGATGATGGCTTTTGTACTAAGAACCATCTTCTCTGTTCTTACAGCTTTGATTTCCCCCATTGAGCAATTAATTTATTTTTTTTGCTTTTTTTTTTTTTTATTTGTTTGTTTTTTTGTGGCCTAGTGTACTTATCATGCCATCCTTGTCTTCTTTCTAAACCTTTTACTCTTCATTTAAAATTCTGGTATTTTGTATTCAAACTCAAACCACTACTGCTGTTGTTTTTCCTGAACTTCCCTCCCCAGCGTACTTATTCAGTCCTTGCTATCAAAACCTAATATCCACTGAAGCCAATGAAAGAACAACAAAGTCTGCACATGTCCAAGAGCTGTTTTACCTTACAGAGCAAAGCACATTACTGATGTTGAACACATAAATGATAGTCTTATTCATGTAGTAATCAATGGCAACTTTCAATAGTCTCCAGTTAATTTAGGATTTCAGAAACAATATTTGTCTCCCTGTCTAACATAGTTGCTGCATTCCAAGCAGCTGAGGACATTGGAAGGTAGGCTTCTCACCTCATTATATAGATAAAATACTTGGCTTTGCTCAAGGTTGGTGCAGAGCTGTGTTGCCAAAAATATTTGACTGAAGATAGCAAGAGTCAGCAGGTTTGCTATATAGTCCCAGTCAGGGATAAGGATTTCTGGATGGGAAGAGAAGATATGCTTAAAGCTATCCACAGTCAATATGGTTCATAAACAGAGGAGACAGCAATGCCAAGGAGCAAGAGGACTGGAGACAATTTTTAACAGTGGGTCACTATCTAATTATAACTTGCCTTTTGACTAATTATGACTTCATTTTTTCTAGAACTGACCAAACCACCTCAAATATAGCTCTGACCAGTAAGGCATTCTATCATATTTACCATTTGAGAACAGTACACTTCTCTCAGGAAAAAAAATAATATATATATGTCTATATTTGTTTAATATTTAATCATGAAATATTCCAGTCTTGCGTACAGGCTGTGGTTGTTACTGCAGTGCAGTTTTCCCACTCTAATCATAAACACAGTGCCATTGGCATGAATGTAGAACTACAAGCTTCAGTTCCTTGTTGATTACCAGACTTTCAGCCCATTGCTTCCTCTTCTAGAAAACACAACCAGATCATTATTATTCTGCACTGAATAGGCAGATTTATTATGCAGACCGTGAATGTACTTTAGATTTTTGCTATTGCTCAGCAAACATCCTGTAGGGCTATACAACTGGATATTAGGAAAATGTTAAGTCAGATCTTAGGAAACAGTCTGGGGAGTTTTTAGACTTACAGAGTTTGGTTTAGCAAGTGCTTTGCAGTTGTTAATAACAAATATGTTATGATGACCATTTGAAAATTGCCAGTTGCCTAAGAGTAGTACCTTTGTTGTACTTGGATCCAATGTTTCAACATAATGTTTTTGACAACTTGTCTTCCCCCACATACCCAGAAATATTAACCTTTGAGAGACTGGAGCATAGGAGGTTCCATGTGAATATAAGGAGAAACTTTTTCACTGTGAGAGTGACAAAGCACTGGAACAGGCTGCCCAGAGAGGTTGTGGAGTCTCCTTCACTGGAGACATTCAAAACCCGCCTGGATGCATTCCTGTGTGATGTACTCTAGGTGACCCTGCTCTGGCAGGGGGGTTGGACTAGATGATCTTTCGAGGTCCCTTCCAACCCCTAGAATTCTGTGATTCTGTGATTCTGTGATATTCATGCCTTAGATAACTTTATCTACAGAAAAACATGGTTACAGTGGTAGATATACCCTAACTGGCCTAACTAAGAATAACAAGAAGCATTCAGCAGTGCAGTATGTTACAGTGGAACCTGAGTATCAACTCAGGTTTCTAAGCTATGTTAAAACTCACATCACTTCATTTTTATTACCAGTGCTCATCAGAGTAGAACTAGTTCTGTTATGCCTGAACTGGGTACAGTGACAGAACTGATTGCAGTACAGACCCGTCCCGATCACTACATTGCTACACCTACCTGTACAGCTTTGTACCTGTTGTGGCAGATGGTTCTGTTCACTGCAGTGGGGAATGCCTCTGCACTACAATATTGTTAATATCTGCAAACATATTCTATTTAATCACACATAAAGGGTAAATAGGGAACTCTTGCTGATGCCAAGATAACCATATTTTATTCTAGTAAATAAGAAACAGCCACAGTCTGTTCATCCTTATTTTCCAGCCATACTGTTACATAATTAGGTGATCCTATCCAGCAAGATGGATCAGTCTGGAGGGGAAGATGCAGCTGATCAAATTAACTAAAAACCAGCTCACAGCTCAAATGTGGTCTTTGCTGAAATTGTATGCCCCCCAAAAAGCTGTTGTCAAAACAAAGCCTGTTCTTTGATGTGAGTGAATCAAGTGTTTGGTCCAGAGATAACCTTAGTGCGCATAGAAACTATTCTTACAATTTTACCCTGGTAATATATTTATTGGACCTGACTTTTAATTTCTTTTAGCACAGTTTACTGTCAGCCACTACAGTCTGCAGTCATTTAGAAGGTATCTTCTTAAATGTTTTATATGATGCTGCATTTTGAATAACACTCAAATTTCTTCAATTACATGCATTAGAAGTGGTATTTGTCATTCTTGTCTTTAATATTCCAAGAATCTTGCCAAAACATATCACTTCAAAGCTTTGTAATATAAACTTAAGTGACTGCATTTGAAAAATATGTATAAGGCTGAGGTTGATGATTTATTCTTGAGTCTGAGCCAGTCATAACCATGAGGATACTTCAATGTCAATCATCCTCTGTTTCCCTTGACCTTTAGGAACAGGTTACACATGAGCTGGGAGTTCTCTGTCCTTTCCTTTGTGTGGCTGCCTAGCAGCAGATCTGCTCACCCACAGCTGTGTTGCCAATGCACAAGAATGAGCCCTGATTGCTCCCCTGTCCCTTTGCTGGCATTCTATTTTGCAGGTAAGAAACGAACCAGAAACTATAAATTGATTGTTAAATTACAAAAAATCATTAAATGCACAAAAGCATGTGTAGTTAAAGAAATTTTAGCTTTGTCCAAGAGCAAAATGGCAAATTAAGGATTGCAGATTATTTGGAACCACTAGGAGAACAATTACTGTGCACTAGTAGTACTGAACAAAGGAAATTATTTGGATATTTCCTGTAAGAATTCTCAGCCACTGCATTGCAGGAACAACTTTGAGTGTTGCTAACATGTAACAGCCCATGATGTTTCCACAAATGTAATCCTGTAAAAGGTTACACTAGTTGTAAAATGCTATCGAGGAATTTAACCTACAGAATCAGCCCACTGTAGCAACCACAGTATAGTTCAATCTCTGTAATAATGCATATTCAATTATCTAGCTCATCTTCTTCCGTCTTTATTGTAATTGATAGTCAGCACTCGCTTGACTGCAGCTCTCCATAAAAAAGAAATAAAAAAAATAAAAAAATAGAGGAAAATTAAAAGATTGGTATATGATCATTCCTACACGTAGAGCTTATAAAAAGGTCAATATGCAATCTCTATTTTTCAAAGCAACTTTGATTTTGAAACTGTTCTTAATGTACTGCCTCAGAACAAGTCCATATATTTCAATACCTACTAAATGTGGCAGAAATGCAGATGTCCCCAAAGATATCTGTGGTATCACATTAAACAGTATCGGTGTGGATGCAGACACTGGAACTAGCTGCCAGCACCACCATTGTTGCCCTCAATGCCCTTCTAGTTAGGATCATCTATTTTTTACCAAGCAGTGCTTGGTAACAGATCAGTGTTATCATGGGCCAGGCATAACTTTAATAGTCTTAATTCAGCATCCCTGTTTTGTAGCTTAAATTTGTCCAGATCATGCTAAAAGCTAGTCCTGAAACTGTTTGGTGTATTGGTCAGTATAGATGTTGATGCCGTGTGTCCATACAAAGTTTGTGCTTTCAGGAGCAAGGTCAATACTCTAAATAGCATGAATCTAACTTAGAAACCTGAAGGTATGGGTTATCATGGGCCTAACTTTTTCAGTGGATTCAGGCTTTGTAGTAACAACTAGCTTATCTGAAGATAAATCCGAGACTTCCACTTCTGGACAACACTACTTCTAGATAACTTCCTGAGGTATCAAATCACTACCAATACACTTTTAACTTGACAGGAAAACCAAACGTCAAACCAACATGAATTTGACTAGTAAGATTTCATGGATCTTCTTTCACAGGAAAAATTCCTGACAACACAGAATGAGAGAATTTTATCTGGATATTGGAATAGAGAACTATAAAATATAGAGGACAACACTAAAGATACATCTAACTAAAAATCTATGTACATCAGTAATTTTGGGATGCCTGGAGATAGAATATAGAATAAGAGCATGGAGTATTTTTTCCCTCCATGTTTAATTTTCAGCTTCTACCAATCAACAATTTAGGGATTTCCTCAGTGGGAGATGATATCCAGACTGTTTTTTAAAGAATTTCTGCTCTATGAGTTTATTCAATGCCTTTCTACGGTTCATTATACTTTCAGCTTCCATAAAATCCCATGGCAATGCCATACAATTCAATACTGCATTGTGTGAAAAATGTGTGAGGGATGAATGACTAGGTTGCAAATAAGGATTGGAAAAGAAGAGGCACATTCATTTTCAGTATATCATGAACACCTGTCAGTGTCATAGCATTTTAAAAACAAATAGATCTCAAAAAATTGTGAACTTTATAGCTTCGTTGTTACAGCTTTTAGACCTTTCCATGCACTGAATATCTAGGCTTAAAGATACAATAGTCTTTTTCTTTATTTTCGCCTTTACTACATACCCATAATAATATTGGTATTTTCAAGATGTCAGGAAAATATAAGACCTATACTGATGATTTTAGTGCTGTCATCTTGTTCCATTTGTTGATGGAAACTTTTAATGATACTCTCCTGAAGAATTTCCCTTCAGGGAATGTGCTGTATGTATTTGATTTATTTTTTATGGTATGTTTTGAAATATTGAAAGAAATGGGACTCCTTTTTATAAACCATTTTTAAGAACAGAACAATGACATTAAGAACAGAACAATGGATTCTTAACATATTTGTTGATCAGTTATGCAGAGAGAATTTTATCTTTGAATAATTTGCTGATGTGTAAGCTTTGCTTTTTTCTCAAATTTTTGATGTAGTGACATTGAAAAAAATAATTTAAAAATGTAGTTGAAATAGAAAGCAGCATTGTTTATTTGTATATCTGTTACAACGAAAAGGGTTACGTAGTGAAAATCAACTCCCAGAACAGTCTTTAGATCACAAAGATGTCCCTGGACACTAAAGGCTGCAAAGTGTGCTTTCTAAAATACTGTGTGGAAATTTGCTAAATTTTGGCTGGTGAATATTCTTCTCAATGTCCAGGTTAGAAGGAGCTAAACAGAGACCTCCCCAGAACTTGTGCTATTCAGGAAGAGCATAGTTATGTCCTGGACTGTTATTCCTAATGATAATGAAGTACCAATGCTTGCTGAAAACCTGAACATGGATATTAGGAAAAGTGACCTGTCCTGAAAAGGTAGCTTCATCACTGAGTTTATCCTTTCCTGGCACTCACACCAATTTGGATTAGTATCACAGGGGGAAAGCAAGTCGAGGTGTGACAGAAGGTGTTCTAAGGCAGGTGAGATGAGTTATCTTCTGAATGTGTACATTTTTCTTTATTGAAGATAAAGAAAACTTAACTGGCTGAAGAAATAGACTTAGTAAATAAAATTGTCAAGGGAATACTTTTGGCTATGAGGCAGCCTGATATGGAGGGTCTGTACCTATATCACTAAACTCTCTCACCTTCTCAACAGGTTGGCTGAACTGACTACCTTACCCCCAGACCATCCTAATCTTCAGACCATGGTGGACTATTAACCATGGACAAGGGACTGAGCAACCTACTTTGATCAGCAAATTAGACCAGACTGCCTCCAGAGGCACCTTCCAATCTAAATCATTCTACGAGCCTATGATAACCTGGAAGACTACTAAGCCACAATCACCATAGACCTGCAAGTGCCCATAGTAATAGTTTAATACACTGGATCACATTGTATCAGCCTCAGACTTTTTGACTGGTGTAGATCTACCTGTAGACTAGATACAGAAAAGGGGAAGAAAAATGTTAAAAAAATAAAAATTGATCCTTTCTTACTTTCACTCTTGGTTTCAGTATCTTAATATTTTCTGGTCAAAATCTACTGTCCTGAAATTTCTGAGCATCCCTAGTAATAAAGCACTTTGCTTATTCTTTGATATTGTGACCATTTCCCTGATGAATGGGGAAGCCGTGACTCAGACTTCTAAAGTACAACTGGTAAAATATATATTGTTAATAAAAAAATGTATAAGCATTGATGCACTCTTGCACATTCAAATTAATAGTGCAGTGCTAGTATTGCAGTGCTGTGACTTGTACTACCTTATGTTGTATAGCTGGACCTGGAACTACACTTTCTTAAAAAAAAACAAAACACAAAACACCATAAAAATAGATGAAAAAGACAAGAATGTGTCATATGGACATTTTTGTGAGTCTGATATAGAGACTTGTTCTTGATCTCATCCAAGACCACTTGATGTTCAAAATTTAGCCAAATATTACTGTAGGAATAATTGTCTTTGCAATTATAGTAGACTCACAGATACAGTCTATGACTTACAATTTGGTAGGAATGCAAGAAACATACATTGCTTTCTACAGAAGTTGTATATGAAAACAAGTCATGGTTCACCTCCAGTTAAAAACATTTTTTCCCCTGGAGTTATAAGTGTAACTTCAACACATGCGGCCATATCCAGAATATCCAGCATGCGCTAGGCTTTGATAGGAGCACATCCATGATAGGGTAGATATGCAAAAGCCGTAGAAAGTTCTCAGGAGTTCACATGGGGGATTGCAGCACACGGAAACTGTGGTTCTTCATACCTGAACTGAATAATCGAGGTCTGTGTGTATGAACACAGTCACACAACTGACAGCAGTCTAGATATCCCCTTATTTTTGGTAGTACAATGATATGACCCAAAATAAAGCTCCTCAACATACCAAACTTAGGGTGGAACTCAGACATTTGCAACAAAAGGAAAGCAATGCAGTAACAAGATGTATAGTGTTTACTTGAGACTCTCATCAGTACAGAAAGGTATTACAGGCACAGTGGATGCTAAGGTGGAGTTTGGGAAAGGCATGGGATTTGTTCAAGGAAAGAATAAAATGTAAAGGTGATCACAGGCTATTTTGCTAATTTGCATTATTTGTCAAATACTGTTTTCCTAGATATTCACTACAATTGTTATCTGCCAGATACTGTTGTAGATATCTTAAAATTTTTAAGTAACTTATTAATATGAGCCTGAATAAGTTTTATTCTTAAAGCATTCATGAACTTTAGGGATATTCAAATTTTTATCAGGCTTTTATTGAAAAGCATAGAGCCACCAAAATGGTCAGAGGGCTGAGCATTTGGCTTATAAGGGGATGTTGAAGGAACTAGGCTAATTCATTACGGAGAAGATATGACTTTGGGAGACATAACAGCAGATTATCTGTAACTTTGAGGGGGTTAAGGATCCAGACTGTTTACAGTGGTGTCTGGTAAAAGATAAAGAGACAAATTCTCATGAGTTGAGCCAGGAGAGGTTCAGACTGGATAAAAAGAAAAAAAAAGAATCCTCACAACGACAGTCAAGCATTGGTACTAAAAAAGTTGTGCATTTTTGGAGGTTTTCAAGACCCAGTTGGATCAATACCTGAAGAACCTAGTCTGATCTCTTAGGTGACCCTGCTTTGATCAAGAGGTTGAATTAGAGACCTCCTGAGGTCCCTCCCCCTGAATTTTCCTATGTTTCTATGATCTTGAACATCAATTTCCTGAAAAGTGTATTATAAGCCAAAAGAAGTTTTAAGAAGTATTTTCATATTCTTGGCATTCTTAAGCTCAAAAATGTACAATATTTGAAAAATTAAAATTCTAAATGCCTTCACACCAGAAATACCTTATATTCTTTTTTCTCAAGTAATATTTTAGCAGTTGAAATTATCTGCCTGCTGAAAACATCCTGAGAACTCCACGTACATCATTTTATTAGAGAGAATGTGGATATGTTTTCCATTGCTTAGCACTTTACTACATCACACCTTAAGAAAATCCTTATTTTTCCAATGTGAAAGGAAATTTTAAGGAGAAGACATTTAGTGAAATGAGCTGACAGTGATTTCACTAATTAGATCTGAAAAGAATCTCATTGAGAATGCAAAAATAACTTAAAAAACCCAACCCTGCAGCTGGGGTCAGTGTGGGTGTTGATGGGCACGTTTTTTGTTTGTTTTAAAGGAGTGTTCTTTTCTGAAACATTGAACCAAAAGCTTGAATCACGCAATCTTTAATTTCTAGAAAGCTGGAGAGAACTTTTAAGTTCTTCACAAACAGAGAAAATGAACCAGCAACTGCTTTATTTTCTCTCCATAACAACACATATAGGAAAAGACTTTTTGACAGAAGAAAACAAAAAATCCAGACTGGGGTGGGGCAAAGGATGATTAGAGTCCAAGCACAACAAAAGGCTCAAGCCAAATAGGTGAACTTACTAGAAAAAAATAGTGAAACAGCAACTCTGGTAAGCGACAGACAAATTGACCAAAATGTAAGTTGCAAATGAAAATAAATCGGACAAGTGAGGGGAAAAAAAATTAAATATTTTTCTTATACTTTTGTGATACAGAAGTAGAAAAACTCTTTGTTATAATGATGTAGCTTTTAGCTAGAAAAAAATAAATATGCAAATGGTTAGGTATAAGACATCAGTATTGGCCTGTTGTCAGTTGTGTCCAATGGCAGAGTCATCTCAGGACACAGTAGGGTCTTCAACTTGCCCAAAGCTTACTCACAATCTCCAACAATTCAGAGGCTTCCTGACCCAGAGCTTGTATCTTTACATCTGACAACTTTCATAGGATTTTCTAGATGCTTCATGAACCCATGTAAAATTTATCAGCTATAATATCCCATGAGAAGGAATTAGCATGTAAACTCTACACCATACAGAATCTTTTCTTGGTTTTGAACCCATCACCTGCTGGAATCAGCTGAATCTACAAAAGCTTTCTCAATTTGCTGCACGACACTCAGCATCCATAAAATCTGAAAAGACTTTTATTATATCCTATCCTTATCCCTGCCTCCCCAGACAACTTATACTCAGTCTCACTCTATGATTTTAGTCATCTTTCTGATCCTCTGCGTTTTTTCCACAGTTTTACTATACAGACTTTCTAAGCAGAAAAACAGATTGTGTGTAGTATTTAAGATGTGAGAATGTAATGTGTTTCTACAGTGGTATAAGTTGCTGTTTTCCTCTCTATCCTTTTTTCTAAAATACCTACTAATCAATTTGCTTTGTTGAATCCTAATGAGCATTAAGCTGATGTTTACACAAAGCTGTTAAAACTTAGATCTTGTCTCTTAGTACCAATATTCAGCTTAGAGACCAAGCTTAGAGACTGCCATTGTGCATGTAAAAAAAAACACCTTAATTTTTTTCAGGTGAATAACTTTTCCACTGAACTTGCCCCCACTTTGCCTCTCTTACGATGGCTGCTCAACAGAGGTGATTACAAAGAAGCAGAATAATTTCTTTATGTCAGGTTAAGTCTCAGGTTGTATTGGTAAGATATATTCCTCAGACCTGTGCAAGTATTATACAAGCAATGTCAGAGAACAGGTTAACAGAGAAATGTTAGAACAAATTCACTAACAGCTGCAAGGTTTGAGAGCCAGATAATAGACTTCAGAAAGTTCCAAGGTAATAAAAACAAAACCTTGTTTAAATCTGCTATTGTCAAACAGTACTGGAGAATGGAAAGTGCTGTCATTGTCCTTAAGAACTACATTGACGATAATCCAGAATTGTAAAATAGTGAGTTTTACTTCAGCACTGGGCAAATTGAAGGGGAAATGGAAATCTTGTTTGAGAGGATATAGATGACAACCTTGTTTTCTATAAAGTAAAAGCACACCTCTCTAAATTATTTGAATTTTTCAAGCAAGCCAACAAAACTGAATTAAAAGAAAACCAGATGATAGGAACTACAAGCTTTTAAAACTTTTATAACATAGACTCTCACTATTCCTGGCATTAAGAAATTTTCTAGTATTTTACCAGAATTAATAAAAGGTTAAAAATTTAGAAACAGTTACATGAGAGGGAATAAAAAAATAATTTGTGTTGGATTTTGTTCTTAATTAACTTTAGCACATAAAACTAAGACTTTAACGTAGTCAGCTGCAGTCCTTGCCTAGTCAATAAAAAGAAATACGTACATTCTGATAATGATTTATGGTATCCTAAAACAAACCTCTGATAGGTCAGAGGAATTGCCCTCTGGAAGCATGTGTCTCTCACTATTGATGGTGGATGGAGTTCAGTGGACTTACTTAGATCAGTCAAATAAATTTTACATAGTCAAAGTGAGATGAATCCCTCTCTCTATACTGATTCAGAGAAGCCACTGTATAGTACCAGTAGCAGTAGCACTGTATTAGACTTGCATTACACTAGCCTCAAATATTGGATTGTTATTGATCTTCTCTTAGTGTTAAACTTACAAAGCCCACAAAAGTCTATCTTGTCTGGAAGGTACAATTACAATTGTAATTACTATTACAAATATCAACTGGATATTTGATTACTGGATCCATGTGACTTTAGCATCTCTATCAAGACATCCTTTCTGGGATAGACTCATAAGCCTCACATGACAGAAAGGAAATCAGGAGGAAAAAATATCCATCCTGCTATGTGTCCTTTGGGGAAATCAAGCATATTCTCTGCCTTAATGAATTATACACTCACCTGTGCTGATATGCCAGGGAAGTTTCTGTTTAATTGTTGATAATTTTTTATAAAGTTTATAAATTATAAAACTAAATCCACAGGTCCCCACTACTCGTAATGTGAGCTACTGACTTTTACTTTACCTCAGATGATTCAAGCAAAGGAATTCCCATGGGGGCATTGTAGAGGAGAGAAAAAAACCAGCCAAACAGCAAAACAGATATGAAACCAAGCAGAGGGAAAAGAAAGTGACTTACAAGTTTCTCAGGCCAGAGATAATGAATATTGTACCCTAACAAATTTTAGGCAATGATAGCATCATTGTAGAGGAGAGAATTATATTTATGTCATGAAATCACATGTTTTTACTGATCACACAGTACTAGAATTAATAAAGAATGAAATATAAGGTCATGTGTTTGTGGGATTTTTATGATCTGTCATTCATGACATAAAAGTTTCAAAAAAACGTCCATGAATATTATCACTAAGCTGTCTTTCATGTTGTTGGCAAAGAGCTTCTGGATTTGGTTTTTTCACATCATAACTTTTGCAAGAAGAAATTTTATCTGGAGACCATAAATTTAGTCTAATTATATTAGTGTTCTCTTTTTCTTATTTAAAAGTAAACACTGAAGATCCCTCCTAAAATCAAAGACTTCTTGATCTTTTTCTAAGCAAAATGCAGAAGCATCATTAATCTGAGACCAGCAAAGTGCCAAATGTCAAAGAACATGAAGAGGTGACCACACAGTGGCCTGCAGGCGCAGGTGTCTCCATCTCCAACCTTGTTGCTCTCTGCTGTAGGGAACATAGAAGGAGCAGCTCATCACTCTTTGCAGCTTCAAATTTCTGTTTTAAAGGAGGTAAAGCAGGTGCTTCAGCCCACACAACCAGCAACAATGTCAGGGAAGTATAATGACTCTGAATTTGAGGGGTCTTTGTTCTTGAAGGGCTATTTAATGTCAAATACATAAGCAGCCTCTGGAGAATAGATAAGATTCCTTCCTTTGCTAAATGCACAACTTACTGTGAGCTGCAGTCATCTTTCCTCTTGTTTTTTCTCACTCCAGGTCTGTGAAATTTTTAGAGTTACACAGCTTTTTGAGAGGAGAAGAGTATCCCTTCTCCATCCTATCCTAGCCTGAGGTCATTCCAAATTTCACAATGTACCTAACTTAACTCTGTGAATAGTACCAAAGTCTAGAAGACAAGAAACATTTCCCATTCAATCTTCATCTGTTTCCTACTGTCTGCTTTCACTGTCCCTCTCCCTCCTGGATATTTTGGCACTTAGAGCTGCCCCAAGCTCACTGGTCACCACACAGAAAACTCAGGTTGGTGAACTGTATGACAAGAGTTGGTTACCTAAAAGCTGGTTACTTGCCAAGGTCCAGTTCAGTTCCTTTCTGGTTTGGGTATTTAGAGCTTAGAAAATAGGCAGCTATAAACCGTCTTTCAATAGAGATTATATATGTAGTCAGTAGTTCACACTAACAAGATTATTAATATGCTTTAAATAATCTTTCACTAATATTGATAGGAGAATAGAAGAGTCCCTCTAGGGCCTTTTGGCAGCAAGTCAGATGGCAATGACATACTTAAGAGTTGTAAATTTCTTAAACAAAGGTTCCAAAAAAAATTAATAGTTGCTTACCAGCTGACAAACCTCTGTTACTGTACAATGCTTAGAGTTTAAAAATAAAACTATAAAAATCTATATAATGCATATTGCAATTTAGTTAGCAGGTGCTTTTCACTGTGTAATTTTAAATGGAATTATCCTTAGGTAGAGACATTTTTACTGCTTTCCATTGAAGACTTGATCTTCATCATTAATCTAGAACATATATAAAAAAAATCATTACTAATAAGGTTGTGAGATAAAGAGAGGCATAAATAATATAAAAGACAGAATTACTGTTTCATAGTCCATTTTCAAAAGAGCCAAGTATAAGGTCATATATGAAGGCACTTATAATTTAGGCTTTGCCAACAGCATGAATTTCTTTCTTTTGGTAAGACCTGGGTGATCCTTAACCATTTGCCAATGATGGGAGTAAAAAATCTAATACAGTCTTGCAAGAATAAGCAAGAAAATATGAAGTGAAAGTAGTAAGTATAACAATCCCCTGTTTTAGAGACTGACACAGCTATGACTGAAGTACTTGCTTTGCAATTCCAGCAGGAAGTTGATAAATTTGAGAAGGTTCAGGAAAGAGCCATTCACATACATGATTAACAAGAAGTTTAGCATCATTGACATGTAAAAGTTCCAAGAGAGGAAACAGAAATATGATTACTTAGGAGTCACCCTTGCAGAAAGTACCTAGTGAAACCTAGTGAAGGTGATTAGCGGAAGCCAGGTAAATTCAGGCATGGTATTTTACTAGAGAGGCTATTGAACTAAGTTACTAGGAGATGCAGAGGACTTATTTTACTGAAAATTAAGTTAAAATTGGACATGGTTTTCTATGTTCCATTTCAATCACAGCTATTTGTTTCTAAACAAAAGCATTATGGAGAATGTGAGAGGTTATGATCAACATATTTCCCTTATTTATCTAAAATCTATGAACAATTCTACTGTCATCTTCTGGAGTGGGGAGGGGAATCTGCTCAAAAAGAAAGAAAAAAGAAGACAAAGTTGATGGCAGAGAAATAAAATATATTTTTAAAACTCTTTCTGTTCTGTACATATGGTTTAAGTAAGCAAGCTATACCTTGCAGAAATCATAATTCAAATTGTTTTAAAGGCTCACTGCATTTCAAACCGAATCATGTTCTGCATACTGAAGGCATTTGATCCCAGGCCTCCCATATCCATAGAGATCATCTAATCTGTAGAACCACTCTACTTCTGACGGTGTGACCTTCCCTTCTCTTTCCAGCAGTACAGATACTGCTGGGATGGGAAAGAAAGGTTGCACAGCCCCAGGGTTAAATAGTGCCTTCTGAGCTCATAGCCTAGGAACACACCAGCAGAAAACACAGATACTGCTGGGGAAATATTCCAGAAGTGGTAGTACCCTGTGCTGACACTTCACATACACTAGAAAATGGGAGAGCTTTACTGAACCTCTGCTTCAGCTGTCCACAGCAATGATTTTAAGTCAAGATTTTCAGCTACCAGAAGGACACTAGCAAGTACCAGCAGGCTGGACATGCTGGTTTTGTGGGTTGCATTTATTCTCAGGATACATATGGTATCAGGCCAAGGGAGTTAAGGAACTGCTGCTCTAGGGCTTTCACTAGAACAGAGATTCCCAAGAGATTCATGTCTATAAGGAAATGTTGAATTTTCCAGCACTCAGATGGTAGAAAGAGGCATTTCTTGGCTATCTCAGCTGTGTTCTGGCAAAGTCCTATGCCCAACTGCTAGAGGTAGGTGATTTTGACAATTTTGTCCAAATGTCAAAATGCTGATTTGAATGTGAGAGCTATTGGTTTCCATATCAAAGAATGCTGATGTATTATACCAAAGAGCATGATGCACACTTCTTGGTGCATTTCTTTTCCACCAGGAAATCTCTTCCTTTCATTGGAAGTTAATGGGCTACAGACTTCTTTAGTTTTGGATTCATCTTCCCCTCAAGATAGACTTCAGCCCTGGTATTTTGACTGAATAAAACTTATTTTCCTCTTTCATTTTCCTGACTTACATGAGCAACTTGCTTTCAGTAAGTCACCTGCCCCTTGACACCAATCTCAAACACAACTGAGTAAAACAAAGCTCACATTCCTCCTACTTTGAACAATTCATGCCACAGATTCTTACTTTGAAATTTCTAAGTAACAAAGCCTTAAAGCTCAAACAAAGCTCAATCAAACTTATAAGACATCTGTACATTTCTACATACCAGGTTCTCATTTTACTGTTATTCCTCTTAACCAGTAAAAAGCAGAATATTAGAAAAACCAAGCAGAATATTAGAAAAACCAGAGCATTTCTTGTTGGCGTGGTTGTAGCCAGTAACTGAGAACTTCACCCAAATTAGCTTACTGTCTCTCCTTTTTAACACTGAAGTTTCCTTTGTCTGTGCCCTTTATGTTCATTTGATTGCTGTCTGGAACATTTGCAATGTTCAGGATTGGTTTCTGATGATGACAATTTGATTTTCCCTATGTTTGGCTAATTGCATCTCTCATTTCTCACAGATCATTACAAGAACAGATGACAACGGAAATCAGTCCCTTCAGAAAAAAATATTTTTGCAGTCCCAGGACTCCAATCTCATTAAAATATTCATCAAATTGGTGCTTTTTTTTTTTTTTCCCTAGAAGAGTGCTTAAAAATATGTTTATTTAATTGTAAATTCTATCAAAAAGGGCAAATTTCAGGAATACCCTACTGACTTAGCAACACACATCCCATTAAAAGCATATGTCATTTTGGAGAGATCTGCCAACAACTTAAAATATAAGCAATTGCTGTTCTGAAGAGAAAAGCTCTTGTGAATCCAGTATTTATATAGAGTGTTCCTTTCTATACTCACCTAAATCCAAGGCCATAATTGTGGTCCCTTCAAACCAACATGAACTAACAGCACCAAGAGAGGCTGACTGGCCACCTCACTGGCCCCTTCCTGTGTCAGTTCAAGTATTTTTATGGCTTCATACTAAACCAAACTGGGGAAATGATCCAGGCTAAAGATTATTCACTTATTCAGGCTGGGTGAGGTTTAGGTTTTTAGTTAGTTGAGGTTTTTCACTTTTTTTCCAAGGTCGTCTCTTCACAACAGTGGTCTTATACAACTTTAGTGACAGAGAAACTACAAGAGAAACTCTTGGAATAAAAACAAAATTTCTAACCTGGTGGATAACAAGTACAACCTTGATAATACAGCCTTAATACCTTAACAATCAGAACTGTCTTGCTGAGCCTATAGCAAATTATAACTTTTTGCTTGATTCATTCTAGATCAGCCTTTCACTGGTAATACCTTCTCACTAAATGGAACCTCACTATGTGGACAGGCACTGGGTCTAGACAACACCTTCTAAATTTACACGGAGACTGAATGCAAATGAAACTGTATCATTTTGTCATCTACCATGAGCTCAATCATATATAGTCATTACCCATGCTATTAACACTAAAAGATGTCACATTTTCTGTATGCCTATGAACTCTTGCCAACTGGAGATATTCAACACTTCTTCAAGGCAATAATCAGAAGATAGTTTTTCCATATGTCTTCTCATACTTGCCTAGCTTCTTTCTTCTTATAAGTCCTTCCCTGAGAGTATCTACATATTCTTGCATTAGCTATTTCTTAATACAGGTAAAAGAAATATAATTGAAAATGGAGCTATATATAATGTAGACAGTTATGTAGAAAAATGTTTAGTATGTGGAAAATTTGGCAGAGGGTGAACATAGAGTGAATCTTGTATGTCTGTGTTATCCCCAAACCATTAAGGTGGCATTTAGGACTCCACTCTAGTCAATCAGGCAAGTTACTAAAGACAATTTGGGTGTGACAACACAGAAATCCCCAGGAAACAGATTCAAACCAATACATCCAAACAGATGAGGACAGAACAATCAAGTCCAGAAGCAGCATAAATACACACATAACTGTTTCTGAGCTGGTGGGTGAAAATATTAATTTCATTTCCAGTTTTATGATGGTTTTCCTGCATCCAGGATACTGTTACACATCGCTACACACACCTTTGAACATAAGCTAAGAGGACTTCTAACAAATCACTTCCTAGGTCCATGATTTTAGCGAATCAGGATATGCTGTGAAGTTGTTCCCATCCATCTGTGACTATTAGTGCATCTAATTGTTTTATAGATTGCAGTCCTGAAATATTTCAGCCTGAGAATATTAGTTTTGAGCAATTTGTCCCTCTTTACCTTGCAATTGCTTGAGGTAGAATTCATTTTGTCTGTCTTTTAGTGCCTGAAATGTATAAAAGAATAAAGTCTACAATATATAAACATGCCTGATAAGCTGGGGCACAGATATGTGTCATCTAAAGTTGGATAGATGTATCCCATCTTTAAGGAAAGTTTTGGATAAACTACCAACCTTGGTCCAACTTACCTTCCTCAGATATCAGCTGGAGCCATATAATTAAGTCCTGTGGAAGAAGCATTAAGCTAGAAATGGAATTAATGGAAAAATACATCCTTGTTACAGAGATGCAATTGCGACTTGCAAGCTATTAAATGTAGGGCAATCTGCATTCTACTGAATGTACTTTGCCATAACCAAGACATGAAGGATTCAATAGTCCATGCTTGGTTTTAGTGAGATATTCATGTGAAGGGCCTATATCCATTAAAAGAATAAAAGAAGTTGCAATTGCATAAAAAATGACATTATTCTCAATACATTAAATCACAGAAAGGATCTTCCATATAAAAACACATGTTCTGTGACACAAATCTCAAAGGACCTTTACATTTCACAGTAAAATCTCCTATTCATCTATTGGAAGGGACAGTATCATTTAATACATGTTGTGGACTGTATTTTTAGTTTTACATTATGTAGCTGAACATATTTATTATTTTGTCATGCTGTCTAATGCTCCTTGCTGCAAGATATTGGATTCTAGTGGACCACACAATTAGGATGCCAGGGCAATGATAACTTATACAATTTAGACATGAAATTTTGCATGGAATAAAAAAGCAATATGCACTAGTTATGCTCCACTGCAAAATCCATCATTAGTGGAAGAAAGCATTCTTTCATGAAACAAGATTAAAATAAGAAAAAAAATAGAAAGGTAGAACAGAAAAAAGTGATATGCCAGTAATACCATATTGTTCTCTAGCAGTATCTGTTAACAAGAATGTAAAAATATAATCCCCTTCTAAAATGATTCATCCACCTCTGACATTAATAAGTGACACAACTACAGACATGTATATGCTGTGCTTACCAAGTAATTCTTTTCAAAAATTACCAGGTGAGAGAAACGCAGCATGGTCTGACCATATCCTGTTTTTTTCAGGTTCAGATATGTCCTCCTCTTGAATTCATGCTTACTGATGCCTTCAGCAAACTTTCCTAAATCCAGCAGACCAGGGTGCAGTTCTTCTAGATTGTGCCAGTACCTAGTAATCAAGCATGAGACTCTTGATATGGTTGTCCAGCTAACCAGCTAACCAGATTTTGTGTGCATAATTTTCACTGGATATTGACTTCAGAGGCCAGGATTGCACTGAAGAAAGATTAAATCAGGCTGCCTCATTAAATTTAAGGTAGGAAGACAGGATCTCTTATGAGGTATTCAAAGGCATCTACTCTTCTCCCTTTATTATACTGGGAATTTAGAGTCAAGTTGGATGTCTAAATTACATTACTGTTCAGAAATTTTAGTTCCACAGTTTACAGAAGCCAGGGCCAGATGGTATGGAGTTTTCTGCATCTTAAAAATTAACTGCATCATGTTGTATATATGCCTTCTAACAATCTGACTTTGTTGACAGTCATCAGGAGTGTCCATCCACCCCTTCCCTTTATAATTAGTAAAAGAAAATTTCTTAACTGGATTATTACACTTCATGGAATAAATAATTTTCAAACTTTAATATTTTAGCAAAACCAGGAGAAGATTCTGTAAAAGTTCCAGCACCATACCATGCAGCAGGATCTTAATTTTTTTATTAGGATTTACCCATGTCTATAGAAAGAGTCTCTTGATTTCAGACTGTAAAAACAAGCTAACTGGCATGGAAAATTATACAGGTTTCAGCAAAATCAGCTCTTTAACAGTAAAGTTCTCAGTGGATGGGGTAGTAGGCCAAGGAAATGCAGCCTTTTTTTTAACCCTATGATAAATATCCTTGAGGCATATCCCTTAACAAAAGCACCTGTCGGTAGTTGCAGAATTAAAATTCAATTTCTCTGGTCATTAGAGATAGATTTGAAAAGCCAGATGTCAAGGCAGGTGCCACACTATATTTGATAGTAGGTTAATGGCCCTTGAAATTTGGAAGCAGTGTGTCAGCCCTAACAGCTCCCTTTGTAACCAGCTCCCCCTCTTGCAGGATTATGCTCTCTTGTGTTGCCACTGCTTTTATTAAGATCAACAACTGAATGTGAGAATGATGTTGTTTTTCTGTTTAGATGAGCTAACATATCATCTTATATCATTTTAATGTTCATCAACTCTGGGACTTCATGTCTGTTAAGCTTCAGTTCTATGGCTGTTTTTTCAAACGCAGAAAAATTATGTCTATGCACTGCAAATAAACAATATGCACTATTAAATGTAGTGCTGCTTCTGTTCCTGGTTATTAAAATATTTTATTTAAGCCAGATTTGTATGGCTTTCTGTCTTTTCTGCTTTATGAGATGGAGAGGATTTTTTTGAAGGCTAAAGAGGGAAAGCTAAAATTTCATTGCTGAACACTGGACCAAATTCTGGCTTTGACTTGCAATATGCAGTTGCAGGTGCAATTTGGCTTCTTAGCTTTTAAAACATCAGGTTGGGTAAAACAATCATCCTCTTTTCAGACTCCCTCAAGTGTCTCATCAGACGGCAGCAGTGTTTTATAACAAACAGTGGAAAGATATGGCACACACACCGCAGGGAATGAAAAGGATTTTAAAAAATGAGGCAAGGTTTTTTGAATCTGGTGCAGAGCCATCACTTGCAGTGACATTTCCTGGATAGTTGAGCACAGACTATCACTCCACGTAGGTTCATAGAATAAATCAAATCTTAGTAGTAAAAAACAACCCTCAGCAAGTAAAAAGTTCAATTGTTTGCAGGTTTTTTTGTTATCTGAGCATGTATTTTTTCCTTTTAGGGTGATGATTACTGAAATTTGGCCAACTTTAGAATCAGCTGGAAAAGTTTTGTTTGGAACATCTGTCAAACTAATTACATTTTAGAAATGACCATAATGTTTGACCAGATCTGTGGGACATTCAGAAATGTTTGCCACAATAAGCATTGTCTGTGTCCCAGATGTAGGACTTGTAGCCCCAGCCCCACAAGACACTCGACCAGACTCTGCAGGTTGCTACTGATGGGGTCGATGTCTTCTCCAGCTTCTACCACTCATTCTTTTTCCTTTCATTGTATCAGATTTAGCAATTGTGTGAGCATGTGATGAGTCAGATCGACTTGCATGTTAGGTGTTTGTTTCCTTTCTTCTGGCTCATTAACACCAGTTAAATGAAATTAGCTGTTGGCCCACTCATCAAAAAATGCTCAGTACCATCATTTCCATTCCTTTGAAGAAAAGACTCCTGCAATTTATTTACCAATATATTGATTTGGAAAAAATACAAAGGGGACAGAGTGGGAGGCAACTGAAAGGAAAAAAAATAAATCAGTATTTTGATAGAATACTGGACATTTTTCTAATTCCTGGGAACATTCCAAATATAACAATAAAGTTCCTGGAATTTGTTCCTTTACCATTTCAGACCACCTTCAAAGCATCTCAGTTGTATTTAAAAATGAAAACAGATGTAAAATACCCCCAGTGCATTTAAAATCCCAGCAGCTGGCATGTGGCATTAGTCCACAATGCCTCCTCTCCAAGAGCATCCATCTCCAGGGGCTACGGGAGCACCCAGCTGGCCGAGAGGCACAGGGGAGTCCGAGGCATGCCTAGGGAGCCGCCAGCACACATCTGATTTTCTTCTAATTATATCTCTGCAATCATCCCTGTGGAAAACAGTTTATGTAAACATGTCTCATTCAATTCTGTCATGTAGTAAAGATCTGAAAGTTACATTTTAATTCAATTGACTCGGAGTGGAGAATACACAAAGAACTGAGGCTGGGCAATTCGTATGCACACTGTAAACATTGGTTCAAGTCAGTAATCTCTATAGTAGAGTCTCCAGGGAGAAGGGGTGCTGTGCAGCCTGCTCTTGTCAGCAAGGACACACTGAAATGTGCAGCAGGGCACAGACTTCAAAAACCTTATTCCACAGAAATTTCCAGTTACCTTTATTCTACATCACAGCAGAAACACAAAAAGTTTAATATATATAGAAATTCGATTACAAAGTGTAATATGCATTAAAATATTCATTACAAGCTTAAAAAAGGAATTATTGTTCAGATCAAGAGGAAAAGAAATAAAAAACCTAGACCCATTTCAGCAGTTTTAAATTTGAATGGAAACCCTTGAAAAGTTGAAACAATCTCCTTCATATATTTAAAACACTTTCCCCTTCCATATTTGAACAAAATTTACATGCTCTCATGATAAGTTTACATTTTGACAAGCTACACTTTCTGACCAAAACAGTACATTTGAATATGTTTTTCCAGCTCCATTGTTATATTTTTAGCTACAGAATGAATAAAAATGACAGTCATAGACTCTCATTACCATTGAAAGTTTGTATGATTTTCCTTAAAGTTTACTCAGAATTCAGGTGAGAAGAAGTTCATTAAAAAAATATTCCATGATGGTGGAGTAATTATACTCAGCAAGAGAGAAAGAAAATGGGGCCATAATAAAAGGTTTTTTCCCTCATGCAATACCTTCCTCCCAACCCCCCAAGACCACCTCCTATATAAAATAATATATTTATATGGTGGTTTATCATATGTTAAAGGATTTTGTGGATTAACAAACTTCCGCTCCCATAAGGTGGCGAACAGACCAGTTCCAAATCTAGTCCACGTGTGGAAGAAAAATCTGGACAATTCTCTTCTTTGGCAATTTACAGATTTCAGAATTTGCCTTCCTGTCTGCTGTGTGAAAGACACAGAAGAGCCTACTCTAGCTCAGACAGATCATTTTGGAAAGATTGGTTTCAGTTCTACTGCAAGTTCAGTACACATTATGTTTCAGTCCAGTATGTTTCCAGCAATAAAAATACTGACTGAACATTATAACAATGATCAAAATAATGAAACCAGAAAAGCCCAATGGCTGCGTGATCTGGGTGAGACAGAATGTTCCCATGCCATATCCACTTTGGTAGCTACATTAGGGTACTATTTATTGGTAGGTGAGAGATAACATGGGGAATTCTAGAGATTTTTCTCACTTACACACAGACAGAATTATAAATGCCTCTCCTTTTAACTGCCCTCTCTGCTTCTTAATTTCTCTCCAAAGCCATATTTCGTGTATTGAGAAAAAGTAAAAAAAAATTACTTCTGCTACCACCATCATTTAAAGACTGTGATAAAGTCAAAATGCAATTTCCCAGATTCCTGTAGTAGCTTCACAAACTCACCCTTACAAAAGAACAGCAGCAGAAAAAAATTTTTTTTAAAAAAAGGGAAGGAAAAAAAGACACTAAAAAAAAAAGAGCAACTTAATCACATAATCTTTTCCAGAGTATGCTAGAAGGGAAAAATGTATCTGGCATGAAGAAGCTAATCTTGGGACCCACATCATGATGCAGCCACCCATGAGACCTGCTCCTGTTACTAACGAGTCTATAATGAAGTGCCAGCTTTCAACAAGGAGGCATATTTTATAAGTTTTACTGAGGCAAGGATGGCCATCCAGGATAACATTACTATCAGTTGTGTTAAAGTAGCTCTTGCAAATCCTGACTTCCACCTACATTTCCAGATGAAGACATACAGAGATGTATATATGTATTTAATGTGCTGCATTTTGTTTAAAATTTGGTAGGGAAGTGCCTTCTAACCTTGAAGACCTGGGCTTAAGTAATACACTGTGTATATATATAAAAAGGCAACTTGTAAATTAATCATGGCTGATTGCAAGTCCAAGTGCTGGAACTTGATCATCCATATTCTGAAGTGACTGGAGCAGTCCTGTCACATGTTTGGCTCACGTCACAAAACACCATCCCAAACAATTCTTAGAAAAAACTTGGAAATTAGCACTTGTCAGGACATATTCCCAAGGCATAGTCTGGATAGAGTCATACACTTCTGAGACTAGAAGAGCTTAATAATGTGTGTTCAGTCAAACTGTGCCTGTTGGCTTCCATGTCAAGGCCTTGACACTGTTATTTTACTAGTATAGGTGCAGCCAAAGAGAAATACTAATAAAAATAGTCTGAAACTACTTGGTTCAAATTGCTATCTTTCAAATATCCATAAAAATCATAGTCCCTTGAGGAGAAGCAAAAGGAATGTACACATTGCACAGAGGATGAGGCAAATGATCACACATTGCCTCTAATTGTCTGGTATCACAGAATCACAGAATCACAGAATCCTAGGGTTGAAAGGGACCTCGAAGGATCATCTAGTCCAACCCCCCTGCCAGAGCAGGGTCACCTACAGTACATCACACAGGAACGCATCCAGGCGGGGTTTGAATGTCTCCAGCCAAGGAGGCTCCACAACCTCTCTGGGCAGCCTGTTCCAGTGCTCTGTCACTCGCACAGTGAAAAAGTTTCTCCTGATATTCACATGGAACCTCCTATGCTCCAGTTTGCAACCATTGCCCCTAGTCCTATCATTGGTCATTACTGTAAAAAGCTTTGCTCCATCATCCTGACACTCACCCTTTACATATTTGTAAACATGTATGAGGTCACCCCTCAGTCTCCTTTTCTCCAAGCTAAAGAGACCCAGCTTCCTCAGCCTTTCCTCATAAGGGAGATGTTCCACTCCCTTAATCATCTTAGTGGCTCTGCGCTGGACTCTCTCAAGCAGTTCCATGTCCTTCTTGAACTGTGGGGCCCAGAACTGGACACAATACTCCAGATGTGGCCTCACTAAGGCAGAATAGAGGGGGAGGAGAACCTCTCTTGACCTACTAACCACCCCCTTTCTAATGCACCCCAGGATGCCATTGGCCTTCTTGGCCACAAGGGCACATTGCTGGCTCATGGTCATCCTCCTGTCCACCAGGATCCCCAGGTCCCTTTCTCCTACACTGCTCTCCAGCAGGTCAGCCCCCAGCCTGTACTGGTACATGGTGTTGTTCTTCCCCAGATGCAAAACTCTGCACTTGCCCTTGTTGAATTTCATTAAGTTTCTCCCCGCCCAACTCTCCAGCCTATCAAGGTCTCGTTGAATGGCAGCACAACCCTCTGGTGTGTCAGCCACTCCTCCCATTTTAGTGTCATCAGCAAACTTGCTGAGGATACATTCTGTACCCTCATCCAGGTCGCTGATGAAGAAAGGGAGAAAGAGAGCTACTCTAGCTCTCTTCTTGGACAGAATAGGAATTTCAATGAGGAAGACCTCATGTATCTCTGATATTCTGATTTTATCAAAGATGAAACATGGCTCTGTCTAAGTACCCTGAATTTCCATTTGAATAATTGACAATGAAAACACAAACTTAGCTGTGGCTGATTAAATAGATTTTTGCTGGCATTTTGAGAGTCAGTGATTCTCTGACAGTAATTAAAAATACACACAGACATTCAGCTATCCAAAATGAAAACACCTATCTTCCCCAAGCTACAGTTTTCCCCTAGAGACACCCTCATCTGTGTTCAATATTCAGTCTGGTTCAGTATTTTTCTGTATTTATCCAAGACAGGGATGGCTATTGCTGCACACTTCTATGATTTAGCTTCCTTGAAGTTGCCTTTTAAAAAATTATCCTACATTTAAATGATTTTAAAACACATTACAATGATTTAAAAATTAATTATGGAGTATCATGAAAAAAGTCTAAAATACTAACTCAGTATAAGAGGTTATAATTCTTCCTGTAATACACTGTAAACTCATGAAATTGAGAAAATGAAACCCAGTTTTCACTTAGAATCCATCCTGGAAAATGGGTCTGAATATATCTCTTAATCCTGGATCTTTTAATACTGGATCTCTACTGGATACCTTTTTTATACTGTATATATCTTTTAAGCCAAATTTGTCCTTTCCCGTCATCCAGAGTTTAATTAAAGGAAGTCTCCAGCTCTGCATCCCCTGAAGTTGATGGTTTGCAGTCGTGAGGACATGCCTCCACAGATAACTGTCTCCCACTGGCAGGTTTTCCTAACCATGTTACAGAAGCTGGAGGAGGTTCTTAAACTGCAGATCTCCATGAAGTAGTCTCAGTTGGTGTTTCTCAAAGTAGCTACATGGTCATAATGGGACTTCAGCATCTCAACATATAATTTTAAGGCACTTTGCTGCTAACAGATTCCCCAGCCCTTAGATATCCTGCAGGCCTTCCAGTTCTGCCCCTCCTAGACATGCAACATACAATGTAGTGTCTGTTAATTTCCTTTTTTAACCTTGCAGTCCAAATCCCTCCCCACTTACAGGGGCACATAGTAGCCTCATTGTAATTAATTTCTGGTTGTGTCATGCTGTATTGATTATCATTTATGAATGACAATGGTCAGCCTATGTCTGATGACACCTGGTGTCAAATGGAGTACTCTGTCCAGAGCCTACTGCTCAGTGTGACAAAATGCAGCAAACCCAGTACTCATATGATAATCTCAAGAGTTTCTTTAGTAATTCCACCAGTCAATAAAAAATCTGCATGATATAAATGTTCAATCTTCATATTATAGGACAAATTAATATTCGTTTAGAGTTTTTGTTCAAGTGCTATCTCTGTGGCAGCCCTCAGCAGCACTCCTCATTAGTCTCAGTGAGTATATTATCTTTCTTAATTAGAAACTCTTAAAATTTTCAATCATGGGAATTCAAGGGTAGCAAAAGAAGAAGAAATATTGTGCAATTCATTTTAATTACAGATTTACATTCTCTTGGCTGGAATAGGAAACTGGAAGTTATGGTCTTAGTCTATCATTAGATAGGTAGCCATGCCTCAGGTGTACTGCATACCACCCAGGAAACAGAATTAGCCTATGATAAACATGAAAGAAAAATTTCAGAGTGCCATAGAATGGTTATTTAATCACCCAGTGGGACTAGAAACAATAGAGTTTTCTGAAACTATTTGGAATCCTCCTGTTCATGTGCTGAGCTTTAATCTCACACCTGTGAAGTCAGTGGGGGTTCGGGAGGAGAAACTCTCCAAATACAGGGGTTCTGGTGAAATCTTGGAATCTTTATAGTCAACAGCATAACACACACTGACATCAGGTTGCTCATGACCATGCCGTGATCCATTCAGCAGAAGAAATTTGGCTCTTTCTAAGGGAAAGGAGCTTGCCTTTGCCTTCCTTGGCTCTACCCACCAGCTCTCACCCCCTGTAATCTCTTAACAAAAATGACAGATTTGGATACTTAGCCTTGAACACTATTAAATGTTGGGATGCAAATATATATTTATCTTATTAATGTCCCTACTTCTCCAATGCCCCACTAACTCTTTTAACATAGTGTGCAAAGAAATTGAGATATTCAGGTAGCACAAACTATGAATTTTTGCTACAAATGCAGCTAGTGATGTAAATCATGTCAAAAGATAAATGCAAAGAGATTTTTCAGCTATAATTGCTAGTTACAACTACATTTTCTTAATCGGATGTATAAGAATCAGTTTATCCTAATTTATTCCACTTTATCTCAGGCAACATTTATTTCACCTAGCTGAAGGTCAGGGTCCATCTCATCCAACTCCAATCATATAAAAATTAGGCACCTGTAAGTCTTAGTAATTCCTCTGAGCTTTATCCACCATCTTAAGACATAGAAAGACACCTTCAGAGTGCAATTCACCCTACTGATATCAAAGGGTCCAAGATAAGAGGCAGTGGCCTCTGGAGATATCTCTGTCTTTTTGTTGGCAGCAGAGGAAGACAAGCCTTCTTACATTGTCTGGGCTTATAGTGTAGATGGTTATGGCTCACTGTGCTGTTGGTTTTACAACACTTCCAGTAATAGAAGTGTGAGAATATACAGTTGGAAGGAAGGAGAAGCAAGTACATCTCACAGATCAATTTCACTTGTCATGTGGCCGCCTGATTTTTTCTGTTTTTTTCAGGGTGGGTTACATTGCTGTTAGAGGTCACAACTCTGGTCCTCAGCAAGGAGAAAGTTCCCTGTGCAGCATACAGAGTAGTGGCACAATTTTCAAATTCAGCTGCTCAGGCTCTGATTGTCAATGCAATAAACTCTTTGTTTGATGTTGAGAACTTCTCCCTAAATACAGGAAGGCTATGTATTATTTTTTTTTCTAGTGACACCTAAAACTTCATAATAATGTCATTATATCATATGATACTGATGATTTCATTGAGATTAAGACAGACAGAAATAATCAGTCTTTTCAACACTCATTGTAAAAGCCAAGAAGTTCTATCCATCAGAAAACATGAAAAAATTACTCTGTGTTAAATTTACCTTAAATTTTGGTCCACTTAATGTCTTTAATCAATTTCGATTGTCTTAGTTTAATAAATGGAATCATAAATAATGCATTCTACATCAATTGCTCTTATTTGCAATTAGATATTTTTTCAGTACTGTTTTATGAATATTTAATAAACTGTGTAACCTTGATGGAAGGAGTGCAATTTAGAAGGCCATAATGAATATTTAGAAAATCTTGTTTTGTGATCTCAACTCCTGATTTTAAATTAACATCCAGTAAATCTTCCTGCACAATGCTCAGCTCAGCAAGTCTAACATTTTTCTGATCTAGAAATACATTAATAATTCCAAGATATGTTTTCTGCTTCAAAGGAATGAGGTGCTTTTTTTTAAGCTTTTAATAACTATAATCTAAAATTTTAGAGAACGTATTTTAGGGTATGTATTGACAAAAATAAAACTAAAAAAAGAAAAGGGTTACCCCAAAATGTGTATTTAGGACATGTGATGCCAAAAAGAAATATTACATATTCCAGAAGCTATTAGAATAGAAACAACGATTCACTGACAGTTCAGCCGTTGCTTCTTTAGAGACAGGAACAACTAGCCAAAAGTTTTGTTTGATTTTTTCCAGTATGCCACAGTAACTTTATTTTAAAATATACTGTCATGGGAGGAATGCTAACCCACTGTTATGAATCTGCAACACTGACATTTACCAGTCATTTAAAATACAGTAAAGAGAAATTGCAAGAAGCTGATTGTCAAAAAAGAGAAATATATATGAGATATATTCTCCTAGCAATAAGAAAAATCTTGTGATTTAGTGGTTGTTGTTCAATCAAGCTAAGGCTTATTCTTCTGAAATGTGCATGAGGTGCAGAACAGAAGCTTGAAATCAGCTAAATCTCATTCTGGAGGCAATTGCATAGAGTGGCACTTGGAAGTCTTTCTGCAAAATGCTATGGATCAGTACTTTGACAATGAAAAAAAAATGTTCAGTGTGGACTGTGAGATCTTAGACATCCCCCTCTTCACCTCACTTCAGAATTAGGAAACTGCTAGAAGAATTGTGTTGGTCATGTAGGAAATCTGTTAAAAATATATTGTATTTCAAAGCCTACAGACACCTACAGTTCAGGCACCTGAGGGACACTGGAGACGGGGAACTAGCTAAAACACAAATAAGCCAAATAAACACATCCTTCAGTGAGAGGATAATGTTGATTTTGTTCACATTACAGCCCTGAAAATAGATTCAGGGCAGAATAAATCAGAGGTTATTCCTGGTGACCTCACTGGTAGTGGCACACCATCCATCTGCAGGCAGTGTTCCCTCCTGTGCCAACTGTGTTATTGCCCTGACCACAGACCTCAGAGACCTGTAAGTAGCTGCTCACAAACTGCCTAAATATTATACAGTGGCAGTTGCCTTACTGCTCATCATCAGGACTGAAGGCAAGAAAGACAACATCAATCTGAATAAAGGTGTTGATCAAAAGTGAAACAGCCATTTCTGACTTCCTCAAAGGAAAGATGAATCTGTCTTGAAAAAAGTTGATTTGCTGGCAGAAAACTTGTATTTCGCAAAAAGGGTCTGGAAATTGATGTAGGAGAAAGCTAATAACCAGCTGTAATAACAGCTCCCTTCAGCAGAACAATGTGGGGAGCAGGGACAGGACTCTGCTGTGCACTCAGGGAGTCTGGTTTCCTCTGTACTCTCTATCATCACGATCAGGCTGCAATTACATGGCTATGTGGGCAGCTGCAGTGCTATCTGACAAGAGCAGGCTTAACCACCGCAATGCTCATGTCCCTTCTTTAGCAGAGTACCCCAAAACTGGTATTGCACCTGTAATCCTCCAAGCACCACCGTTTGTATCAGAGTGCCTGTATTCTGGTGTGGGCAATAAAACGAAGCAGGAATTTGGATCCTGAAAACTCTTCTTTTATGTTAAAATAATGCACAAATACCAGTACAGCTGGAGAGCCTAGAGTAAAATAACTGCTTCAAACATGAGTTCATTTGGAATCTGATTATTAAATTACTTGAATTTGGTATTTGATTATATGATAGTGTTGAGTTTGTTGGCATTTTATCTGCTATTCTTATCAAAGTTGACATGAGAAAATGTTTCTCTTAGCTATGAGAATGGAAATTATCTTGTGGAATATGAACATTACTTCTTAATACATGTGTTTCAATGTCTTCCTAAGCAAACTATTACTTTGTTTATCTTTCATTTGAGAGTCAAGATAAAACATAAACAGAAATGAGCTTGTTTCCTTGAAGCTGGAACTGTTTTTAAGAATGTTCTGGCTGCAAACATTGAAATAAGACTTCAAGTATTTGCATAGTAACTGTCTTCAACTAGTGTTACATCAAAAAAGGGGGAAAAAAAAAGAAGAAAAAAGGAAAAAAGATTGATTTGGTTGAATGCTGTTATATATTCTTCTTTCAAATGGCAAATTTTCCATGAGGAAAGAAATGGTTATTCAAAGGACAAAGATAAATAGTTGATCCCACACAGTAATCATGTGCAGAAGGTGCTTTAAATGAGAAAGAGCAAGTTGTTAAAGTTCAAGTGGAGAAAGTCAAGAGCTGTGATTCATAGGTCCCAGGTTACCACTCACTTTGACTTAGAGCCTAAGCACGCAGCTGCTGACTTACATTGCTGTTGTTGCAGTCATGTGAATGATGAAGTTTCTGTCGCTGCATGTTTGGAACACAAATTTTTACTTCTTTGTTCTGCTTTTAAAAGATAAAACATCGTTAACAAGTTAACAAAATCAGACAACCAGGGAAACCATGAACAGAGACTTCATTCATTTCCAGTCTTCCTGTAGGCAAATAAGATGTTTGCCCTGCGTGTACACAATTTACATTTTCAGCGAAATTTGGTATTCCCTAAAAAAGTCTGAAGGGGATATTACCCTATGATTTTTATTTTAAAGAAAATACTCAGATTTCAAAAGGAACTGTTTTGCAACCAGCAAGCTGTGTGAACAAGCCCCATTTTTTTCTGGTCTCAATATATGTATACATATCAGATATATAACTGTCTATAAAAGACTAGTGCCTGAGACATTTGTTTTTCATAAAAAGTGAAACAGCTAATTGATTAAAACCCTGTATATTTTTTTGCAATAATACAACTACATAATTTATATGCTTATAAGCCAAAATTCTTATTAAAAAATTCTCCCTCTTGTGGCTAAGATTACATTAGTTATTGAAGAACTAGGTAATGACTTTTAGCTAGCTGCTTCTTTTATTGGAAAAATTGTAAAGGCAAACAAATCAAATAAATACTTCTACGTTACTTCCTTAGAAGTCCTATCTGTATTCCAATAAGACATTACAAATGGTTGGCATAATTTGAAGAACACCAGTAAAATCTGTACTGAAGAAATAAATAGTGCAGACAATTTAACCTAGTACTGCAAACAGGCAGTTTATCTTAGGTTTTTTCTTTCTGTTGCAATCTGGAAAAGCTGACATTAGCATCAACAGGGATGAAACTATGAAGTTTTGTGGCTATGAAGACACAAAAAAGTTAATGGCAATATCTCTGATTTCAATACTATCAGGACATTATTCCAGGTCTTCTAGCCCAGGCACACTGATCACGTATATGATGCCATGACTACAGCTTATAGAGCCAGGTCTGTCTGAGACAGCTTGGACCAGCTTGGCATTAGTTAAATTGCAGGAGATCAGAGAGACAAGATGGACTTTACATCCTGATCTCATTTCAGTATACCCACAACTGGACTGCTACCTGTGCCAGATCTAGTAATTTTGGTTATGGAGCTGTCTAACCTACACAGAGACATCACAGACTGTAGCACCTTCAGAACCCTGAGCAGGTTCAGCCCATGCTGCACCCATGTGACCAGTTGTATTCACCCAGACACAGCACTAATGTGCCACCAGGGTTCTGTTTTTCTCTCACCCTGAACCACCAAGCCAGGATGAATGGCACTAGATCATCAGTCTTCCACAGAAGCTTATTGTGCTCTCATAGCTATCAAGTCTTCAACAGCCTGCAGAAGCAACAATGAATCTCATACCTTTGATATGCTAAGACTTTCCTGTGGAGGTGGCAAATGTCAATACAATTTTAACTAATCTTCCTACTGAAGACAGCAGAGTGAGTTTTACTTGTCTCACTCAGTACATCTGCATCACTGGACAAGGGTACTTTGTAAGATGGCTGTGGACCTGAACTATACAGAACAAGAGACTTAATAAAGACGTCCATAGTTTTCTCCCAGCCCATACATCCAGATTTCCTTCCAAAAGCAAATTAGGATGCACTGGAATATAGTCACACTCAGGTCTCATCCTCATGGACAGTTGGACTGGTGCCAGGTTGCAAAGCTATCTACCAGAACCAATGGAAATGCAACGAGGCATATCTGCCAGGCTTTACTGACACAGCCAAAGGGCTCATGATAGTGTTTACAGTAAGAACTAGAATTTCTGGAAAAATGCTTGCAGCACAGAAGTGAATTTCACTCTTTGCTATTACAGTTTTTGTGTATCATGGTCAACCACTGTTATTTATTTGTTTCTATAGCACTAAGAGTCAATAGGATGCTGGAGGAGTCAAATGGATATTAATCAGGTAAGTTAAGAAAAATGGAAGAATAATATTTACCTAGAAACTTCTTGAAAATAAAGCAAGTGCACAGAACCATATGGTGGCATAAAATTATTGTAAGATTTATTTTCTAAGTTCTTGTAGGGCACGAACAGACTAGAAACAGCAGCAAAAGCAATACAAAGAGGACCAGACAACAAAGTAAGTCAGGCTGACAGGGCTAATGCAATAACACTTTTCAAACTGTACAAACACTTGGAATACAAAGTCTATCCCCTTCCTTTAAGCACAGCATGTTTTGCTCTACAGATATCTTGAGCAAAACGTTCAGCCATGTGCTTGCCTCTAAACACATAGTTAAATTCTGCTTCCCACATCCTATGTTTACTATATTGCAGGTCTGGAAATTCATAATGTTTGACAATGAGAGAGAAAGCTTCCTTTTGCCTTTGAGAAGTCTATCATTCATCCATCAGTCAAGAAAGTTTCACATTTTCATTTTTTGCACTGATTGAGAATAATGTGCTTCTAGGGGGGAAAAAAAGCCAAATCTAAATGGTAGGAATGAGCCTTTCCAATAAAATAAAGTCAGTCATGTACCAAGCTTATAGTAGCATGATGGGCTGCAAAACCTATTTCAAATTGGTGAACGTAGTACTCCTCTGTTTTGGTCTGTGCAGAGGAGGTTGCATCTTGCCAGTGTGGTTCAATCAAAACCAGCAAAAGTCTCTGTGCTTAAACCTACAGACCAAAGTGGAGTAGAAACCATATGAGGCAAAATGTTTCCCAATCTAATATAGAAAACACCAAATAGGAATAAAAAAAACCCTAAAATCACAATCTGAACAAGCCCTAGAAACTGGCTCAGAGAAAAGAGGGGAGGACTTGGGGACTAGCATTGACTAAAAATATCCTATAGCAGTGTACACACTTTACCAAGATGCTGCCTCTTTTTTCATTCACAGTGCGTTCAGAAGGGTCTTTGCATTTTTTTCCCAATTAACATGAAAGAATCATCCTGAACAACTGAAACAACCCTTAAGTTCTTGCATTTTTAGTTAAATGCTTAGATCAAAAACAATCATTTTAAAGACCTCTGACTATGTTCTTGTTCTCTATCCTTGTCTGCCTCTGAACTGACTCCGCAATACCTCTGCATTTAAGTTTATATTTAATAGATTATTGTATTTATAATTTTTATTTTTATATATATTATATTTATTATTATATTTAATAGATTATATTTTAAATACTTTTGCCCATTTTAGTCTCATTGCATTTTAATATTTAAAGCCATTGAATCGACTGTGGTGAAATCTCTCATCATAAAATACTCATTACTTTAAATAAATGTGTTTCATTTAGCATTTTAGAGGATTCTCCATCTCCTGATTTTTCAGTGATATCTTTTTCATTATCTTCATCCCTTTTCCTGCAGGTTATATAACTTTCTAAAATACACTTGAAGAACAAGAAAATCAGAGGTTTTGATTTCACTCCCTTCAGTGAAGGTAGGGTCATTAAGTTTTGAGTTTCTCCTTCACTAAGTCTGTTTACCACAGGTTATGAAATGCTTCAATATTCAAACTAACATTATGACTAAACACTATATCCTATGCCATCCCGTTTCTGTGTCATAAGTGGTGTATTCTTTTGAATATCCATGATTCTCTTACTAAACCTCATTGAAAACTCTGACAGGTAAGAATTCCAAACTATTTGTCTGCCTAAGATCTGTACTTTCTGAAACTACCTGAATCAAATATGCTGCATAATGCAGTTCAGGATCCCAATTTATGCAAAATTCAGAGCTAGTAGCTGCTCTAGAACAAGCTGTCATGTCTATTGGGACTCATGATACCTGAAAATTATTGATCAGGATTTTGAGTTGTGGTAGAGGTCACTAAATAAAACATGTTTAGCATGTAAAATAAAGTTGACACCGGTTTTAATATTCTTTGGGTTACCAAAGCAGATTAAATTTGAAGACTGAGACTGCAGTTCCACGTTATTCTTTTCTTTCCCCACAGTTCCCATTTTGAAGTACTAGTCAAATGGTAAACCCTTTCAAGTATTTCTGCATTAGGAGAACAAACGTTTCATGTACCATAAATGGTATGCCTATGCCCAAATTAATCTTCCAGCCTCTTCCTTTTTTATTTTTAAAGAGACAGCATCATAATTGCAGACATGGTTTCTAGTTTTTGAGGGTTTTGATTTGAGTACGAGATGGATAGTTCAGGGAATTTAATCAGTGGAAACAGAGTTGAGGGAGTTAAATCATGCTCATGAATATTGACAGAGAAAGCATAGATTATTAGACTAGAACTTGATCTTAGACTTAAAAAGAAATCTTTGTCAAGAATACCTTAGGACAGTGGGTGACCTGGTGTTACTTCACAGGCAACAATTGTGCATTATAGACTAGGCTGGCAAACTGACTTCTTTTGCACTTTCAAAGGAAAATTATTCATTTAGTTCACAGAAAATTCTTTGTGATTTAAACTTTCCAGCCAATCGTAAGGTTTTATCATGTTGAATTTGTCTAGACTATCTTAAGTGTTATTGCTGGGGCAATAGACAGGATTTTTATTCTTATGTATCCTGAAGTTATTTTTAAAATGTTTTCAGTAAGAAGAGTCAATCATTTCTGGAACAACATCAGGGACTGCACCGTCTTCTTTGGGGTTCTCACGGGCTCTCTGGCAGTTCTGGATTCAGAGAAGTTGTTTAATTAATGGCCCACTCATATTTTTGACATATGCAGTTAATTTGATATATTAACAAATATTTTCAGTTTGGTGGTCTATTTAAGGCAGTTGTTATTAAATTGTCATAATTTATCATTGATTGTTGCAGAGTTATCTACAGTCTGGAAATATGCCCCTGCTTCAGAATTAAAGCTAAGAGCTCCAGGATGATGGGTTACCTTTTGATCCTGTCTTTAGCTTAGGACTCACTCTGAAGGCATTTTCACCATTAAAACGCCAGTGCATCTCCATTGTTGCAGCAAGTTGGGAAGTGTCAGAATGGGATTCCTTCTGCTTAATTTAGCTGTCTGAATTCTGCTGCTAGAATTCTCTTGCAAGGCCTGCAGACAGAGCACAAGAGGAAAAGAAGGCTCTGGAATTGCAGTGCAGAATTAGGGGCTCAGCAAATTTAAATTCCAGCAACGATGCAGATGAAAGTTAATGAGTTCACACAGACTGAGTAAGATGTGATTTTATTGAGTGGCAGTCTCTGCAAAGACCTTCTGAGAAGGCTGTGATTTTATCTGTTCCTCAGGGACAACAAGTATCCAACAATACTTCCATTCTTAAATTGACACGTGCTCTGATAATCGCTGACCACATTCTTCCTTTCCCAGATTATCTCAACATCCATTGTATTAGTTGTGTTCTGATGACTGTGCCCAGCCCCTGACACAAATGTGTGTCTCAGGATCTCTCAAAAACCAGTAGTTGTCCTAAAAGTTAAGCATTAGTATTTAACTAAGGTTTTATGAAAGATTCTACTAAGCAGAAAGCTAACAGTTTCACACAGAATCACAGAATCACAGAATTCTAGGGTTGGAAGGGACCTCGAAGGATCATCTAGTCCAACCCCCCTGACAGAGCAGGGTCACCTACAGTACATCACACAGGAACGCATCCAGGCGGGTTTTGAATGTCTCCAGTGAAGGAGACTCCACAACCTCTCTGGGCAGCCTGTTCCAGTGCTCTGTCACTCGCACAGTGAAAAAGTTTCTCCTGATATTCACATGGAACCTCCTATGCTCCAGTTTGCAACCATTGCCCCTTGTCCTATCATTGGTCATTACTGAAAAAAGCTTTGCTCCATTGTCCTGACACCCACCCTTTACATATTTGTAAACATGGATGAGGTCACCCCTCAGTCTCCTTTTCTCCAAGCTAAAGAGACCCAGCTTCCTCAGTCTTTCCTCATGAGGGAGATGTTCCACTCCCTTAATCATCTTAGTGGCTCTGCGCTGGACTCTCTCAAGCAGTTCCATGTCCTTCTTGAACTGTGGGGCCCAGAACTGGACACAATACTCCAGATGTGGCCTCACCAAGGCAGAATAGAGGGGGAGGAGAACCTCTCTTGACCTACTAACCACCCCCTTTCTAATGCACCCCAGGATGCCATTGGCCTTCTTGGCCACAAGGGCACATTGCTGGCTCATGGTCATCCTCCTGTCCACCAGGACCCCCAGGTCCCTTTCTCCTACACTGCTCTCCAGCAGGTCAGCCCCCAGCCTGTACTGGTGCATGGTGTTGTTCTTCCCCAGATGCAAAACTCTGCACTTGCCCTTGTTGAATTTCATTAAGTTTCTCCCCGCCCAACTCTCCAGCCTATCAAGGTCTCTTTGAATGGCAGCACAACCTTCTGGTGTGTCAGCCACTCCTCCCAGTTTAGTGTCATCAGCAAACTTGCTGAGGATACATTCTGTACCCTCATCCAGGTCGTTGATGAAGATATTGAACAACACCGGTCCCAGTACCGACCCCTGAGGGACTCCACTAGTTACAGACCTCCAACTAGATTCTGTCCCATTGACTACAACTCTCTGACTTCTTCCCTTTAACCAGTTCTTGATCCACCTCACTACCTGATCACCAAACCCATACTTTATCAGCTTATCTACGAGGATGCTGTGGGAGACAGTGTCAAATGCTTTACTGAAATCGAGATAAACCACATCTACCGCTCTACCATCATCTATCCACCTAGTTATTTCCTCATAGAAGGCTATAAGGTTGGTCAAACATGACTTACCCTTGGTAAAGCCATGTTGACTGCTCTTAATGACCCCCTCATCCTTGATATGCCTAGAGATAGTGCCAAGAACAAGTTGTTCCATCACCTTTCCAGGGATGGAGGTGAGGCTGACCGGTCTAGAGTTACCCGGGTCCTCCTTCTTGCCCTTCTTGTAGACTGGAGTGACATTTGCTATCCTCCAGTCCTCAGACACCTCTCTGGTTGCCCACGACATACCAAAGATGATGGAGAGTGGCTTAGCAATGACCTCTGCCAGCTCCCTCAGCACCCTTGGGTGCATTCCATCCGGACCCATCGATTTATGGATGTCCAGATTGCTCAACTGATCCCTAACCCAATCTTCATCTACCAAGGCAATCTCCTCCTTTATCGTGACTTCTTCTGGCGCTATAGGGATCAGGGGCTCCTGGGGAAAAAGAAAAGTGTGTTCTTGAAACACACTCTAAAATAGCTCCTGCTTTCTATTCTCAAACCTGCACTTCTCTGCATCTTCAGCCAAAAGTTTCAGCAGACTGTTTGGATCTTTCTGTGAAGCTAGGATGTTTACATTGGAGCAAACCACTACGTGACAACCCTGTTCCATGTAGGTGTGTTTTGTCAAGAGCAAGCTTCTGCCATGTGGCAGGTAGCACATGAAGAAACATGAAGAAACACAGTTCCCAGTATGTTTGGCACAGCACACATGCCCTTTTCCCTCAACTTCATCTGCACCCCTGGACTCCAGGAATGAAACCTCCACATGTCCCCTGGCCCCTGGGCCACCTTGCCTTCCCTATATCAGGAGCAAGTGCTGGTGGCTCGTTGCAACTAGGATATGAATCTGCAAGTGTCTCCATGTGATTTTCTGCCACATCATTTCTTCCTATTCCATCCCTCCTTCCTTTCCTCTGGGAAAACTGAGGTATCAAAAGTTCAGCATAAACATCGCTTGTTCTACAACAAACAAATTAATCAACCAGCAACTACCACCAAGTATGTCAGTTTGGCATGTACATCTTTCATTACCAGTAGGCACAAATATGACTATTTGAGAATAAGGAAAGAATAAAATCTTGTGCTTTCTGAATCACCAAATTATAGCATGCACTGCAATATAAATGCAGGGCCAAAGGGTCAAACGAGAGGGTATCCTCCCAAGCGTCTTTCTGGGAAGGGCCTGTAATAGCTGCACACACATCCAAGGCTGGCTGCCTGCTGCTTCTACTGCCTGAGAGGAATGTTTACGGAAACTAAAAGAGGCCAAATTATGGGGAATAAGGGATGTTCAGAGTCAGAGAGAGTCTCTTAATCACCAAAATGTTTCCTTGCAGTTCTGCAGGAATGGACTGAAATGGAACAGACTGCCTTTGATATATGTCTAAGCAGGGAATTGAAAAGAGCACACAAAGTGGAGATTTCAGATACTTCTGTCAGGAAGGAGAACGTTAAGAATACAAAACCTGTACTCCACTAACCACTAACCAGTGCACTGTGACAGTTATTTTAGTTAAAGTCTCTGCTTTTTCCTGTTCCTGGCCAATCAGATTATAACAGCAAAGAAAATAAGAAAAAGGGGATGTGTAAATACTTGCCATAAATTGTATATTGCTTTTTCCTATACAGAAATATCTGTTATTTTAAATGCTTCTGTGAGTAGCATAAGTCTCAATAAAGGTCGCAGGTTTGCAAATTAACAACCAGTAAATGCGTTCAATTTTTCAACCTAACTTGGACTGTGATCTCAGGCTAGAGATTGGCTGATAATGTGCAGGGAATGGAGCAGAAGCACCTTGTACTGATCAGAGGGACACTGGAGAGTCATAGTCTAGAAAAGGGTTGATAGACTTTTTATCTCTGGACAGACAGGGAAAGAAGCCAAAATAAGCTGAAACTAATGTTCTTGCACAGGCTGAGAGAGCTGTCTTCTGAGAAGAAAGGGTATGCTTTTATTGAGTGGTGCTCAGAGATGTGGATCAGTAGTAAGTGTTGTAGATGAAGCCATGACACAATTATCTAATCAAAATATTATTATATATTCTCTTCTCTTCTCTTCTCTTCTCTTCTCTTCTCTTCTCTTCTCTTCTCTTCTCTTCTCTTCTCTTCTCTTCTCCTCTCCTCTCCTCTCCTCTAATCCCATTTTGCAGTGGGACATAGTATATTCTACTAAACCATAGCTGGATCTCCATGGCAAACTAAGACTTTGAAATCATTGTCTGCATGGGGATTCCTTCATGTCAAGAGATGTGTAGGTTTTCAGCACAGTCACTGTAGTCTACAGATGTATCCATCTGAACAAAGAGGAAGGTGAGATTCAGCTGCCTAAACACAGTTGAATAGTGTCACTTCAGACAAGGGTATACAGGGCATGCAATCTCCCATAAATTATGCATTTCTCCCAGCCCTTAGTGGATATTTTGGAAGCCCAGAGACAACCCAAATGACATTTGGGTCATGTGCCTACATTTAGGTAGCTTTCTTATTTAGGAAAAACTGAACAGGCTTTCAGGCTCCGCTGGCAGTATTGGCTGGGCATCCACTGACTACTCATCAGTAGCTCATGTGCAAGCACCTACAGATAAATACCAGAAGTCAGATACATTATTCTGAAGCTAAATTCCATCCCAATTTTACATCAGAGCAAAACCTAGAGGTCATAGCTAGAACTGCACCTTAGATTCAATTTTAAATTTGTTGGGGTCAACAGTAGCTGTGGCTATTGACTCTTCTTAATGAAATGCCTTTTTCCTTTTGATTGACTTAATCTGCCCCCATGGCTTGCTAGCAATGGAGCTGAACTTCGGGGCCTACACTTGACCCTGAAGAAGGAGTGACTTTTTTGCTGCCTTCTTCATACCTGAGAATCCCAGAATCCTTTTTTAACAAAAAGGCCTTCAGAGGTACCCTGCAAGAGCGAAAGTACTGTTGTTATTGCTATTATTTCTATTTTAGAGAAAAGTGGGCTGCTGAGAGGCCATATTTTTCAGGTATCACTGTTATGACAGACACACACAGCCCAAGTGAGATCTTTAAAGCACCTCAGACTCTAATTTCAGCTGAAAAATTAGACACCTTGTGTTTAAGTGCTTCTGAAAATCCCACTAGGGTCCTATTTGCTGGTTCATTGCCTAACTAACTTGTAAATTCTGCTGTGGTTTGTTCAAGGTGACACACAACTTTCGGATGCTACTTCTCATCCCATTCGCTCCTCAGCTCACTTTGGTTTTGGTCACTAAACGTTTTCCTACCTGACCCCAATCCCAAACTCACTCCTAAATTCCACCCAGCATGAATACACCATGGTGAGATGGGGTTCAGCTGGTCAGTTCATCTGCTCTTTTCCTCTACATACAGCAAAACCCAAGGGACTCTTGTTCATAGCCCTGCATTCACCTTGCATTTTTGCTATTAAAAAATTTTCCCACAGTCTTAGTACTGTGCTGTGGGTTCTTTGTATTTGTTAGCCACTTAAACACATCAATGAAACAGATACCACAACCTTTCTAGATAGCTACTCTACCACGGCTTCACAGGAAATCTAAGAAAAAAAGTAAGTTTATTAATATCTAGGATAAATCTCTGCTGCAAGTACAGCCAATTCCTGTTTTCTTCTAGCAGCAGGAGACGTGGAAAATAATCTATCATTGTATCCTTTGTAACTGCTTTTTTCCAGACATGGAAACTGTGCAGAACATTCTTTTCTCTAAAGAAAATAAATCAATTTCTTCATAGTTTATATTTGCTAAAGGGTTTGTAATACTTTTATGTCCTCTATAGTCTTTGATTTGACAATACTTTTTAAAATTTAATTTCTCTGTAACTAGCAAAATTGCTGTTATTTGACACATCCCTCCATTTAAAATGAATTAAAAATAATTAAATTATGAAATAAAAATGAATTAAAAATAATGTAATTAAATTGGAGCTGCAGTTGTAATTGAGAAAAAAGTTTTCTGAGATACTCTTATTTTGATCAAATTCGGGTTACAAAAATATTTGAGTTATTCATCAACAAACTACATTTAATCTAAGATTAAAATATTAAACTGCAGAGGTGAAGAAATCCTTTCATTTTCAGACTAATTCAGTTTGCCTTATGACATGCATGTTTGAGAGCATGTAATAGAAGATGGCACTAATAAATAAAAAATGGTTTTATCCACCAATGAGATAACAGTTTCTCCTGGGTAATCTCAGGAGAGGTTGGTCTGTTGCCTGTAAGCTACTTCTCTAACAAGTTGTACGCCTACAACAATATACACAGAATGATGAAGCTTACAAAAAACAAATCTGAATGTCAGAAGTGACTGATTTCCTAAGTATCTTGTGTGATTTTCCAAAGCTATGAAGTAGAATTCAGGAGAATTAGGTTATAGCTGTGCTCTGATTTCCCTAGCTAGTAAATTCAAGCTCTACCTCTGCATTTAAATATGTTTTATAATAGGAAGTGAACTTTGTAATTCATCATCCCTCTCTCTCTTTATATGCATTTAAAATTCAGCTCCTGATCTTGGGTGATGTAGATAAGCAACACTGAAATTAAAAGTAAAAGAGGATTTTGTACTTTTTATAAGACTCATTATATCCTTAGAAGAGTTACCCAAGAAAAAAAAAGAAAGGTTGTTGGCTACCAATAGTTTAGAAATCACAATGCAATCCTCATAATAAAAAAAAAAAGTGATAAACCATATAAATGTCAAATGTCAGTGAGTAACTACTAAGACCACTGCAACCACATTGACAAGACACTAGCCAAAACAAAATAGAATATCCAAAACCTTGCTGAGTTTAAGGGCTTGGAAGAGGCTGTAGAGATGTGATGCAGATGCAGCACTGCACCAGTAATGACTTGCTTTCTTTGCAACTGCATGTAGGACAAGGATCAGAGAAGAACATGTGGTTTCAGTGGTGTGACTGATTATTCACTTCATATTAACTGAGTTACAGATGTGATTTTCTTGTGAAAAAAAATAAAAACTCAAAAAGTCAGAAAGACAAAACATTATTTTTTTAATTATTTTATGGAAACAAGTTTCAGGACAAAATATTCGATCAAAAGGGGAAATGAAACAAAATTTTCTTTTATATATATAAAAAAAAAAGGCAAAAAAAGGCAAATGCATTTTACATGATTCCCTGAGCAGCTGTGATTGATTCAGATATATAAACATTGGTGAATAAAATAATAGATGACATTACTTTGTGGAATGCACTACTTTCAGGAATGATAGAAAGACCATGTTAAACCTTTTTAACAGATATTTTTTAAAAATATACAGTATTATATCATTTAATATTATCATTGAATCATAGAATGGTTTGGGTTGAAAGGGACCTTAAAGATCATCTCGTTCCAATCCTCCTGTCATGAGCAGGGACACCTCCCACTAGACCAGGTTGCTTAAAGTCCCATCCAAACCAGCCTTGAACACTGCCAAGGAGGGGGCAGCCACAACTTAACTTAGATATATCTAAGATGTAGATAAGATTAGATATATTATTTCTCTTTGTCATAAGTTGTTTGTCATAGGACTCCTGTCTTTAAAATGTACATTTTATCTAGTTAAATTTAGGCTTAAAAATAGCTTTGTCAATAATTTTATTCAAGAAAACTAAAAGGAACAGTTAATCTTCTGTAACTCATGGGATCTTCCCACTGGGTTACTTCTGGGAAAATGCAATGCTACCAGAATAAAATAAATCATATTGCCAAATTCATGCAACTGTACTTTTTTTCAGCATACACTTGTTTGCCCTGCGCATTTAGATCAAAAGATATTTCAGAAATTGAGAGGTTTAGGGTAGTTCAAGGGGAAGGGAGAAAGCAGGAGTATTCAGTTTTGTCTGGAAACAAGCTTTATGCAAACCCTCTTGTCTGCCAACCCTTCACCTTACCTCCCCAAAATGAATTCTGAACCAGTTACTGTATATCTCATACAGCACCCCACGCCTACTACAAGGCTTATCATTAATTAGGCTCTACTATGTGGAATGACAAGACCCATTAAAGACTGAGTTGTCATGTAGAAGGCACATAAACTAAAATGCTATGAGACTTTTGCAAATACAAACTTCATGGTATTGCTGTTAATATACAGATGAGTAGATCCCAATGGGCAGTTTAGTCAGAATCTCAAATCTACAGAATATGGCCAAAAGTTCTTGAGCCTGAAAACTGCTCTTCAGTTTACGTAAATCATATAGCTCCAGTAACTCTAAAGAATTTACAAACTTCACATCAAATCACACTTGTCAACCAGCTGATCCATAAGACTTACCCTTAAGCTGTATACATCTCTAAAGAGTAAAAGATGGCAGTTGACACGCAGAGAAATGCACTAATCAGTTAATAACTTCTGTTACTTGATGAATTTTTCCCTCTATACATAACATCTAAATAAATAGCAATATAAGAGTTTTATTTTCTCCAGTATTTTCTATGCAAATGTGAGAAAGATGTATGTTACTTTTGCTGTTCAGAATATTTGACAGTTCTGCAGCGTGCCAGCTAAGCCCAGCTCATATAACTGATTCAGTGAGCATTAATATTCATTAAAAGCAATAATGAAGTGCTATTGCCCTGATTTAGAGCACTGACAGAAGGCTGGTGGCAACAGTCAAAGCTGGGCCAGAATGCCCTGTCTTGCTCTTGACTCAAGCATGCATGCACACCAGCCCATGGCTCATTGAGTCCTGCTGTTAACCTAGGGCTATCCAACTGAGAACTATGAAATGAGAGTGAAGTTCCACTTCAGACCTGATGCCTTTGCACTGTAACACAAAGTTGTGCCCTGTCATGGACTAGGTAAATTGCCTCATTGTCACACTGAGGCCAAAGTTTTAAAATATCAGTGCTTAAATATTTGAATTATAAATAATTAGTTTAATATTCTGTGATGGCTTTGCATCAAGCAGCTCCAAATAAGTCAAGGGATATCTAGAGATTCATTGGTAATTTTCTGGACTAGAAATAATCTTTCTGGTCATTTCAGAATACTTCATTAATAATCATTAATTAAAATGGCGTTAAAAGGGATTTCACCCAAATGGAATCAGTAAAGGAGCTGAAAAGGCACAAATAGATCTTTTCTATTCAAAGCTGAAAATGAAAGGCAGTTAAGATGATCAATGCTGATTTTATGCAAGAATTTACTACTCACTGTGGGGGGGAAAATTGTATTTAACACTTTTATCAAGCAGCCAATGCCAAGATCAGGAGTTTCTTGTTCAAGAGTGAAGATGGCTTACAACTCAGTTATGTGCACAATACACACTGTTTTCTTCAGAGATGCATCCTATTCCTTCTCTTGAAGGTTTCCATTCTCCCTGATTGTGAAGAAGCTCCCAAGATGCCCCACACTGACTGTTGCTGACCTGCCTTGTGGCATGGGGTTGTCAGGTGCAGCTTAGAGTAATAAACCCAGAGTAGCCAAAGGATGAGCTGCTTCTTGCATGACTGTGACAGATCATCATGGCTATGTTTAAAAGAATAAATTAAACAGCACAAGGGAATGTACCCAAGCAGAGGAACTTGACTTTACATGACTAAGATGTTAGAATGATCCAAACTGGCACTTAAGTCTCCCAGACAGTCCCCGGATGTGTTTTGTAAACCAGCATGGGCTGGTGGCCACTCCCAAGAGTCATTTTTACTGTAAACACCTTATTCTGAAAGGTAAAAGAGCTGAAGAGCAATAGGGCAGACAATAATCTGACTGTTGGCCTCCTTGACAGAGAACAGCACTGCCTACAAGTATAAATGTTGATACTGGCGCACAGGAGGGCAGATGTGGGTCCTTGGCTCTCAGCAAGCACATTTCAGCCTTGAGCTGGGCACACAAACTCCTTACCACACATCAGGGGAGAGTTATCAGCCTGGGATATTGCCAAATCACCCATTTCCCAGCAAAGAGTCTTGGACGGCAAGCTCAAACCATTTCTCTGTAAGGGTGCCTTGAATTTCTGCAGAAAAGATTTTAAGATTAGCTAGGCCATTTGGGGACAGCAAAGGTCTCTGCCTTGGAGATGAAGTCAGAGGTTCCAGTCTCAGCTTTCAAGCTTGTTTGTTTATTTTATTGACTGACTGTTTAACATTTAATAACTAAACACTGCTTGGGACAAGAACAGGGATCCACAACTCGCCCTTTTTAGGCAAGTTTCCTGATAACAGGATTAAAGACTTGTGCTTGTTCTTGTGTTTTGTATCTGGTCCAGTGACTCTTCAATTCTTTGCTGCACAACAAAAAGGCTCCAAGGAAAAGAGGAAACATCCAGCATATGCTAAGATCACCTCTATCCTGGAGAGTCTCCCAATGAATGGTTTTGAACTTCAGCATAAAAAGCTCATGGAGGGGTATTAGCTGTCCCCAGGGTGAAATACCCCTAACATCTGACCCAGGTGGACTATAAATTAAGTGATTTCTCATTCTCTTTCGAGTTAATTAATCAGCTAGTCTCATAAAAGTAGCTGATGCTTTTGTGCTCATTCACACAGATACACCATAGGAATATTCTGAATACCTTGGATTGAATCTTTGAAGGAACTTGGTCACAAAGCAAGTTAAAGGATCCCTATTTGGACATATACAGAGTTGTAAGAAGGAGCATTTGCAGGGCAGAACTTTAGGCACATTTACAATTTCACCAGTGATAAAAAATAATTTGCAGACCTGAGAATTTCAGATTTTTCCTCCTTAAATGACATCCTAAATTCTAACTACATTACTTTTAAAAATTCAGTTGAGATTTCTATATTCTTCTGTGATCCCATGTTTTCCTGTCCCTGTTTTTCTTGTTGCATATAGCACCATTTCCCTACTTATAGGAGGGGCTTTAAAAACAACTACTGAAATCTAGGAAATTTTTGTGCTGTTAAAGATATTTTTGGATGTAGCTTTCTCCAAGACTACTGAAGTCTGACGCTGCCATTAAGTTAGATTAGTAACAGTGTAGGGACCCAATGGGAAACTGAGAATGAAGTTGTCTTTCAACCAGAAAGGAAGAAGGCTCGAAAATAAAGCAAAGGACAAAGAAGAATGTGAAGACAAGTGTGAAGGAAGTGAGAGGGACAGCTTTGTCCTTCAGAGCCCTAGAAGCTCATATCCACCGCAGTAACTCACTATTGTAATGCTTGATGTGAATAGATGATAAAAAGTATTTTCCTGCAAAACTTACCTTTGCATGATGCTGCTTAAAGTGGGGTTCTCAACTTCAACGGGTAGTATAAATACTAATTTCAATTATTGCATTGTCATGACAAATTGAAAGAAACACAAGATTCATAAGCCACAATGTGTATGTTGGAAATGTTTAGGCTGAACTGAGAAAACAAAGGTAGCATTGCTCAACAAAAGATTGCCCTCCCAGTATCTCAAGTCCTTCGTGCTGGCAAGATGCTGAAAGGGTCTGAAAGCAAATTCCTCCAATTAATTCTGGTTAGGCGATCAAAGAAAGTTAGTCTGCATAGAAAATGGATTTTACTATTAAAAGACTTGAAATTAAGAATAAGGCTTAGGTCCTACATTTGGAAAACAAACTCGAGAAATGTCTCCCTTGTAGAAAGCAGCCTGTAAGAATAGTGCTTTGAAAAATAAGACCTATTCTAAGCTAAACTTTGGACCTGTCTGTTCAGTCTTGTTCTAACCTGAAGTTAGACCAATATTTTGCAAAATGAAGATGTGTGCTTCTCTAGTTATATTACTTACAGGATTCTTTCCCCTTTTTAAGTAAGGAAGGCTGGAAGACAGTCCATCTGATTTAAGCTATTTTACTGGGAATTTCTGCCATATTTTGAGCACGTTCCAAGTGGCAGTTGAGATATAAATAGCAGAATAAACAAACAGCTGCGCAAGCAAAGTTGAAAAGTCAGAGACCAACGAGATTATCGGTTGTTTCTGCAGTACTTCCAGCCTGCCCACATACCAAATGTGGTATCATGTGATGAACAAATTCTGTATTGCCAGCAGCTAGATTTGGGATTTCTTCATTCCCTACTAACTCAGTCTAAAGTATTTTTTCAGTATTTTCATTCTGGAAATATAGGAAAATTATATTGAAGACACAAACAATGAAAGTCTCATGGCTTTGGTCAAAAATCCTAGGTTAAGTATTGCATTTCATTGAGCTTTAATGGTGTCTTTATAAATATAAGGGCAGCTGTATGTTTAGGAATGAAATTCCAGAGGTAAAATAAAATGTTCCTCCTCTTCTAAACCTATTCTTATTCAAGGCTCTGAAGTGAGAAGATATTTTTTATCCAATATTTGTGTGCAAATAATATTTAAGATAAAATAATGATCAGGCATAAAATTATCCATATATCATATTTGATTATGAATACTACTTATTTGGCACTTCTTCCTGACTATAAGCACAAAAAAACAGACAATCCTGAATAATGAAAACAACTAGAGTAATGAGAGTATTAGAATGCCAGTCTTTTAATGCTCTCTACAAATGCAAATGAGTTAAAATGTGATTACTGATTGCTGAATAAATACCTGTATTCATCGGATTTTGATTTGAGGATATATCCTCCAGTTCACAGGAGAATTTTTTGTTATTAAACTGAGTCAAAGACCTTTTTTTTAATGGACTTTAGTGCATGTGGTCAAAATGTTTAGATCTGCAACATGTTCCAGAGCTCTGGTGCAGAGGATGATTTGCATACAAGGACCAAAGTCTTTGTTGAAAGTACTGTGAAGAATCACATTTACTTTAATGCTTTGAAATTAAGCAGAAAATTGAGCTTCTTTCATTTATTTTATTGCCAGTTTCTACAGCATAGTAGCAACATTTGAATGTATTGCATTGGTATTCTGTCACTAATGTGCAAAGGAGGTTTTAAGTGTGTTTTACAGACTTAGTGCCTAGAAGTCATTTCTAAGCTACTCTGAAATTCTTCTTCCGGTTTTGACATTATTTATGTGTCTTGACTTATTTATTTTAGTGGGAGCTGCAATTTGTTCTTTAAATGTGCCAATCCTTTTTAGAGTCCTTGCACTGCATTTTCAAGCTTGAATGTAGGTCTGCTCTGTTTCAGGTACTTATGTCAACATTGAAGTGATTCCTTTTTAAAACCCTGATCATTCATTGTTGTTTCCTTGAGTGATGGTTGCATTTGTGAATCTTATAAGTGTAACTACAGTCTGCAATTGGAGACAGTTAATCTAGGAACACTTATTCTGCTACGATTTAACCACAGTCTCATGGGATGAGCTGAGACGAAAGTATGGGATGTCCAAAACATTTACTATATTGGATGAGAAATTGGAGCCTTTTGAGCTCTTTCCAAGTACTTCTGATGTTTGACCTATCCATTAGTCATATTTGGTCTTTGATCTCTTTCATAGGAGGTGAGTTAATAGCTGCAAAAGATGGATAGTCAGCTAAAACACTTAAAGGGATACAGTATATCAAAACAAGGTGGAGTTGCTCTATATTACTAGTTAAAGTAATACACTAATATGCCAATTACCAGTCTCAAGGTACTGTAGAGGGGGAGCTGGTATCATCATTCCATCATTCCCATTTGACAAATAATGAGTTCCAACTTGCCATGGTCACTCATACTGTATTTGACAGAGTTAAGAACAAAACAAAGGTCTAAGAAAACACTGCTTGTGACAAGCGAACAACAGTCTCTGTAACAAACTTCTTACTACCTAAATAGATAAGGCATGGAGTGGGGGGCGGGGAGGGAGAGAAGCAGAGCAGTGCAATGATGGGACAGAGGAGAAGCAGACGTGAAGTGACTTCCCCAAGGAAATTCAATGACCAAATCAAACTCAGAGATTGCGCACGCACTGCCGGAGTTGTGTTCACCCCATCTGCTCATCGAGAGGGCTTTAAACTAGATGTGAAGGGGGAAGGGGAGACAAATGGGTCTGTTAGGGACAAGCCCAAGAACAACATGCTAGAGCCTGAAGAAAGAGGGTCTAGGGAGGATTTTCAATCATTGAAGAGAAGGGATAGATATTTAGGCCCTGACCACAAGGCCTCCTGCCTCCCAGGGGTCCCACCAGTGCGCTCTGCTTACCCTCTGAAATGCCTGTACACCAATGCACGCAGCATGGGGAATAAACAGGAGGAGTTAGAGGTCTGTGTGCGGTCTAAAGGTTATGATCTGGTGGCAATTACAGAGACATGGTGCACCAGTACAGGCTGGGGGCTGACCTGCTGGAGAGCAGTGTAGGAGAAAGGGACCTGGGGGTCCTGGTGGACAGGAGGATGACCATGAGCCAGCAATGTGCCCTTGTGGCCAAGAAGGCAAATGGCATCCTGGGGTGCATTAGAAGGGGGGTGGTTAGTAGGTCAAGAGAGGTTCTCCTCCCCCTCTATTCTGCCTTGGTGAGGCCACATCTGGAGTATTGTGTCCAGTTCTGGGCCCCACAGTTCAAGAAGGACATGGAACTGCTTGAGAGAGTCCAGCGCAGAGCCACTAAGATGATGAAGGGAATGGAACATCTCCCTTATGAGGAGAGGCTGAGGGAGCTGGGTCTCTTTAGCTTGGAGAAAAGGAGGCTGAGGGGTGACCTCATCCATGGTTACAAATATGTAAAGGGTGAGGGTCAGGACGGTGGAGCAAAGCTTTTTACAGTAATGACCAATGATAGGACAAGGGGCAATGGTTGCAAACTGGAGCATAGGAGGTTCCATGTGAATATAAGGAGAAACTTTTTCACTGTGCGAGTGACAGAGCACTGGAACAGGCTGCCCAGAGAGGTTGTGGAGCCTCCTTGGCTGGAGACATTCAAACCCCGCCTGGATGCGTTCCTGTGTGATGTACTGTAGGTGACCCTGCTCTGGCAGGGGGGGTGGACTAGATGATCCTTTGAGGTCCCTTCCAACCCCTAGAATTCTGTGTTTCTGTGATTCTGTGATTCATGCCTCTGTGGTGTTTTCAGTATGGATTCTGAGGAAGTCTCATAAAAAGGGTTTCTTCGAGGGCATCATCTTTGATGAGCATAAGAGTGAGGTAAGGGATTCAGGCTAAAAATCCATTAGAAAGGCCTGCAAAGGTGAGTTGACTAACTGATGAGTTCGAGTTCAAGCCTTCTGAAGAGTAGTGATGTGAACTGGACACAAAATTCCTTCAGGCATGGGACTTAGAAATCTTGATCCTAAACATGCACACATCTGGTGAGAGCTGTACGGCCTTATGATTCAAATGCAGGAACAAGGTCTCTTTGTGGAAAACCTGTTGAAAGGTTGTGTCACAATGTAGAGTTTATATCCAACTATAGATATATTTAGGCAGGGAGAACATTAGAAGGGTGGTTAGGGAAATACATGTTTCTTGTAAAGCCCCTTGTATTGATGAAAAGGCCTGGATGGTAGTTAATGAAATGCTCTTCTGCTATGCAGATCTTCTGCTGTGGAGCATCTGTAGCAAAGTATTAGCATCTTTCTTTCATCAAGGCCCTGAAATGATCATACACATCCATCTCCTTTTTTCATAGGCTACATTTTTTGATTTATACTACCTAAACAATGTATTAATTAGCTACAGGCTGATCTCTATACATACACACACATTTCTCTAAGAACTGTGAAACAAGATGCTCAGATGATGTAGAAACAGGAAATTCTGCAAATACTTTTTGTGCTAAAGCATGAATCTTGTTCACTGATATAAATAAACCACATGAATTGTCAGGTTAAATACAAGTAGTATAGTAATAGTATTGAATTTGTGTATTCAATATTTAATTTATTTTTCATCGAACTAGTTTTCTTCTTAGCACTAGGAATCATGTAAATTATAGAAGAAAGATTGAATAATTAATATCGTCAGTGAAGTTCAACAACTACTCAATTAGGCCTATTGAAGACTTTCAATGCCTTACATTTCCTTACTGCCACAGTGGGGAGGTAGATGCTTCCAACTCGTCATTACAGTGCAGTATCTTTGGATATAGGTAGCTCAGTCCTTTGAATGGATTTTTTAGGTTCTTAAGATCACTTTGGATTTGTTACTTTATCTTTAGGGTTATAAATAACTCTCAGGACAGGATGATTTCATATATTTTCCCAGTGAATCACCTTCAGGTTTCAATAAATTGAAGCACGGTTACAATACAGGAGGAAGGAATGCTGCATTTTCGATAGAGCATTTTAGTTCTGAATTTCTGTGTGTGGGTCTGCATTAAATTACTGCTCTGACAAAATACTAATCCCATCTCTGGAACCAAAAGCGCTGAGTAAGTTTTACAATTGAATAGGACTGCAATTCCATTTATTCTCTTTCAATTGAAAGCAGAGAGTTTAAGAAAGGCAGTGTGGCAGAATATTCTGACTGGAATACCCATCACAAAATACTGGTGATTTTTACTTATTATAGTTTATGTTTTATTTTCATATACTTGTACATGTACATAAAATTTATATATATTTATGCATGTGTATGAGTGTATTAACAAATTGACTTAGTATGTGCACATAGGATAAGCTTCTATTCTTAAGCACCCTTTCAATTGTTTCTCTCAAATTCCTGTAAATGGTTTGACAACAGAGAGTTTTCAGAAAATCCTTGGTTCGGTATGAACTGTACGACTAAGCTGGTTGAGTCCATGATGACCTTATTTCACAATGTCCATGTATGTGGTGTTCATTATGTGTGTTATTTTTCCACACATATTGTAGTAGCAATTATAAATACTGGACCAAAACCACTTCACCTTATATTGACAGTTTTTGTCAACTGGCAATATTCTATTCGTTGTACTAGCAGGAAGTATTTGGGAAAGGAGAATTTAAGAGAGATACAGATTTTTTTTTCATAATCTAAACAGAATTCTACAGCAGAGCCAGGACTGAACTTGGTGAAGGTCAGGTTCCAAAATAGTCTTATAGATCTTCATTTTTTCCAAGTACTTTTCTGAGTTTTTAATAAATAATGTAATCCTTTCTATCATGGCTTTATATACCTTAGGAAGTGAAGAGAAAGAAAGCTCTTACATTTATCAGTGATGCCTCAATATGTCTCAATGTGTATTTGCAAGAAAAGTATACCAATTGTGCAGAGCTGGTTTGATGCAGAGTGGAGAAAGTTATGTGAAAACCTTGGACAATCAATGTCATCTAACTGGGCCATCGATACAGTCTTTATGCACCAGACACATTGGCCTTAAGTCAAAGCTGCTATTTTCTAAAGGGATTTGATTAACATCACTATCCCAAGAAACATTTTCTCTCTTCTCAGTCTTGGGTCAGATCAGCCACAGGTTCCTAGCAATGTTCAAAGGGTTTTTGTAAGGATCCAAAAATATTTTTATGACTCTATTCTTGGAAGACAGAAAAAATGGGGGAGGAAAAGCAAATGAGAACATCTTCTGCCACTGAAACCTTTGCAGTATCCAGTCCCAGGAGGGAATTCTTACTCCTGAGAGTTACTGGATAACTCTTATCAAATATTTCCTGTCTGTGACCTTAGACAGCAGGTAGAAGATAAGGACTTGCTGTTTTATGATGTGAGTTAAGCCAGATTTTCTGCCTTTTCCCTAAGAAGTTGCCTGGAAGCAGCTCTGGTAACAGCTAACAGCAGAAGATAAACAAGTGATTGACCAGTGTTTTCAGGAATATCAAGAATGTAGAAACAGATTTTCCTTTCATCTCCGAAATGCTGCTGCCATTTCTTCATGGTAGGCACAAATGGGAAGTGAAACGTTGGTAGTGTCATCAAGTTGGTTTCTGTAAAGCAATCCTTTAGTCCTGACTGAGCGGGTTCTAGCAGATGACACATTTTTCCTGCTGCTGTGTGATTTGATGCACTAGGCATGTTACCTGTAAGTTATGTGGTACACATTACTGTCATGTTACCCACCAGCTGAAGAATAATACACAATAAGCAAGTAAGCAACACTGTGGATGTGTACAACTCATGCCTTTGGTACATGTAGGCAAGGCTAAGAAGAAAATACCTAATTCTATTGTATCACAAAAGCTGTTTCAGCACTGTGCAGTTCATGTGTGCATCACGTAGTGCTTGTATGCCAACTACACCTTCACCAGTATTTTGAAAACCTTGAATAATGTTTGACATAAATGGTATCTGATACATAATAACTATGTCAGCAAATGTAGTGCATCTTATTTCATTAGCAAGGCATTGGTTAGGCTGAGGACTTTAACCATAGGATGTATTGGGATGTAGCATAACCTTCTCCTATTTGCATTATCTGGAAATTGCTTTTTGTGTTTCAGAGGATCCAGTTCACTTTGTAATACACCTTGACCCTGTTAGCACCACCCTTCTATTGACCTTGGTGTTAATGCACACTTGGTTAACACAACTGAAGTGTCTGAAACTGATTTCAGCAAAGAAGCTACAAAAGAAGGTGTAAAGGTGTCTTAAATTGTTAATTAACAATCTTTAGTAAAAATGTGCTTCTACAAGTTAGCTCAGGGATTCAAAGTCTTGACTGTGGGGTGCTATTTCTGGCTTTCTTACGTGTCACTCTTTGAAAAGCAACTCAAGCACCTGCAAAAAGTATGCAGCAAATCTGTTGCATTCAGCATGCTATTTGAGATGGGCACCCTAGAGGCAGTAGGTAGCCTGTAGCATCACTATAAAAAGACACTTCTCTTGACTTCCTTCAAAATATTAGAGGTGACAATAATATTTTCCTACATCACTGTAGTCTCAGGAGATAAAATCAATTACTGCAGAAGATGCTGAGTTCCTCTGCTTAAGAGTACAGCATACATGAAATATAATTAACTAGCTTTTATCAAGTGCTTTGAAATTCTAGGGTGATTCAGTGATTGTATTTAAAATAATGGTTTTGCTGCCTTCTGCAAATAGTGTCTCCTACTATGCAATTGTTCCTCAGATCTTTATGTGCTTACTATTATTTGGAATATTTGAGTTTGTGGAAAAAAGAATTGCCCTTTGATATTTTACAAATATAATCACTTTTTGCATATTTATCCAAATATTTATTAAATCAAATTCATACAATCATCCATTTACTTTATTACCTGAAACAAACTGAATGTTAAGAACATTTTTAATTATCCCAAATATCATCTCTCATTTCCTCGCACCTGTATCTATTTTTAACTGAATGCTTCAGTCCAGGAAACCTAGGACATTCCAGGACATGAACATTATTGATATTTGTTTGTATTACAAAAGATCCTGGAGATCTTTTTTTTTTTTGAGACAAAAACTCTTTGCACTAAAAAGCTATAATGCCAGACCAAATTACATTCTGTGCTCTTGAGTGCTTTACAGACAAGTTGAAAACAGCAACACTTCATCTCAAGCATATATTAAACTAGTGAAAAGCAGAACAAGTAGTGAATAGGCAGAAACTCTGAAGGTAGATAGTAAAGAAGCTGTAGAGACTGTAAAAGAATCAGGTTTGATACATGGCTTCAGTGATAAAGGGAAACTTGCCATTGATCCCAGTGCTGTAGGGACTTTGAATTTCAGAATTGAGTTCAGCATAGTCATATGTTATGTTCAAGAGGAACCTAAAATCATGGATCCCTTCTGGAAAATCTTGATTTGATCATAGTAGAGTTGTTCTCTCTAGGAGATAAAAAGCCAGGCATTTACTGTGACTGTGTTGGATTGTATGTGTGATACTGTGCCTACAGCTTTCTCTTTATATATGTATATATATATCAGTTTATCTACATTTGTGCAAGGTGCAGTGTAGAGACAGAAGGACCAGGGCTTGGGGTGATCTGATCTATGACAGTCCTGGGATAGTACAGCCACTTTGCATCTTTATCAGCAATGGTGTCAGCGTGTATTGCTGGGCTCAGCCATGCACAGTGTCTAACAGGTGCTTCAAAGCAGATTTCTGTACGGCTGTCCCTGACTGCCTTGCTATCCTCAGCGGAATTCCAGGCACACAGGGAGCTGGGTGATGGAGGGCCTTGTGGCTGCATTGGGAAAGGGTTCTAGGTGGAACGGGAGTGCAATTTTGGTTCCCCTGAGAGAGAAACCACTTCAAAGCACATACTGAAAGACACCAAATATTATCATATAAATGCTGTTTTAGGGGACTGTTGGCAATCTTTCAGCAGAGGAAGAGGGAATACGAGACCATCTACATACATCTTTTTAAATACCACTTTAATTACCTGTTTCCACTTTCATAGCCTGCAGTAATATAATGGGAGCTGAATAGTTTTGCTTATAAAAGTAGCCATAGAATTAGTTTAGAAAGATAATACTTCTTGTACTGAAAATAATACATATTTCACCTGATGTTGATGCCAACAGCTATAATCCATCTCTTCATAATATTTTGAAATTATACATTAAGGGTGTCAACTGACTTCTGCTACTCATTTTTGCAGTGGGAGACAAGATTTGCCATTGCCCTCCTCCCTTTTAAAAATATTATTTTAGTTTTAAAATGAGCATTAGTACCATCTGGTTCATAAACAGTAGGCAAATAACATTTCTTCATGATTGATTATGAAACATAACCTCAGGTAAGTGTAGCATGACCAGTTAATTGAAAATTGCTTTCCATTTAGAATTCACTCTGTGCTAGCCAATGATAAATAATTATTTCATTTGGCTCATTTCACATTATACACTTTAAACACTCAAGCCCCTCACTGACTTTAAAAAACAAAGCTATTATTCTCTATTCCACAACTTTTTTTATTTTTTTTTAAATGTTTCATTCTCCTATTTTATTAGCACTTGTTAACTTTTGAATTGCGCTTATTCAGACAGATGGGGAGACAGCCTATTTCATCTATACTTCCTTATTTTCCTAAAGATTGTTCCTTATTTGAAAGACAATAAAAGGATTGAATGAACTCTTTGTCTCAACTATTGTGGAGTAGGTTATATATCCTGCAAACGTACATTGTGTTTTCAGAAGAACCGAAAAAATGTTGTTAATACCTGGGAATGGAGAAAAATGAACTATGCAAAACAATCAAATTGAGAAAACAGATGTTGCAAAATTTACATATTTTTTATTATCAACTTCAAACATTTCATGGTGGCTTAGAGCAATTTTCAAGTCAACTGAGACCAAATTATAGTCATATAAAATGGCCCGTAATCATATAAAATGAAAAGATGCAACTCTTCAGATTGCATTTAATTTTGGGACTTCAGATTAGCTTAAGTCAGTGACAAGACACAGGATGACATTTTCCTCTCAAACTTATCAGAGTTTATTTCTGGAAATGCTGTTGCTGATTATCTAGTTACTGACAATTGTAGTTATAGGTGACATTTAAATATTCATTTGACTGTAAGAGTGTTATAGGTCATTTCTTCTTTCCTCTTTGTTTGTTGCATTGAGGTCTTCTGTATTTCATTTGTCTTCAAGTAGCAGTGTAAGCACTTTAGAGGCACAACGTGCGTGCTGTCAGTATATATTCATTCTTTAAGTAGCTTTATGGCACTACTGCAATTATTTACAATAACGGATGTTCAAATTTTGAGATACTAGTTTTGTTTTCCATTCAGCTTGTTGCTGACAGCTGGCAGATCAAAACAGGAAGCTCAGTTTGAGTGCTTGATTTAAGATGAGATGAGTTTATGTCATAACACTACTGAAAGGAAATAAAATCTGAAATTCTGATTCCTTAAACTGTTTTAGATGATTTACTGTAATATATAGAAAAAGTGAGACAGAAAACCATAATATGGTTAGCGATTTGCATTTGATGGGAAGAGATAATAGCTGAAGAGCTCAGTGTAGTGATACTCACGTCAGCTGTTACATTCTCTTCTCACCCAATGTAATCAAAGCCCTATGTAAAGTGGTTCATTACTGTGAATGTTAAGACATTAAAAGTTGAGAAGAATGTTAATCTCCTTTTCTCAGATATGACGTTCTTCTGTTTTGAGCAGCATGTTTAGCTTTTTTTTTTTAATGAGTACATCATCAAGTTTGTCTCTCACACAGATATATAAGCTTCAGGCATTCAGGTGGAATAGACAAAAATAAAATATCACAATAATAAATATTTTAAATTATGTAAAATGAGAAAATATTTCGGTAAGCAAATCCCAGATTTTTGCTCTGCTTCTACATGAAGCACTAGAAGTCTACACTAGATGTCAGATTCTTGATACTGTTGTACCTGTCTTAAACTAAAGGAAACTTCTATAAATGCACTTGACCTATCACAGAATTAGGTGCTATCTGTACTACTGGATATATTTTTCTGCCTGATAACAGTAATCATTCCATTAGAGAAAGAGGTCTATCATATCTTATTTTTATACTAAGAGGTCAAAATGTTCTGGTTTTTTTCAGTATTTAGGACCCAGATTATACATTGAAGAATAAAAAAAATTTGCATTTACAAGTTTTAACCTAATCCCTGGCTACAAAGCAAGAGTCCTGGAACATATGCCATTATGATAAGAATCATCATCTTGAAGACAGATTGTTTTGTCTGCTGGAATAAAACCAACACCGTGCACATCGATATATAAAAGATATAAAAATATTCAAAATAATTTAAAAATATCCAAGAGAACTGCTTTTCTTAATTCTACCAATTGCTAGTAACAGTACCAGAAGTAAGGTCCCAGCCATAGTCCACATTTCCTGTTAATCTTGGCTTTCCTACACGGAGAAAAGAATACTATCCTTACAAGTCTGAGCAGGTCCATCCATACTGCTTCATTCTGCAAAGTTTTTGTTACCCAAGAAAACTAGCTATTCTTGAAATTTGGTAGGTTGTTTTTTGTTTTTTGTTTTTTCATTTCTCGGTGACATATCCTGCCCAGTAAAAGCTGAGGAAGAATTCTGAAAGTTAGTGCCTGTAAAATAAATCTCTTCTTATATCTAACTGATTGCATACAAGGATCATGTTCTAAATTGGGCAGATTTAAAGAGAGAGAAACACAAACAAATGCGTATTCATATTTCAATAGTGCACAGATACTCTTTTGCTTAACCTGGATTAGCCTGTATTAAGTGCTTATGATCTAGACACCACAGCTAGATACAGACAGAAGATAAGTAATTATACAGCTACTTACTTGAGCAATAAGACTTCAGAATAGCAGTTTCTTAACCATTGTAAAGTGTTCTGGCAAAGAAAAGCTTTGTAATTGTATAAAGGTATTTCTATATAAGAAAAGGGGCACAGAGAAATCTGGAGGATATTGGACTGAGAACTTAACTGGATGATGGCAGCTGGCAGTGTTGTCTAAGGAGTGAGGCATGTTCTTGACAATGAAATGGGGATGATAATTAGCACAGAGATACAGCTACAGGACCTTGACAAAAGTAATGGTAATCTCTTTCAGCTCTTGCCTAATACCATCTGAGGAGAGTCCTCTAAAATATCTAGTGGCCAAAAATATTAACTGCATTATTCAGGAAAAAACAACCCTCTGCACTGTACTATAAAAGTTCTACAGAATCACAGAATCACAGAATTCTAGGGGTTGGAAGGGACCTCGAAAGATCATCTAGTCCAACCCCCCTGCCAGAGCAGGGTCACCTAGAGTACATCACACAGGAAAGCATCCAGGCAGGTTTTGAATGTCTCCAGTGAAGGAGACTCCACAACCTCTCTGGGCAGCCTGTTCCAGTGCTCTGTCACTCTCACAGTGAAAAAGTTTCTCCTGATATTCACATGGAACCTCCTATGCTCCAGTTTGCAACCATTGCCCCTTGTCCTATCATTGGTCATTACTGTAAAAAGCTTTGCTCCATCGTCCTGACACTCACCCTTTACGTATTTGTAACCATGGATGAGGTCACCCCTCAGCCTCCTTTTCTCCAAGCTAAAGAGACCCAGCTCCCTCAGCCTTTCCTCATAAGGGAGATGTTCCACTCCCTTAATCATCTTAGTGGCTCTGCGCTGGACTCTCTCAAGCAGTTCCATGTCCTTCTTGAACTGTGGGGCCCAGAACTGGACACAATACTCCAGATGTGGCCTCACCAAGGCAGAATAGAGGGGGAGGAGAACCTCTCTTGACCTACTGACCACCCCCCTTCTAATGCACCCCAGGATGCCATTGGCCTTCTTGGCCACAAGGGCACATTGCTGGCTCATGGTCATCCTCCTGTCCACCAGGACCCCCAGGTCCCTTTCTCCTACACTGCTCTCCAGCAGGTCAGCCCCCAGCCTGTACTGGTGCATGGTGTTGTTCTTCCCCAGATGCAAAACTCTGCACTTGCCCTTGTTGAATTTCATTAAGTTTCTCCCCGCCCAACTCTCCAGCCTATCAAGGTCTCGTTGAATGGCAGCACAACCTTCTGGTGTGTCAGCCACTCCTCCCAGTTTAGTGTCATCAGCAAACTTGCTGAGGATACATTCTGTATGAAGTGGCAGCTCAGGGCTTTCATGACACTGTCCACACACTTTATTTAGGGTCAAGGAACACATGGCTTTGGGAAGGAAAGCAGCTCTTCAAGTCCTACTGTACCCAGATTAACAGGATGGGAAGGCAGCCACCCTATCTTTGCACAGATTGGCACAGACAATGTTGTAGCTCTGTCCAAGCTTCCTGTTTCCTTTACAGTGCATTGACTGATTCTAGAGGCAAGCCTAGCACCTCATGGAAATCCTGCCCAACTGGGACAAGAAGTGTGCTTACAGAACTCAGCAGGAAAAGGCTTAAATTCAGATCTCTGCTGGAAATATTTTGTCTATTTAGTAGGAGCTACTTATAAAAGTGAATATATTCAAGGTTAGATGGCACGGCCTCTCTGCACTTTCAGTCAAATAGACAGATTGAGGGACATATGAAAAGGGTAATGACAGAACCATAGAATCATAGAATAGAAACAAAGAATCATAGAATCATAGAAGCATAGAATCACAGAAGCATAGAATCACAGAATGTGCTGTGTTGGAAGGGACCCATCAGGATTATCGAGTCCAACTCCTGTCCCTGTGTAAGACACCCCAAGAATCACACCATGTGTCTGAGAGCATCATCCAAATGCTTCTTGAACTCAGGCAGGCTTGGTGCTGTGATCACTGCTCTAGGGAGACTGTTACAGTGCTCAGTCACCCTCTGGGTGACAAACCTTTTCCTGATACCTAACCCAAACCTCCCAATTCAGCTTCCTTCCATTTCCTTGAGTCCTGTCATTGGTCACAGGGGTGAAGAGATCAGTACCTGGCCCTTCTCTTCCTCTTGTGAGGAAGCCATAGACTGCAATGAGGTCTCCCCTCAGCCTCCACTTCTCCAAGCTCAGCAATCCAAGTGACCTCAGCCGCTCCTCATAAGGCATTCTCTCCAGACCCTTCACCATCCATGTGGCCCTCCTTTGAACACTCTCTAGTAGTCTGATGTCTTTTTTATATTGTGGTGCCCAAAACTGCACACAGTACTCAAGGTGAGGCCACATTAGTGCAGAACGATTGTGAGAGCTTCCAACATAGCCAGATCCTCCATAAACAGTATCCAGACAACATTCTCTTTGAATCTTAATGATGTTTGGCGTTGTATTTGCCATCCGAGAGTGTATTCAAAATACCTGCTTGATATAGCTCGTGATATAGCAGGACTCTGCTTCCAGCCATCAGTCAAACTAGTACCCACGTTAGTAGACCATGTTCATAAACATTTTCAGTGAGCTCTGGTTTTGGATCAACAGAAATATGTGCAGTCCCACAAAATCCTTGAGGATTATCTAGGAGGCAAATTTTGGCCAGATTGTTTTCAGGATGAGTCCATTGTGTGCTGAAAAGAGTGGCTTAGTTTTGTGAGGATCTGGTTTCTTCCTAGGACCTTCAGTCTACCCAATCTGATATCAGAAGATCACCAGTAAAAAGAAGAGTGGTTTGCAAGACACTGGGTGCAGTGGACTGCCTAGAGTTGGTTGGCAGTGGGATAGAGTAGGAGCAGCAGAATGTGAGGCTACAAGACAATCAGGGACTGTAAGAGGATTGTGGACAAGCCAACACAAACCAGCCAAGTGCTAGTTATCCACGATGCCTGCAGGATGCCTATATGATCTTTCTGTCCCACTGAAGCATCCTTTTTTGCTGTCTATTGATATGGTTTTAACAGAGAAATGAGTTTCAGGTGAGGGTTGGCCTGGGAGTTGCATGTTTGAAACCACTCAGACTTGGCTTTCCTACTTCCTAGGGGAGCACTGTAAACATTAGGCTATTAGTTACAGTTAATTATTGCAGAAGAACTACAACCAGCTTCCCCATTTTCCTGTCTTAACAACAGAGCTGTGATGGAGCTATCAGAAAGAAATAGTTTACATATTTTCAGTATGTCCTATGAATTGAACTTCTTAAAGCATTTGGGAGAGACAGGCAGATCCATATTAGGTATGAGGCAAGCAAAAATGTGCCTGGAAAGTCCCTTTCAACAACCTCAAACGCATAACTACATCAGAAGAAAGTATCAGGTGAAGTTCAGTATCTTAGGCATATGAATTTGAAAAGTTGAACCATAATCATAGAATCATAGAATCATAGAATCATTATGGTTGAAAGGGACCTCCAGGGTCATCAAGTCCAACCTTTATCCCATCATATTCCTAACCATTAGACCATTAGACCATGGCCTCAAGTCCCTCATCAACCTGTTTTTTGAACACCCCCAGGGACAGTGACTCCACCACCTCCCTGGGCAGCCAATTCCAGTGCCCAACCACCCTCTCAGGAAAGAACTTCTTCCTAATCTCCAACCTAAACTTCCCCTGACGTAACTTGAGGCCATTTCCTCTTGTCCTGTCATTAGCAATTCGGGAGAAGAGACCAACACCAGCCTCACTACAACCTCCCTTTAGGTAGTTGTAGAGGGCAATAAGGTCTCTTCTCAGTCTCCTCCAGGAGACCCCAATTCCCTCAGCTGGTCTCCATCAGGCTTGTTTTCCAGACCTCTCACCAGCCTCGTTGCCCGTCTCTGGACTCGCTCCAGCACCTCAATGTCCTTCCCATCCTGCGGTGCCCAGAACTGGACGCAGCACTCAAGGTGCGGTCTCACGAGTGCTGAGTACAGGGGCACCATCACCTCCCTACTCCTGCTGGTCACACCGTTTCTGATAGATAATACCCTAATACCCTATAATAGAAGACAGCTTTAATGGTGTAGTTATAGATAGTATAGCAGCTTTACTTATAGCTCACATGCAGTTCACGTAACAAATTAAAGAAAAATGCTCTGCGAGCCACAGACCCTACCATAAGCCGTAAATTGTGATCCTTCCTTCATTTTTAGTAATGTCTTTATTGCCTCTAATGTAAATAGCATTTGCTTGCATAAGGGTCTCAGAATTTGGCTCAGAATAATATTGTTCTAGACCAAATAACAAGGCTGCTTTTACCTCAAGCAATGAAATTAAAGATGTAGAACTTACTAAGAAACACAGGGAAAAAGTACACAAAGAAAGTAATATCAATATTTTATTGGTGCTGAGGTAGCTTGCCTTATTATGGAGTAGTCAGCTGAGATATTTGCAGTTTGTGTAGTGATATTTTCCACTTTTATCGAGATTTTAGCGAGTAGGAGCAAGGAAATAGCAAGCAGTATCATTTACACATCACAGCGTATCCATATTACACAAAGGCAGCAGCAAATGCCAGCAGTTACAATAGGAGCAGCTGCACAGACCCCAAAAGCTCAATTAACCACAAGAGTACTATGAGTTGTGTAAGCACCAGAAAAATTATGTTAAAAATTACGTTAAAATTTATGTTAAAATTTTTACGTTAAAATCTTCTTTCTGCTAAGGAAGATTTTGCCTGACTGAGTTTAGGGTAATGCCAGATTCAATAACAGATGGGCCCTTGAAGAGACTAAAGATGCTCATTCTATGAAGAAGACAAACAAACACACTTTCAAAATGGAGGGCAGATATCTAAAAAATTAAGAACCCAATGTATCTTGCAGCTCCCACAATTTAATGAAGGAGGAAACTGAAAACTAAAAGGGAAAAAAAAAGCAACTACATTTTAATTTCTTGTTTGGTTTTGTGCAAACGAAATGATGCAGCTTATGTTACTTCAGTAAAATTAGCACCCACAGTGTCTAAGCAGTTGGACAAGAATATGCAATTATATTTCACTGCAGAACAAGATCACACAATTGTATTTCATCTCTTCTTTATGTTAAAGAAACAGCTGCATTTTTTATTCTTTTACTGCTAGTGCATTTTTTGCTGTTTGGAAAACTAAATAAATGGTTACAAGTGAGCCATAACAGAACTTATTTTTTTCAGACTAAGCTACAGAGAATAAATACTTAAATGTTCTTTAGCTTACTGGTAGTAATTCTGGGTAAGACAGAATATGGGTGGCAATGTTTAGTTCCAAAATTTACATGTAAGCATTGCTATGTGTCTAAAGCCCCCTCTCTTCCTTCCCCACTCCTTGCAAACATCTCTTCTTATACATGCAAATATGCATCTCAAAGAGTTCATAAGACAAGCACTATAGAACAGCTACTGGGTTTTATTTGCAAATTATAGCTATAGATCAAGATGGATTTTTAAAATGAGATAGCATTCCCTACTGCTAATTCTGAAATGAATAAAATGATACCGAGTAGATCAATTTTTGAAAGGTTAAGTAGTTCTGGTTTGATTAGACATTTCAAAATCCACATTTAGACTCCTGCTTTGGAAACTGAACTAGAAATTTCCCTAAATTTACAGCAATTACTGATTGCTCTTAGATTAGAACTAATACAGAAGTAGTCCTTTTTGGTATTTTTGAACATCTGTTTTTGATCCCTATCCGAATGAAGAAATTCTTCGATGAGAAACAATGGAGCAAAGATATAACATGGCCAGACTTTCAAATCTCGTAATTTTTTCAATTTCTCAGTAACTGTTATCCTACATCAATCCATTCCTCTGAGAGCAATGACATTTTAAGAACTCAGACACATTTTAAAGTTCTGGGTGTAGTCAATGAGGTTTGCATAGGGATTATCTGAAAGACTCCAAAGGAAAGGGGATCTTCATCGTGCTGCTGAGTGTAGCAAAATGGGGACTAACTTGACAACCTGCCCAAAAGGATCCAGTCCACCACCATCCACGCAAGACAGGCTTTTGTGGATTACTAGTGCTCACTTCAGGTTTCAAGATCAAAAGTACCATTGGTATCCACACTCAAATCTAGTCGCTTTCATTACTTGTTTTGTTATTGCACTCAGTATTGAAAAAAAAACAGCTAGAAATCATATGGCTTGCAAATTTGGCAGCAGAACACTACTCATAGGTGCACTGCCATCTTCTGGGAGAAACTATCTAATTTTTCAGTCAGATGAATTAGTCACTTAGTCCATTTTCTGCCCAGTATAGTGAAGATGTTGATTTCCAGCTAGCCAACAGTACAGCTAAAAGTTTTGCATTTTGGTTTTATAATCTTACTTCATTCAGCACCAAGAAACAAACATCACGAACTACAGTTATGAGCACTAACATATCAGACTGCTTAGAAAAATCTCTCTCATGGCCACAGAAGGCATGAGATTACTGCAAAGCATTGTTTTCAAGCAAAGTTCAAAACGTTTAACTATTTGTTCTACAATTCCTGCTCCTATCCAATAATCCAAAGGAAAACCTAAGAAAGTGGTTGGGTTCCACGTCCAGTCAGAGATTCAGTATGAGTTTGAGATATATTACCCAATCTTCAAATAAATAAAGAGTTATTTTGTATCTATTTTTGCCTAATGATGCACACGCTGGAGCAGGCTGTTAATAGCGTGTTTCATAACATCTTCCATGCTTAGACAGATCTGCTGGAAATCAGTTTGAAGAAGGAGTACATGTCTCTAAAAATATTTTAATACTGCTAATAAAAAGTCTGGATGCCTCAGATGAAAAGCAAACACTCCAGTCTTTTGAAAGATTTTTTCTCAAAATAATTCTGTTCTTTTTCATAGAAAACATCAAAAAACACTGTCAAAAATCTCTTGCAGAAATCACATTAATTTATAAAATTTGTAATGCTATTATGTGCCAAGTCTCCACTGCCCGTTATAAGGCAGGTTACAGAACTTCAATCTGTAGGTCCTGCAGTGCAGAGGTAAGGAAGCAGAGAAGAGAAAAAGTTTACTCCATGCTATTACATGAGTAAATGTTATTAAGTGAAACAACCTGTTTAACAAACTTAAACCACCTGTTTCATCAAGCCTCAAAACCTTTAAGTAACAATATATTTTGCTGTTTATATTGATAAGCATGCCAGTGCTTGGACTAACACAGACATGCCAGTTACTATTAGCTATACCAAAGAAAAAAAAAAACAATGTTACTGTGTAATTCATTTATAATCACCAAACTCACTACATTTCTTAACTTATACCCTTTCTATTCTATCCCCTTTTGTTATAGGCTTGAAGTATGTCAGACTAGGGAGATTTGAAAGGACTACCTATTAGCAGTGCTGAATCTCATATTTGCTGTTTATGCTAACAAGCCATCCTGAGCCAGTTTATCAGTTAACGCACTCAGACTCTCACTCACTCTACCAGGAATTGCACTCCTCAAAATAGATTTTAAAACAAACGCCTTGTCTTGAAAAGAAATGAAACAGCTACTACGGCTGATAAATGCTGGCAAGCTCAGGACAGGATGGAAAGATTTCAGAGAGGTCAGTGACTCTGCCACCACCTTGTCACAGCTCAGACTCTAACACAGAACAAGGTTTTGTTTGTTTAGTGACTGCTACCAGCTGCTTTTTCCATGACCCATCTAACTCTGACCTGTGGAGGAGCTCAGCTGGGGCTCTCTGACCTGTGTTTTGAGAGCAAAAGTTTAGTGAAATCAATTAGTCTACAACAATGTTGTCTAATGAACTCAACCTAGTCATGTATCTGCAGACTTTCTGTTACCAAGTTTATCTGTGTTATCCAGAGAGATGTCAAGTAGAAGTATTTCCAATCTCTGTTTACTCTGTAACTTAGTTTGACCTATTTTAGGTTCTTAAAAATGGGAACATCTGGGAAGTTCACAAGCATGAGTGTTAACAAATGGAAAAGCCTCCACATAGCAAACTTTTCTCAAATAACTTTTATTCTCCTATTATCTACCCAGTTAAAAAGACCTTGCAAAAAATGGTAGTGACTGGACATTGAAAGTCTCTTCCAACCTTGATGATTCTATGATTCTATAAAGAGAGGTTCAATGACATCAGTAATGAAATTAATCTTCGGTGCTCCCAAGAAAAGCTTATACGTGTCAACAGGAGTTCACAGAAGGAGGCATATGTTTGCCCTGCATAGTTCTTCCACACTGTAAATACCCTTCAGAAAACTTACAACAGACAGATAGTTACAGTAGAGAGGTACCAAGTTTGTTTTGGGGGTGCAAGAGGACTGGGAGGCAAGGGGGAGTGATTTCTTGGATTGTGATGCACAGAAATGGAATTATGATCTAAGTGTGCACCTTCACTCACGTCAAATAAAACTGAGACAATTCAATTTGAAACTGGGACCAGACACATTTCCAAGATCCAAGCAGGTTTCCGGAGCTGCAGATGAATGGAAATAATTTGGTGACCAGCTAAAATAAATCTGTGGTTTTGACAAAGCCCGCAGTCACAAAATAATAAACAAAACCAGTATTTTTCTAATGCTGAATAGAGTGCTGCTATCCCACACTGTCTCAGGAAAGAAAAAAAAAAAAGAGGATTTTGATATAAATTTCATTAAAAGAGGGATATAAAAACACAGTAGATCTGCTTTTGCTTTCCAGACAGGATTAATGTGAGCCATTACTCCCCTCCCCTGGAAAGACCAACGTGCCCTGTGAGATACAGAACACAGGACTTTTCTAAAACCAGATCTACAAACATCGTCCATCCATGAGGATCAGAAACAGAAGGACTGGAGGGCCTGTGGTACAGAGATTATTAAAATCCACTGAGCATATCTGTGACTACTCAGACTCCTTTGCCTCTCTTGCTTGCTTCTATAAATCCCTGATGATCTTTGCACCAGAAATGAAAAGCAAGCAGTTTTTCTAGTGTTGATGACAGTAAACAAGTGAAGTTCCAGAAAGATTGCAGGTTGCAAATTTATTGCAAATTAATTTTCTTGTCCATGGAGGCAATTAACTCATGAAGTCACCCCTTGGCTCCAGACTACACCTGCCAGTCCAAGGAGTTTGTTCCCAGAGGAGGCAGTTGAGTCACCTTCCCTGGAAGTATTTAAAAGATGTATAAATGTAGTGCTTAGGGACATGGCTTAGCGGTGGACTTGGCAGAGCTAGGTTAATGGTTGGACTTAATAAATGGTCTTGATGGACTTTTCCAACCAAAATGATTCTATGATTCTAACTGCTTGAACAGCTCCCTCCATCGCCTCACTCCCGGACCCCTGTCCTTGCTCCTTGCCCTCCTCCCAGCTTCAGCCTGGCAGAGGCTTTCCCCTGGGTTTCCCAAACTCAAAGATTTACAAAGGCATGGACTGGAACACAGTTTCTAGTTAACTAAACTGTGAAGCTCAAAATGGACAAAAAACGATTGCTCATTTTCCCACAGGAAGAAATCATTGAGTTTCACCCATGCTCCCTTTCCTGCATGATTAACTGATACTTCTGAACCAGCAACAGATGACCTGCAGTAACCATTCACAAGGGGCTAAAGTCATAAATAGAGACAGTCTCAAAAATATTTATCTAAAAGCAAAACAACTCTCAAATGAGCTGAGCAACATGATAGGTTTGCTTGGCACACAGTAAGCGTATGCAATTTTCTCAGATAATCCATGCAAGGAAAGCAATAAGAGATCTAACAATTAAGAAAAAAAAATCTGATGTAGCTATAAATATCTATGCTAGCAATGAATACAAGATGGCTATATTTCATTGATGGAAAAATAAAATGCAGACTTGTTTTATCATGACTTTCAAACAGGAGTGCAGAGCCATAATTAAGCTCAGATCCCAACATCAATGGACAACTCAATTGTATCAGCATCAACGGAGTCTATATAATATAAAATATATCTTAATAATGAGAAGCAACTTTACCAAAGTCATGGATAAATATAGAATAAGCCTATAAATAAAAAGACTGCAGATAACTGTCCAAATAGACTGTGCTGAAAGTTAAAAATTACTAATGCTTTAATGAAATGAAAGTTATCTTCTATCACTACAACATTCTCTAAAGAGTTAGGAAGCAGCTGGAAACACCTATCGAGGGTACTAGCCATCCTCCAAAGATGTTATCCCCAGAAGCTGCAATCCACAGAACATCAGGTTTTTCAGGTCTTTTGTAAAGTTCTCCAACTGTTGTGGTGCCAAAGCAGAGTTCAAACGTTTGAACTGCCCCGTTAATTCTCTCTGGGTTTTATTCTGCTGCAAATAACTCACACATCAGGGTTGCTGGTTCTTTCCTTCTATAATCAAAGAGAGGAAGGACTGCAGAGCTGCACAGCCAGTTACTATGAGTGCTGTCTTACTTTGGTTTACAGAGGAGGGCCAAAGAGTTGGGCAGGTTTTGGGACTTGCTAGAAACATTTCCCCTTCCAGTTAAGGAGCCATGCACATATTCCAGCTCAGCTGGAGAGGAACCAAGCAAGAAAACTGGCTGCACTCAGAGAGGCACAACACTATTTACAGTAGGATTCACAGATTAAACACTTGCTAGCTGGAGACAGAGACATAATCTGTTTCAGCAATACTTGTGGAAGGAGCTAAACAGGTAGGCAAAGAATGGATGAATAAGACTATCACATCCCTGACTTTCTTCCATTCTTCTTTCATATTCAAACTTAAGAGGCTGCTTGAATTTAAACTATGTATCTTGAAGCTTTATAGTAAACAATTTGGTGGCACAGGTGAGGTCAGTGTTAAATAAAATGAGATTTCATCATTCACACAGTGAATCATTCACACAGTGAATGACGAAGCTTTACAAACCACCAAAGTCTGGTATCCAGAAATTAATTGAAATATTTTGTTCAGAATTGCAGGAGGCTTAGTACGAAGTTTAATGATTATGTAGCTGTTATACTATTTATAAGGCACTCTTCAAACACACCCATGGACTGGCTGATCAGCATGTCAGACACAGTAATATCTAAAGGTAAGCAAAACATAACAAAGAAAGTTAGGTCCTGACTTTAAAATGATAGAAGTTACATTCCACAGTCTTGAAGCCAGATTTGGAATAAGTTTAGTGCTTAGAAGTAATTTTAAAGTAATAATCCTCCTCTAAGGAAAGAATTGAAATTTTATTCTAAGTATAAAATGTGGCTATATTTCTGATATCAGCACACTGAGTCAAATAATATCTGAAAAATTAAAAAAGCATAAAAAAACCCTGCCTGTCTTGTCTAAGGAGAAACAGATCAGATTTCAATGAACAATGGAGTCGAGGGGTTAAGGACAGAAGCCCAAAAATACTAGCAGGGATAAAAATGCAAACTGATGTATTCAAAAGAGCCCAGGGAAATCAGACTCTTGTGTGCACAGCCTGTCAGAAAATAAAATTTCCTGTTGCCATGGAAATTGAAACAAAACCAGAACCCATTTTCAATCACAATGGAAGGGTGGGATTTTGAAATTTCCTCTGGAATAAAGTTTCCAAGGGAAAAAAAAAAGATATTAATTCAGAGCCATAAAAATATATTGCTTCTGACATACAAAATGCTTTGTGTACATAAGCATAAGGATTCAATTTCAGTAGATCAGCTCATCTCTATTTATATAATTAAAATATTAATAGCTATATGATAACAAATATACTTACCACACAAGAAAAACCTTTTCAGTACTATATGCAAATACGTGCATGACAAATTGAACAGATCACAGGGAAGATGATTAAATATTTCTGGTTTGTACTTTGACTTTTAAAATCAGACCTGAAATGGAATTCTTAGCTGCTGGGAAGATAAATCATTTCTGTATAGTGCTCACGTACCAAAATGAGCTGTACCAAGAAAAATTAGGCAAATATGCCAAAGACTGATAGTAGCCTTGGAATTTGCTCATGGCAGACTGTCACTGTACCTCCATCATGCTCCCAAGTATTACTTTTACTTAGTAAGACATTTTTCCACTCTATTGACATGCATTCCCAGTTTCCTCCCTGAAGGTCCCTCCTCCTTTTCCACCAGTAAGACCACAGGAAAATACTGGCCAACACCAACTTTTCCCCTTAAGTCCAAGACAGAGACACAACAGCAATTCCAGTGTACAAGGCTGGGTCCCACCATGTATCTATTTTCTCCTCACCACAACCCAAGTTCTCAGAACAGGGATATCTCTGTGACAGAGGCAAAAAGCCCTGTAAGATCCTCCCTGAAACCACTGAGTCAGATCCTCGGTGGAGTAAGTTTTCCCATCCCAAACAAACTGGCAAGTTATATGAAATTTTGGACTGTTGCCATAACTATGGAGTCACTGAAAAAAACCAGAAATCCAAGGCCTTTTCAACTTTTCAGACTCACAGCTCCTTTCTACCCACTCAGCAGAGAATTTTATTCTTTTTTAACCTGGGTCACTGTAGCAATCTGCTGTGTCTTTACACAGATTTATATTCACATGACTGAGATAATGACCAGCTGGAGCTGCGGCTGGGCAAGGGGCTGCAGGGGAGCAGGAAAAGTTCTTGAACCACTTTTACCATCAACTCTTCATCTTTCCTCTCCCTGACTTGAGCTCAGCTCCTTTGCTGTCTAAACAGTCCAGAAAATAACCTATGCTTTGTCTTCTTGCAGAAGCCTTTTACATACATTAAGAATTGCTCTAACTGCCCAAGCCTTTTCTTTTCTAGACTAAACAGAATAAATATTAAATAATAATATTATAAAAATCTCGGTCTTAAGCCTATCTATGCATTTTGGTACACTACTTCTGCTTGCCAGTCACTAAGCAGTTACTGGTTGATGTTAGTTTATTTACTGGAAATAGCTCTATTTGAAACATATTCGCCAATTATTGCAGAACATAAATACCCATTTGTAACTACTACTTACGAGAGGTAACAATTTTTTCTCTGATCAGCCTTAGCAGTTAGATTCCCGTCAAGGAAGGAATAACATGAACAGATGGAGTCCAACAGGCTTTTCATGTGTTTTCTTTTTTTGTGCTTCATAACGAAGCTCTCACTCACAAAATTATTAAACTGGGCTCATTTCCCTTCTCAGGATGTGATTTTCTTGTAACTGCTTTTTATTTTCTGTCTTGAGCAAACTAGACAATTCATTTCTCCTTACCACTCACCACCTGAGTGTCACGCACATCAAGGGAAGGCAACGGATCAGCCACAGAAAACATGGAGGAAATGCAGACTATTTGTTTTCTGCATCTGAATTCTCCAGGGAAAATAAGCATTTTCCAAAGAACACAGCTAAAACTAGATTAAAACAATTTTTTGTGAATAGAAAATTCATGAAAAAAGCTGTCACAGGGAGACCAACTTTATTTTCGAATCCAGCCCGCAGTTGGTGGGAGTTTTCCACAAAATAAACAAACTGAGCAAAAACAAAACAAAAAACGGAGGAGGGATTTTGGAACAGTGCATATTTCATTGTGAAATTTTCTGAGACCATCTTGTTTCCAAAGATGCAGAGATGTTGCATTTCAACATATTCTAAAAAAATACTTTTTCATTGTGAAACTTTGCTTTTTTTAATTTCAAACCGGCCCAAATTTAATTAGATGCAAAAGAATTAACTCCTCAAAATCAAACAAAACACTGAGTCAAAGAAAAAAAGCTCAAGGAGTCTTAAATTATGGATTTTTTAAACAATTTGGTTCAGCAACCAAATAGAAAAATCTATTGTTTGCTGTAATAAATTATGCTAATTTTTCTATAACTCTGACAGGACAAAACAGGATATGATTATTTTTCCCCCCTCATGCCAGTATGTCTTTTTTTTTCTTAGACATTTTATTAAAGACAGCTCATTTTAAACAACTCGGCCAAAACTCAAATTTGAGTTCTTCCAACAAGATCTCAACGTCTTCCACTTCTCTACAGTTAAGACACCACTTACACAGTAACATGAGGTCTTCTTCAAGATCACCACCCCATTTTTGACTACCACACTCCCACTATGGAAGGAGTGCATAGATTGAGACAACTGCCATCCTACATAGCTTAAATGTCAGAAAAGAGAGGCAAAAGACACAACGGAAACCAGAAATGATGGGTGACAGAATGGCTGGCACAGGATCACATGAAACTTCAATTAGAGCTGCAAGGGAAGATCCCAATCCTTTATAGCCCAAAGTCACTGCTCTCCACTACGAGAGCGATCTGCCTGAGCCAGCCCAGACCCACCCCTGATGCTCCATGTCCGCCTGCACTGCAATACCTACAGTTTTTGCTTCCTGATGGAAGCAGGATTGGCTCCCCATCCCTTCAGTATGGTTGTTCCATGACCACAAAAAATTACCACAACAAAACGCTTAGCTGTCCACTTTCCCAGCGCTTGAGCTGTCTTCACATTGCCAAGGTAATTTTTAATTAAGATGCTGAAAACTGACAGGATCGATCACAGAGATGGTTTCCTCCATGCTGAGCTGTCTCAGATTCCAAACTCCTTTTTCAGCTACTTTGTTTGACCACTTAATTAACAAGTGGTTCATCGAGTGACTTGCCAAGACAAAGGTATCTCAATCTATATGAAAAGAGTCAGAGATAGGAAAGAGTCAGCAATTTTTCTTTCCTGTCCTTGTTTTTTTGTGCTTAAGTGTATAGTTTCTTTTTGATGATACAGTCCAACAAAGATCACTCTGATAACTGTGGAATTATTGGCCATGAGAGTTATTATTCAAATATTTTTGCCTGCATTTTTCACCACGTGAGAAGCCATGCATTTTTCTTCTCATTTTCTCTGTCCAAAATTAAATAAACAATCAGCCCATGTAAGGTTTATTGCATGTGTTTCCTGTATGGTGAACTAGATTTGTGGTGAAGTCACCTGCCCAACAGTGTCTTTGCAGCATGTCCTCTCTACAGACACAGCTCTTGCCATTAGCCCCTCTTTCCAGTTCCACTTCCTCCTTCCCGATGCTCTCATTGCATCTCTCCTCTGATATCAGGACTGAAGAAGCATTTTAATGCTTGGGGATATTGCCATTGGATTGAGAGGGACACTGTAGATAGGGCACAGGAAGCTGCAGTCCATGCAATGCAGCTATGCAGCAGAAATCCACTGGTGCAGAGATGTCATCTTCTTTCCACCCATCTCCCCGAGCACAGAGTATGCCAGAGCTGTGTGGTGCATCCAGCATGAAGATGCCCTACCCTGATCCCCACATTCCTCCAACACTTATTTTCATATGGACTCACAGTCGCCCTGAAGACTCTCTGAACACTGAATTTTCACCTACATTTCCTTATGCTACTCCCATTCCTGCCCTGTCATCACTACTTTGCCAGTGCAGAAAAGCCAGGATAAAAAAATCTTTGAGCCACCTCTTCTGTCTTGTCTCAGTGTTTGCTTTCAAGGAACCCTTGTGCTTTCTAAACCCTTTCCAGATACCCTAAATCTTCTTGGGATTAAATAAAACATTAAGCAGGGCATATACAGGTATTCAGCAGGTGACAATACTGTGAAAGCAAGCTAACAAGCCCCAGTATTTCTGCTGGAAGTGCCCTTCGCAAAGCTCCGTGTTCCCGCCTGCATTCTCGCACTGCACTGTCTAGTGGGATTGCTTTGCATGCACCACACAGAATCACACAGAATCACAGAATCTAAGGGGTTGGAAGGGACCTCGAAAGATCATCTAATCCACCCCCCCTGCCAGAGCAGGGTCATCTAGAGTACATCACACAGGAACGCATCCAGGCGGGTTTTGAATGTCTCCAGTGAAGGAGACTCCACAACCTCTCTGGGCAGCCTGTTCCAGTGCTCTGTCAAGTGCTCTACACACCAGTGCTCTACACACCCCTGTAATGCAGCAACTCCTCAGCGAGTGCCAGCCCAGCAGATTAACAGAGGTTACCTTTGGTGCCAGACTTCTAAAAGCCTGCACAATAATGCTTTGACAGCTGTCCAATCAGTCTTTATATGCCTAGATATATAAAACACCCAGAGCCTCCCATTTACAAAGGCAGTCTAAAAGCCAAGAGTACATTACTGCACCAAAAGCTGTAAATAGAACAGAACCAGATTAATACCTGAATTTCTATTAACCTTTCATTCACTGAACACCTTCAGAACTTCAGTTCTGTGGCTTGAGATACATTAAATGTACCGTAGCTATGCATGAACCTGTATGTTGTTTAGGAATGCTTCTGATGAGTTTTAAATTCATTCTCAAGCCCTGTAACACTGTATTATACATCACTCCAGACTGAAATGCTATACCCTATTTTTCCTTCAGATTCAACTGTCTAAAAAAATTCGCCAGATAAATATTGTCTATTATTTATTTTGATTCTTCAGTCTGTACCAAAAATGCTAATGCAAAAGTGTGTGATGCCAAAGGCAAAAGAAAATAATTGCAAAATAAATCATAAAACATTCAAGCAACTCCTATATCTGACCCACTAACCATTTCTCTTTCCACACCTATAACCAGGGCTAATTTAATCTTAAAAATACCCGGCAAGGAAAAACACTGCTGTGTTTTTAGTACATTGTGGTTTTGTCTTTAAAAAAAAAGTTGGAACAACATGAAAAATTTTTGTCCCAAGGGAAGGGGGGTGTTTACAAAGAAGTCATGTTTGTTTTTAACTGCCTTAACTTCATTGTGCCCTTCATTTCATTCAACGCTCTCCATCACCACAGAATAGCAAGATTGTTACTCTATCCCTTCCTGAAATATTTAGAAAATAAGAAAAAAATGTGTTTTGCTTTCCACCCAGGAGGCTTATGAAGCCATGCTGTCAGACACCATCATCCTTCTGCTTCATAAGGAATTCCTGTGCACTCAATGAGTATTCAACCAGCATTCTGGCACCATGAGTTACTTATTCACTACATTTTTTTCCAAAGATCCACAGTCCAAATATGCTAGATTTCAACCTCAGTTTCCAGAAACCAGAGAAATGGATACTTATTTGTGTACTTGGGATGTCACCATCTGGAATAAAATGCCAAACTTAACTATCTCCCCATCTCAGGACCTAAGATGGTCTTCAAATAATTGATAAAAAAATTACCTAGAGTCCTAAAATTCACAATTCAGGAGGAGGGAAGATCCCTTTCTGTGAAATGCATGGCATTTGATGTTGTCTAAAAATAATATGAACTAGAGAAACTTTTTTAACTCAGTCATGCTTGTAGTTTCCAGGTTTCCATAAAATGGGACAGAAGCTGCAAGGATGATTTATAGCACGTGCAACACTCCAGTCAGGGTGAAAAGCAGAGACAGCATCGCATCTTGCAACTGGCTTAGAGAAAAGGACATATTGTACCTGCAACTCAAAGCCTGCAGGAAGACAATGCATTATTCCAGCCAATGGAACAGGTTCAAGTTTATATACAATTCTCTACCTTTGCTTCAGTAAAAGCCCTTGGATTTACACAACACACAGCAGCTTTCAAATGGCTGCTGCTAAATATCTGAACCTTGAAGTTCTTCCTTGTTCCTGCTTTCTCTCCCAGGTCTCTTCTTATAGGTACAAAAGGGTGTCAACATCAAATCTGGTGATATTCTTCTACCTCCCCAAAGGCCATTTCACACAGACATCATTATTTTCTCACCCAACCCCACCTCTTTGTAGGGACAGCTGGCTACACATCTCACAGCCCCAGGAAAGGTCTGTTGAGCAGGCCCCAAGGCTATAGGGGGTCCCTCAGCCTATATGCTCAACCAAGAAGAGCTCACTGCTAAGTGTGCAAAGGAAGAAAGGGAAGCCCACTACCAGCACCTGTGCATGGTCCCTTGCTCCTCCTCATCACTGAGGCAGTTGCAACATTGAAATAGCAGTTGCAGTTAAACCATATTTCTGGAATTTCTCATGTCCAGATTTTTTTCCAGCTCCACAGCTTTAATACTAGGACTTAGCTCCATGATTATATTTATATTATGCACAGGTGTAGATTTTACAACACGTGGCACAGTAAGAATATTTTATATGGCTTACAGGAAGCCAAGAAATAATGCAAATTTGGGTCACAAAAGTACTGACAACAGCAGTACTGTTACCTCTTTGCTGATACCAGTTTGCTCCCTCTGGCATTTTATTATGTATTTTTAAAATTACTACAGGAGACTGAACTGCAACTTACAGGTCATTACAGACTCTTAACAGACAGCTAGCATGGCTTTTTGGGAAAGTCCAAATTTTCTTGCATAGGAAGCTGGTTTTAGCAATATTATATTGGATTAACCCTTAGCCGGCAGCTATCACTGACAAGACTTCAGGCTTCAGAATGAGTTCAGATGTCTACATCAGAAACACTCCTCTTCCTCCATAAACAGTGCTGAGAGGGGAAGGATGGCACCGCCAAAGGATAATGAAGTCCTTACCTCTTGTCTAGTACTCATCATCAGATCTAACTTCAGCTACCTAAAGGCCAGTCATCTAACCTAATTAAATCATATAGGCTTACTGTATAGCCATCTTCAGATAGGACCCTTCTACAGGTAGGACCTTTGTATAATAGGATGTGCCATCTCCTGAGGTCTGTCATTTCTCTGTTGACAGAGAGTCCCAATGACCCGTCACAAAATAGCTGAAATTAGGGGAAATTCATCTGCCCAGGGTGTCTTTCTATCTCTGCTGATGCTTAAGAGATTCCATGACAATGACACTAAATTAGGCTACAACAATCTCTAACATAGTCATACGCTAGGGAAGGATTCACTGTTGAAATAGTGATGAATGCAATATGCCATTAAATAGTTGTAGAGAATGTAGAGATTGACCAGAGGGCTACCTGATTATTGATTGACAGGGCAGCCCTCCTGGTCATCACATTCAGGTGCTAATTGTTTGATAATAATAAAGCTAATTGCCTAACAAGGGGGGTGGACCTTAAAAGGCAGGGTTCAAGGCACTAAGGGACCTTCAGTGCCTGAGCACTGGGGGAAGGAGCGGGATGTGCTCTGTGAGTTGGACGTTGAGAAACTACTCAACCTACAATACGAGCAAGAACATTGAGTGCTGGGAAAGGAGGCCGGCTCTGCGCACCTAGCGCTCCAGGGCAGCTTGCTGCCAGCTTGGGAATACATCGCCTAGCTTCACCTGGATCCCCAACAATAGTAGAAAGTAACTAAAGATTAAACCATGGTAAGGCAATGCCTTCTTGGGCTCTACCTTGAAATAGTTTTGTAGAAACAGTGACAGTAGGTCACCTTCACAAGTCACCGCATGAAGCCCCACGGTACTCGTTTTCATTGACAAAATATGGTACCGGTTAAGATTTGCTCTTTCCCAGCACTGTATTGCCATAGCTGACACCTGACAGATCTTTTCCAGACAGATGCAAGGGACAGGTTATCCTCCACAACCAGCCCTCAGCTGGGGAACCCAGTTCCTCAGCCTACAGGTTCATGGGCCTCTTGGGCGTGCTGGAAAGTCTCTCCCTCCCAATGGTATGTGCAATTTGGGGCAAATTGATGTGTGTGCAGATGCGTGTGTTGACCTGCTTTTCTGCTACAATCAAGAGCAAAGACTGTCCCCTACAATATATTCATTAAAAATAAATGAACTCTAGGTGGTTTTTCTAGGAAAGTGCCAAATCTGACATTCAATCTGATTATATCTGATATTCAATCTGATTAATTGGGGGAGGTTTAGGCTAGATACCAGGAAAAGGTTTTTTACCCAGGGGGTGATTGAACACTGGAACAACCTCCCCAAGGCAGTGGTCAGAGCACCAAGCCTGACGGAGTTCAAGAAGAGTTTNTGTTCCACTCCCTTAATCATCTTAGTGGCTCTGCGCTGGACTCTCTCAAGCAGTTCCATGTCCTTCTTGAACTGTGGGGCCCAGAACTGGACACAATACTCCAGATGTGGCCTCAACTAAACGAGTTCTGCCCAGAGGACATATATACGAGTACATACAAACTATATTCACCCCCAGGAGCTCTACCTTTACTCCTTAACCACCTGTAACATCTATCTGCCCAAACTATGGTGAATTACTACTCTTTCTACCACCTTAGTTGTGCCAGTCAGGTGGGAGGGCAATGTCCAGAGTGGAAGTCAATAGCAAAATCTTGGAACTTGTCCAGAGACACACAGTGACTTTTTCTTCTGCTAGATTGTGCTTGGACCACAGGCCCATCATGAAAAATTAACTACATCTACACAAAAAATTAAAAAAGAGGTCTAGGCAAGTCCTGGCATTCTGCTGTGCTTAGAAGAGATGCTGCAATTATTGTGCAGTGGAAAAGTGCTGAGATGGTTTTAATGGCATCTGCTGTCTCTTGATTGACAGAACATAAGCATTTCAGAAATACAAGCAACTGCATTGCAGCCACACAGCACCAGACAGCAATATTTACAGACTGCGACCAAGCTACTGCTATCAGTCACAAACTGCACATCCAGCACAGGGTTATTCCGATTTATATTTTTTTTGAGAAATGTCCTCTTGTGGATGAAGAGATATTATCAGCTTCACAAACACTGTCAGCTAATCAAAAAATATTAGAGAAACTCTCCACAGCTTAGTGTTTTTCTGTCACTTGCTCTAGATGTTAGGAATGTGTGGAAATGAATAACTGTATTAATACACAGCAGCCTGTCAGGGGCCCTTGGCATGCTGCGAGCCTGTGTGCTGTGTTTGCCAGTCAAATCTGTCTGATACCCTCAGCATCCCCTGACAGCAACCTGTTTGCAAAGGAGTCAACATGAAGTCTGCTTTTAAATGGCCATATCTTGCATTATGGTGCCTGACACAAATGCTACCTAAGCCACAAGTGATATTTTGTTTACAGGCCTGACACAGATGTGCTGCTTATTTAGCTCACATTTATGGTCTTTGATTTGAGCTGCATTGCTACTTTTCTTACAAAAAAAGCACAGTCCATAAGCGTGTTAATCACTGCTCACATACACAGCAGGAGTGCTCACTAATTTCATGCCTGCTAAGTTCTGCCTGATGCAAACCAGGTGGATGAAAGATGCGTTTCTGGACTCAGAGAGGTCCTTGCTCTGGGACAGAAACAGGACTGATGGACCAGAGGCTGGGTGAAAAGGGAGGCAAGCATGCAAGGCAGAAGGGGAGGAAAAGGAAGAAAAGCACTGCTGGGAAAAACAAGAAATAAAGAGTGAAGACAAGTGAAGACTCTTTCTGTCAACTACTTTCTCTTCTCCTTTCTTCTAGGGTCTTCTCAGGTGTTTCCATCATCCTTTTTGATTGACAACATCCTACCTTCTCCTGTTTCTCTTTTCTCATTCCTCTACATTGGCCTTTTCCCTCTTCTAACACACAATAAAAACTGGTGGCAATGTCAGAGCCTGCTCCCAGCACAGCACGAGCTGTGGGCTGCTGGGTGATAACCCCTGCCAGCTGGAAGCTGCTCAAAGAAGGAACCGCAACGTGGTGCAGTGGTATTTTCCCATGCCACACTAGGGAAAAATGCTGCAAAGACGGATGCTACTCTGGAACTAATGAATATCAAAGGGGAAGCATTTACCATCAAGACAAAGAAACTAATAACATGACAGGAAACAGTTTTATATAAAGACAAACTAATCTCTCCTATACAAAATGGAATTCATATCTAAATGGTAACTTTTGTGCTTCGGTGTCTGAAACAGAGCAGCTGGGTCGAGAGACTTCAGGATGTATTGTTAAAGAGAAAAACATACGGTATGGGAATACAAAAGCAATAAAAACAATCTACCTTTCCTTGATACCAATATTACACATTGATAATATGTAACTCTAGACCATGGAAGAAGACAAATTAAACAAGAAACAATCCCCTATTACATTTATCTCTTGCTAGTAAATTAAAAACTTTTACTAGCAGGAAGAATATGCAGTATCTCAGTCGCTTTTGTCTGCTTTTTTGTGGCACTTGTGACACTCTCTAGTACCTGTTCACTTTACAGGACCGCAGTTCTGCCCTGAGGGGAGTGTCCTTTGGCAGGGTTCACATCCTGCTCCCAGTTACACCTGTGTGAAACCAAGATGCTAGATTTATTCCAGCAAAGGGGGCAGATAACAACAAAGCCATTTTTTTAAGATACAACTGATTTGAAAAAAGGCAAGATCTCATTCCAGAAACCAAAATAATCACTGCATGATACATGGATATGTACTCTACCTTCTGATATGCTCCAAAAGACATGCCTCACCTTGCTGCAAGATGTATCTATGCATAAAAAAGAAGTCAGAGGAACTCAAAACAGTGTCACAGCCTTAAGATTGATTCATATGATTGATTAAGAACTTACCAATTTTATGACAAATTACTAGTCAGTAAAATTTAAGACAAAAAGTTGTATATTCTGTGATTCTTGGGTAATGATTTATAGTAAGATTAGATTTTTCAGTCACAAGTTTTTTCAACTATTTAATACAAATTTCTTGCAGTTTTTATTACATTGTAATATTTTTCATTTTCTTGAACTTCAGTGGCAATGTAATATGGAGACTACCAAGAAAGCTTCTTTGGATGGAAAGCAATTTTTATGCTGTTATTCTGCTGGTTCCTATTATATTCATATGCACATACATATTTAATATTTTATATCACTGCATCTTTGTAATGCAAATTGTTCACTAAGAACAAAACACATTTAGGCTAACTTTCCCTTTTAGTATTCCTGCACTAACTATGGGAATAATTAACCTCAATTATCTGTGAAGCATCACATACACTTACGACACTCAGCAAGTAATAAGTTAAATTTTGAAGTTTCTCCAAAGCTCAAAATATTCTCTTTAAGACCCACATCACTATACTGGCGCACAGCAGTCCTGAGGGACACCTCCTTCCAAGGTATAGGCTGATCCATTCCATTCTTTTTTGTTTAACTGTCCCAGAAAGAGGTTAGAGCTCTGTGCCTCAGTAACTACCAGTGCACTTCAGCTACTCAGTGTATTTTGCTATAGAAAACCTGGCAGACATCTGAAAAATTAACCCTCAGCAGGGGCTAAAATAGATTGCCATCTTCTGCTTTTAATGAGTCTTGAAGTCAACTCCTATTGAGTTTGATCTGCCTGAGTAGAAACTAAGTAAGGGCTTTAGCATTTGGCCCAATAATTAAAAAAAAAAAAAAAAAAAAAAAAGAAGGGAAATATCAGCATCACAGCATCTTCAGTTCTCCATTCTCCAGCATCTAATTTAGTCACTAGACAAATGAAAGAAAATGGCTGTTCAGAAACATTATAGACTTCTACAAGGTCCTCGAGTTTCTCCTGCACTCCTTTATGCTAAGCTCAGGGGCTGACTTTCCTTTTAAGTAGCCTTAGAAGGTCCAGTTTGAACCAGAGTTGCATAAGCTGGCTGCATAAAAAATCCCTGGAGAGGAGAGGAATGCACAGAGCTGCAACTTTCTGTCAGACAATGAACACTGCTCCAGCCCATAGTAGAAACCAGAAAAGCTGCCATCACCAACAGATGAGCTTTAGAAAGAGGAAATTAAATAGTTTAACATGCAGGTGCCCACAGGCAGTGCTCACCCTACCTCTCTGATATATGGTAGAGGAGAGCATGTCCGCACATCTCCATTGTTTGGCATTACAGCCCTGGACTGCAAACCAGCCCAGCCGAGATGCTGCTCACATTTGCTCCTACCACCCAGGCAGTAACCTCCAGCAAAGGAGCAGTGCTGACAGCAGGGAGCAATAACTTCCAAAGACCACCACTGATGTTGGCTCCAGTGCCCACAGAAGAAACCCTCTGGGGAAGTCGGGGAAGTCACCAGGGTGGTCTTAATCACAGCAGGATCCTCTCCAGGCACCAGAATTGCTCAGGTTTGCAATGGAAGAAGAAGTGGCTAAAAGGTACAATAGGGTCCTGTCCTACTCTACGTCACACGCTTCATCCTGTGACTTGTGATTCAGACCATTCAGGACCTAGTAGAGCTTGACCATGCTGGACACTGGGAAAAACATAGGCACAATGGGATTAATTTATTTTAACAAATTAAAAATGTATTGTGCTTTTGGAAAGAAATTCATAAATATTATGCTTCCATGGAGTAAAAACAATATGTACCAATACATCTTCTGCCCCAACTTAGGAAATAGGTTCCCAACTCCAAGATTACATAAATGTGTTAGTGAGCACAGTTTTACGTGTACATAATCCCTTCTATTTCCTGATGTATTTGAAAGTAAAAACTCCATTGACTTGTGCAATAGTTCCTACACATTTGGAATATACCTGAACAGTAGCAAATTATAAAAGTAGATTCTGTATAAACTATAAGATTGCTGCAGGAAAAAAACAACCAACCAAGCAAAAAAAAACCAAAAACAAACCACAAAACCAAACAAACACTGATCTCACATTTAAAACTGTTCTTCTGACTTTTTCTCCCAAAAAATGCATAACATTAGTTGTGTAAAAACTAAACCACCATATGAGGCATATTTTAAAGTTTCATATAAACAATGAAGCTTGTATGGCATCCTCAGAGCAAAGAATGTCCAAATATGGCTGAGTTAAGTACCCTGAGAATTATCTGCTCTTAATAAATTCACTGAAGTTTGTAAGTCCACATTTAGCAAGAATCAGCAGAGAAACAAAGGGAAGAGAAAGTGATTCAACTCATTTTCCTGTGCCATTTTCTAAAGATGCTGTGTTATAAACATCCTCCATATCTTGGATGCTGGAGGCATCTGTTGAATCTTGGTCACTGACCACAATTCCTACTGAAGAAAGGCTAGAAATGAAGGAGTGCATCTTTTTTGCATAAATATCTCTAATGTTAAAATAAGGTAGGTCATTACATTTCTCTCTGTGATCATTGTTGCATTGGTCTGGATCAATAGCTTTTTGTTTTTGATAGTACTTAGAAAACTTATTGAAAATAATGGTAATTGGAAGTGCTACCACTAGTATTCCACAGATAATGCATAGGGTGCCAAGCAGCTTTCCAGCAAGCGTGACTGGGTAAGTGTCCCCATAACCAACAGTGGTCATGCTGATGGTTGCCCACCACCAGCAAATGGGGATGCTTTGCAGTTCTGATGAATCATCATCTTTCTCCACTGAGTAGACAAGCACTGAAAAAATAGAAATCCCAACAGACAAAAACAAAAGCAGAAGTCCAACTTCCTGATAGCTGTGTCTCAAAGTGGCGCCTAAAGACCGCAGTCCTACAGAGTGCCTGGCCAGTTTCAGGATGCGAAATATCCTCATTAACCTCAGGATCTGAACCACTTTCCCCATGTTTTCAAGATCTTCACTTTCCTCTTCCTTTGTGTCCACAGCCAAGGTGGCATAAAATGGGATAATAGACACAAAATCAATGATATTTAGTGGTTTCTTCCAGAACTTCTTTTGACTTGGAGCGGTGAACAGCCTGATCACTAGCTCAGCAGTGAACCAGATGATGCACGTAATCTCCACGGCTTCCAGCACAGGGTCTTCAATCTCTCTGTCATTGGCGTCCAGCCTTTGAAACTCTGGCATGCTGTGAATGCACATGGCCACGATTGACGCCAAGACAACACTCAGGGATGACACAGCAATTAACTTGGCAGACAAGCAGTATGCGGGATTTTCCATTCTGACCCAGATCTTCCTTCTTATTTCACCAAAACACAGATTGTCAAACTTTTCCAGTTCATTATCAAATATGGATGACTCTTCATTAGAGGAGTCTATACTTCTGTCATTGCTCTTCTGATCCCAGTCTTTCTCAGGACCTTCTTCTTTCCTTTCTTGGTACCGATTGCTGCAGCAGGAATCAATAAACAGCTCGTTTATCCCCCAGTACTCTATTTCCTGGCAGAAGGAAAAGACACAAAGTTCTTCCATGACATGAAGTTTGCCCGTATAGTAAAAATTCAGAACATACCGGAACAAGGAAGGGTTCCTGTCAAAGTAATATTCCTTGTCCGCAACACTGTAATCATCACACAGTTCTAGAATAGCCTCTTCTGAATGGCATTTGAGAAGTTTCCCGAGTCTGGTATGGGGAAATCGGAGCAAAGTGCTTTGATCCACTGATTGCTTAAAGCCACCCACGTTCAAATTGATAAGTTCTGCATCTTTGCCAGGTCTGGGGAAAAATTCGCCATAAACCATTTTGAAGAGAAAAGTTTCACTGCTGGTGCTCGACGAGATTACATTGAACCTGAAAAGAACAGAAGACATTGTTAGAGCATTAAATTCAGCTTTGCACTTGTGACACATTCTTTTCTCCATCTCCAGTTACTGTGAAATGTTATAGCAAAAAAAAGAAACAAAATGATGAATACCATTATTCAGCATTTCACACAAGTAGGTCTAAATCAGTTTGATGGTTTAACTCAGCTTTAGCAAATTTGAAAGCAATAGGTTCTGGTTTAACTCTCATTTTTTTTCTAATGTGTAGGAAGAATGCCTAATTCATTAATAAATCAGTCTCTGTACTACTATCACATTGAAATTAACTTTCATGAGATAAGTTTACTCCAGTGAAGTAAAAAACCTTCGGGTTAAACTTGTCAAATCATTAAAATATTTATGACAAAGCTTAAGAGCATGTGTCTCAATTACACTTTCAGTAGAGCTGCATTGCTTTATATGATGTTGCAATTTATATTCTGCTACTTTTAACATTACTTGCTTGAATGTGGACTGCAATTATTTCTGTTGTCATATCAATTAATTTTTTCTAGAGACATTCATACAGGAGCAATCTGTATTTTTGAAAACATATTAAATGTGCATTTGAAGCTTTCCAATTCCTGACGTTAGAGCTTTGTCTAGTACATATTTGGACATCTGCACTCCCTGGAGGTATTTTTCTACCTGCCTTCCTACTTAACTGGAGTGTCACGACCCTCTTAGACCTTGGTCAGTTCCAGAAGCTCTTTCTATTCTGCCACAGCATAGCCACAATCACTATGGTACTGCTGAGAAGCTGGTGTTGAAATGCCATTTCTGGAAACAGGAGCTTCCAGAGATGAAACTTCCACAGAAATTTTGCCTCAGCAAGTAACTGTGGATACCTGCAGATAGAGAGAAGCACATTTCAACATTTCCACATTTTACTGTAAATTAAATCGTTCAGTTGAAGATTACTTCAAAAAGGCAGATATAGTTACTAGCAAATAAGTTAACTTTTTCAGGAGAACTTAACTCTTGTTTCCATCTAAGGAACAGTTGTCTTAAAACCAAAATTGGCAGTTCTTACACTTGTCATGGGATTATATATAACTTTTGATCATGGGGAGAGCAATTTTTTTTGATCTCCAACACTTAAGCATTAATTGATGTATATTAAGCTAATTTACTTCAATTTAGTATGGAAGTCAATGAATTTTAAATGTAACAAGAGTATCATAATTCTTCAGTCCTAACAGATGGACCCATACCATGCAAAGAAATTGCTTTGGTGCTCTTTAATGGTTTGGGGAAGCTATTCAAGGAACAGACAGTAATTTCTATACCTGTCCATCTTTCAGTGCCTCCTGCAATAGCACCAATTATGATTCAAATTCAGGACATGTTAAGAGTTTGAACATTTTTTGCTGCTCCTCAAGGTCTCCTGACTCAGTTAATGAAGGTCGTTAAGGTTATATCTATTTCCCTGTTCATAGGGTGTACACCATAGTTGCAACCCTGCTGTATCTTGGCATGAGAGAGGAGCATCAGCACTTCTTTACATAAAAGAAACCTGGGCATTTTCATCAAACAGGAGTCACTGTAAACTTTAGTAAGTGTCAGAGCGGATGGCTGGGATACTGGGTGAGACCCACTTTACACCAGCATAACAAGTAGGAGGCAAGAAAAAAAAAATTAAAAAAAAAATAAAAAAGAAACCCACCTCACAATCTTTATTCAGTGTCAGCTAGAACAATTCAGCTTTCATTCAGCCTCAGCTACTTGTACTACTGGACTACTCCTTTTGAGTCATATAGCCCCACTGCCTGAATCTGTAAAGCTAGCAAGTGTTTTCATTCTGTAGCTTCAAATAAAGGACTAGAGCCAGGGGGTCTTGTGGAAAAGGGAAGACTTGACTGAGCTGAACTGACCTCTTGGTATGAATCGTCAGTGAATACACTGAACAGAGATGGGTGTGCATTTCCACCACTGCTACCTACAACTCCAGCAGTCACCCAAAGTAACTCACTATGTGACTTCTTAGGCAGCTCTGTCTAATCCAGAACTGACCTCCCCACCATTTTTAAAACAAACTGACTGAACTGGTTGCATTGCAGAGATGGAGCCATTTTCCAGCTACTGATCCCAAGACTATCATCCCAAATAGAAGAATCCAGAGAGACTTCTTGCTTTACGGGGTGGGACCGGCTCTGCTGCAGAGCTTACAATCTCCCTTTGCTCCAGAGAGACCTAAAGGGAGATAACCTCATCCTGCTTCACAGTAGGGTCAGCCCTCAATGCACCACGTTGTTCTTGTCACTTCTTCATTATAGCAAAAGATGAAAATGGGAAAAGCTTTAAAATTTGATTCAAACTTCTGTTAAATGCCAAGGAGAGGAGAAGGAAATGGAGATACAGATCCACACTGGAAAGGAATGAGCCAAACTGCTCAGAGAGCTGAAGAGTTTATCATACAGAAGTTGAATCCCACCAGCAAGACTGTTTCATAGTATCTGTAAAATGCAATGATTTATTTTCTCTGTGATGGAGAACACCTACTATTTAGAGGAGCAGCAACCCCCTGCAGCTGCCATGAAGGAAAGGACTTCTGTTGCCTTCTTGCCACTCCAGTGCATCCTACATGGGGTGAGAACAGAGAAATAGATCACTGGGAGCTCATGGCAGCAGGGTTTCAGGGCACAAGCTAAGGCATCTCAGGTTTTAATACAGACCCATTTTCTGTTTAGGGGGAGGTTACAAAGGACCTTCTGAGCCACAATCTTATCACTCACCTCACCTTTAACTTCCCCACATGCAAGGGTTTATTTAGGTTGGTCACAAACATCACTAGAGATCTACTCAGTGCTGTTGTCTCTTACTATTTACCTTGTATTATTTTTTATAGTCCTTCATACAAGTAGAAACACAGATTCTGATGCTATAAACCTCACGTGATCTACTTCTGTTTCTTCACGGGACTTATTCCAAGCAAAGCTACTGAAAATCTCATAGCAGTCTCCCTGTGTATAACAACTACTGACACCTATAACATGTGAACAAACCAGGCCCAGAAAATACTGAAACTACATATTTGCTCTGGTAATTAATTCTGAAAAAAAATTATTTCTATCCAGAGTGAATTCTATTTATATACTGAAAGAAGAATGTTATTTTGAAAAATGGAGAAAAGCATTTCTTTTTCTGGTCACACTACAAGCCCCTTTAAAGAACTTATCTGAAATCCCAATTAGTTTGAAACATTAATTTTACTGTGTGCATATCCTACCATACAATCAAGATAAAGTTCTTGTTCTGCTAAGACATGGGAGGGGAAAGAAGCATTATATGAGACATACTGCTTTCTAACTAAGCAAGACAGAGAACAGCCAGGTTTTATGGCATGATAAACTGTGTATGTAGAAGTGGTTTTACACCTTAAAGTGTAGTTTGAAGACAGGTATTTACTAGCTAACACAATGATTATAAGACACAGTTGCTCCATGTATTTCCCAAGGCTCAGCTTTTAGGAATGATCGCGATGGAAAATAAAAGCACTGATCTCTACTCACAGATGAAGGGCAGCAGGACTCAGCTGATAAGCAGTACCACACCTCTCTCATGATCTAGAGACAAGCTGTGTTTTTACAACAGTGTAAATTAAAAAAAAAAAAAAAAAAGACAATAAATCTCAAGGACTGGGGTGACTGGAGATCAAAGTATATTAAAAACCAAACTGACTCTATTTATTGTTTAATTTCAGTGAGTAAAATCTCATCTTCACTTTCAGCAATTCATTAAGATGAGAGCACTAGCAATGTAAGATAGTATTATAAAAAACAGGCAAGATCTCAGATTATCTAAGGGTGTTTCTGACCATAATAAAAGCAAAGCAAGTTTTACTCAGAAATAACTAAAGCAAGAACTCAGTGCTCAACAAATCCTTAGTACACTAGACTCTGACTTACTGTTCAGAGCAGCAATATAAACCCATATTGATTATGCAGATTATATTCATAATGGTGCCTCAATGTAATTGTTCAGTATAATAAATTCAGTAAGCAACAATTTACTGCTTTGTTTTGAGGGCACTAGAGTCATAATTTGTGCAAGATACAGAGAGAAAAAGGATCTTGCTTAGGAAGACCATGATCTGGAACCTGCTATAATACTGATATTAAGTGATTTTTTTAGATGAAGGCAAGAATGTACAGGAAAGTTTAATAAATAAATATGTGTAGAGGAGCTTCGTGATTTGAAGAATGTCTTGTTTGACTTGCAGGGATCTTGATCCCTGAGCCATGGACCAGGACATTGTTGTACCAAGCACCATTAGAACAATTTGTGGCATTTAAACGAGTGACTACAGCCACAGGGCAAAGACCACAGATGACAACTTCTGCCTCAATACAACATGCTTTCCACTCAAGGGAACCCTTTACTCACTCATCGAACTTTTCTACTCAAGGATAAAACTGTGCTCAGCTGGAAACGATGATTTCCTGAAGTGCCAAAGACTGTGTCATGAGCATCCTAAGAACATAGATCTACCACAAACTTAGCAATTCTCAACTTGAAGTGCAACATTAACCTCTTTGATCTTCTGTAAACAACAAGTATTCATATATAACATAATAAACTGCTAACCATTCCAAAGCACACACTTCTTTCCCTGGAGAGAGTATAAGAGAGTAAGCAAACAGATACCAGATGTTAGTTACTTGGTTGCTTTAATTGATTCAGTTGTTTCAATGAGCTACTGGATAAGAACTCATATAGAATAGAAAATGAAACAATACACAAAAGAAAGATGCTTACTGGAAGAATTAACATTTTCCAAGATGAAAAAAAACCCCAACAAATAGGAGTCCCAAATGTTAATCTTGAGGGCCAAATAAAGGTCATTCATAAGGGAAGCTGTGTGAAAAGGATACAAATATTAGAATAAAAAACAAAATTACAGGATCCAACTCTTCCCAGTCCAATTTGGAGATGGACTCTAGCCAGCACTTCTGCAGTCATACATTGTTGGTGAGGCCACGGGCCCATTGTCTGGCTTGGAAGACGGATAACAAATTTCTGGGCTTTTAGCATGCTGTGAAATCCCTAAAGCTCACAGAAGGAAAGTCACAGAGACAGAGTTGGTATATATTGTCCCTTTGAGAGAGCTATGCCACAGATGTATAACATACCCCAAAGTGCTGTGGTTTCCAACCTCTTCTAGAACAAACCCCTAAAACTTTTTTAGTGGCAATATGGACCCCCATACCACAAATTTATTTGTCATCAAAGTTGCTCTTTCTCAGTTATATTTCACATATTCTCTACACAAAGTCTCTGTACTCTGTGAGGTCTCACATCAGAAGCTTCAGCACATCTTTCTTGACGCGTTGCACATTTGAGCATGGTAGTATGTCAGCTACTGATAATTCCAAACTGGGACAGTTTCAGCTTTTGTTAGCATTAATCTGTCTGTGATTATCCAAGCACAATGGAAAGGAACTTGAACTGACTTACAGTTGGATAGGCTACGTTGGGCTTTGCTCCTTAAAATACCCACAACCAGCACACCCCTACAGATTTTCCACCAATTTGCTTCATGGCTATGTTGTCTATAGCTTCATATCCTTCCTGCTACACAGTAGCGCTTAATAAACCTCTCAAGACTAAGAAAGTTCACATTTCAGGATGTTTTCCTCTAAATTGAAAGAATATAAATAAAAAGGGTCAAATCCTGCTCATACGGAAGTCAAAAGGGATCCAATACTGACATGAACTTGAAAGGGCAGGCAAATCTCTGTAACTCTACAAACTATTTACAGAGCTCAAGGATAATTTTTTCCCAAAGAATCTGATTGTCTTGGTAGATTTCCATTTCAGGGTTTGCAGTTCAGAAAGCTGAGTTCTGAGCAAAATCACTCTAAAGAGCTTCATCTGGGCACCCAACCATCCCCAGGCACCAGATTTTGCCTCTTAATGATGCAAACAACCACCTGGGCTCTTAACTTCTGCTAATTTCCTGACAACTAAGAGCTTCTATAACTCACACGTGCAGCTTTAGACACCTAAGAACTCTTATAAAGGTATGGATATGTCCCTAACTAACTTCAGCTCAGGATCAACATTTTCATGATTTTTTAAGTGTTTTAATTTGTTCACTCATCATATGTCAAATACTTGTCTAATGCATGACCTAAAAGTACTGCCTATCCTTTCTGGCTCACTGAGCAAAGAAAAACATCTAAATGCACATATAATTTCCTTAATCAATCACAATTAAGGATTTGGACTGAAATCCAGTTAGTATGACTTAAACTATTGCCTGTCAACTTGGCAGTAATAACTGCTTTAGCACACATAATTAAGTATGAAAAAATATAAGGCAATATTACTTGCCATAGCCTCCTCTAGTGTGATACAAGCTCTATATTTGACACAGTTAACTGTAAAATCATTTGCAAACAGTCTGTGAGGGCAGAGGTTAACTTAAAGAATACATTTAGCACAAACAGCGAGACCACCTGAAGAAACTGTTCTGTGGTTAAGGACATTCTGTGAGGCAAAGACAATGAATTCATCTGATATATTATTTGATCAGTTTTAATTTATTTTTTTAGATTCCACTGGCAGTGACATCCTCTATCCAGAATATTGTATTAAAATGTCATGAAAATAATGGAATTATGCAACTATGTTTCTCTTAAACTGGATTCAGTACAACCTCCCAGGAGACCTTTGGTAAATAAAGTTTGAGTTGAAGTATCCAGAGCCAAATTTTGTTCTGATATTGCTTGCACGTAAGCCAACTTGGCTAATTTCACCCCTGGTAGAGTTCTACTGATGTCACCAGACTGTTTCAGAAACTGAATTTGCACTAAATGTTTGTCCATCTTTGCAATAAAATGGAGATCAGAAAGAAATTATCATCATTTGGAAACAACAGTAGCTGCTAGAAGCATTGCTGACAATAAAATGTAAAATTATTTAAATGTCTGTATCGGTGGAAAAATAGTCTTCGAGGCAAAACAGTTTCTTTTAAAAAATTACCTCCTCCAAAAGACTGCATAAGAAAGAAATAGAGATATTATAGTTTAGAGTGAAAGAACACTAGCAACAATAGAAGAATAAGGACCTTCAGCCCATGGTTCATACTGCTTAGCTTAGGCACACATTTTCAGGTGAGGTGACTTCCCCACTGGAGAAGTCCATCTCTGTATTGACTTGACAAGCAGCCTATATGACTAGTGTCAGAAGGTGTCTATCTTGCATATGGCTAATACTAGGTAAAAAGAATCCTCCCACAGTGAAATTCTGCTGATTTTCACTATGAGGATGACGGCAAGGACAGAGTACATGTCAAGGGGTGGGTAGGAGAAAAGGGCAAGGGAAACAAGCACCAGCTATAGTATCTACACAACAGCAGCTTCTTTGGGAATGCAATCTGTGATCTGAATTGCTTTCTCACAGAATCACAGAATCAGTAAGGTTGGAAGAGACCACAGTGGGTCATCTGGTCCAACTTCCTTGTCCCCGCAGGGTCATCCTAGAGCACAGATGCGCAGGATTGCATCCAGATGGTTCTTGAATATCTCCGGTGAGGTATTAAAGAACCATTTTCACATACGTATTCACACACATAAAGAGCAGGAACAAGATATAATACCATCCAGTTATCAGAAGGTCATCTTGTAAAATGATTTAAAGGAAAAAGAAAGAGGAAGAGGAAGAGAGAGAGAGAGGAAGAGAGAGAAAGAGAGAGAGGAAGAGAGAGAGAGGAAGAGGAAGAGGAAGAGGAAGAGGAAGAGGAAGAGGAAGAGGAAGAGGAGAAAAAAAAAGAAAAATAAAAATGGGGGGAAAAGAAAAAGAGAAAAAAAAATAAAAAGAAAAAAATAAAAAAGGTATCCTGTTCCTAACTTGAAAAGCTCCTGGAGATAACACATGTCATCACAGTTGACAAGGCTTGTACCTTGCAACGTTCCCAAAGGCTCTTCAATTTATATTCAGTTCATATAAAATTAAAAGATCATTATCCACCTCAACTAAGTGGAATTGGCAGATTAGAATGCATTTGCTTGAAAATCTACCTGTAAATCCCCACCAATTAAACACAGTTATAATGCTGCAGTTACAATACCTGTCAGCTTCCAGACAGCTGATCACATTAAGCATTTCCTTGAGCTATATTGTCCCAGTTGCTGAAAACTTCCCTTTTTCCAGGACTCAACTTCACTCCCGACTTCTCAACATCCTCCCCCCTCAGCAGTGCAGGGGGACAGGGAATGTGGTTGTGGTCAGTTCATCACATGTCTCTGCCACTCCTTCCTCCTCAGGGGGAGGATTCCTCACACTCTTCCCCTGCTCCAGGGTGGGGTCCCTCCATGGGAAACAGTCCTCTATGAACTTCTCCAACATGACTCCTTCCCACTGGCTGCAGTTCTTCATGAACTGCTCCAGTGTGGGTCCCTCCATGGGCTGCAATCCTTCAGAAAGACTGCTCCACGGTGGGTCCCCCATGGGGTCACAAGTCCTGCCAGCAAACCTGCTCCAGCATGGGCTTCTGTCTCCACAGGTCCACAGGTCCTGCTAGGAGCCTGCTCCAGCAGAGGTTCTCCACGGGGTGACAGCTTCCTTTGGGCATCCATTTGCTTCGAGGTCCTCCACAGGCTGCAGATGGATATCTGCTTCACCATGGACCTCCATGGGCTGCAGGGGGACACCTGCCTCACCATGGTCTTCACCACAGGCCGCAGGGGAATCTCTGCTCCAGAGCCTGGAGCTCCTCCTTCCCCTCCTTCTTCACTGACCTCAGTGACTGCAGACTTGTTTCTCTCACATACCCTTGTTCCTCTCTTTCAGCTGCTACTGCACAGCACTTTTGTCCCCTTCTTAAATATGATATAACCAAGGTACTATCACTGTTGCTGATGGGATCAGTGTTGGCCAGCAGCAGGTCTGACTTGGAGCCGGCTGGAATTGGCTCTATAGGACATAGGGGAAGCTTCTGGCAGTTTCTCACAGAAGTCACCCTTGTAGTTCCCTCAGTGCCAAAACCTTGCTAAGCAAACCCAATACATGTTCTCATTCAAGTACTTCTCCAATTAGCAAGATGAACAAAAAATCCTATTGTTACATATGTTGTAGTAATCTGTAGTACCACTAGTGGTCAAAAACATCTGATAATGATCCCAGCACCAGACACTTTTCCATATAGGAAAAAATACACAAAATAAAGGTACATTGACATATTTCTTAAAAATAACTCTGCATTTTCCTTCCATCATTGATTAGTCTAAAGAGGTCCTCAACAAAACTCTACTTCACTCACAGAGGTAGTTTGGCTTTGAAAGGTTAATTACCTAAGCAAATAAGATGATGCAGATACCCAGACAGGGAAAGCAGCATGTCTGAGGTCACACAGCAGATCAGTAGTCCACAATCAAATGCAGGGCACATCCCCTCACACCAATATTCTCTTCAGTCTCCTCAATAGCTAGCACATCCCAAACCAGGTACTGGTACCCTGAGACACAGGATTGGGTACTTGGGCCCAGAGCCACAGTCAAATGCATTCTGACACACTAGTCCTATTGCAGGCAATAAAAAAAAATAGTAAGTGATTTATAGGAGTTCCCTCACAAACAAAGGACAGTGTCTAATGGGTCTCAGTGGCAGGTTCAGTAGCTTCCGATTAACATGCATGCTGCTCCTGTTATTCAGCAAAACAACTCAATAGGGCTGTTAATGATCTTACACAAGCTCAGTTTTCATCTTCAAATATTTCTTCATTTAGAAAATAAAAGCACATTTAGCTAGACTAGAAAAATAGAAATATTATTCCTGCATTTATAGCGTAGTTTCAGAAGTCAGTGGCTGCATTGAGAGGCTATGACGGCAGAGCTGAGAAACTGCACAATCCACCCCACCACTACAACCCCTCCAGGCCTAACATAAAGGGATAAACAATTAGACATGATATTTTTTCTCTAATACACAGGTCCGTGAACCATTTAAGACCCTCCTGAGTTTTCAAGCAGAGTATTAATGGTTCACAAGCCTCTGCTCAGAGGCAAATTATACCTACAGTGAACCATAATCCTTCCATGTTAAGGAAAGGAATTTGGAGTTTGGTGAAATTCTCAACATTCTTATCTCTCGTGGAAGGGAACAGAGTGTTAGAATTAAGATTTAACTCACTGCCAGGGAGATTGACCTGACATCCAAAATTTTCCATTTGTTAGTTCAACTTACATTTCTTGATTGTAAAGGAAAACTGCTTATTCTCATTTCTCACTTTGGAGTTTGAGGAATAATGGACAACAAGTCGACCACGAGCCAGCAACGTGCCCTTGTGCCCAAGAAGGCCAATGGTATCCTGGGGTGCATTAAGAAGAGTGTGGCCAGCAGGTTGAGGGAAGTTCTTCTCCCCTTCTACTCTGCCCTGGTGAGGCCACATCTGGAGTACTGTGTTCAGTTCTGGGTTCCGCAGTTCAAGAAAGACAAAGAACAACTGGAGAGAGTACAGTGAAGGGCTACAAAGCTGATCAGGGGACTGGAGCACCTCTATTACAAAAACAGGCTGATAGACTTGGGGCTGTTTAGCCTGGAGAAGACTGAGAGGGGATCTTATCAATGCTTATAAATATCTAAAGGACAGAGGATGGGGCCAGACTCTTCTCAGTGACAGGACAAGGGGCAATGGGCACAAACTGGAACACAGGAAGTTCCATGAACATGAGGAAAAACTTCTTTCCCTTGAGGGTGACAGAGCACTGGAACAGGCTGCCCAGACAGGCTGTGGAGTCTCCTTCCCTGGAGACATTCCAGCGATGCGATCCTGTGCCACCTGCTCTGGGTGAATCTGCTTTTGCAGGGGGCTTGGACTACATGATCTCCAGAGGTCCCCTCCAAATCCTACCGTTCTGTGATTCTGTGAATTGTCCTCCAATTCCTAGCACAGATGACTCCTGATTCAGCAGGACTGTTGATCATTTCTGCTTCTAGATTATCTCTTCACCCTATTTATCTCTCTTTTTTTTTTCTTTTTAGAAGCAAGATAATGTTTCTAAAGGACACAAAGTCCAATCACAAAAGTCAGTTTCACTGGGTGAAAGGGTTGTTCTGAACAATGACAAATTTATGCACCCCATAAAGTAGGACTCTTCCATCTTATGCTGGGAAGAGACATCTATGAACATAAAATCCAGGACTACATTGCAGTACGTCATAGCAGAAAGAACTTTTAGGAGACATGTAAAATCAGTCCTGCCTGTGATACCAATGCCACCTTTACTAGCACTCAGCCCAAGGACCAAAATAACTAAAAGGGGATTCAGCAGCAGATGGCACAGTGCTAAACCGCCCAGTTGGCTACCCATAACTTTTGAATCCACTATAGTTTTATTTTTTTAATAAAAAATATTTTTATTTTTTTTATAATAAAGTCCTGGCTTTTGGATAAACTGCCTAAAAGTTCTCTCCCCACAATATCCTTATGGGCATATCTCAGCCACTTTAGAGGGTTTTTATTTATAAATGAAATGGTTACATTAGTAACATACTATTGACTACAGAAATTAGGTTGGGAATGGACCTTGAAGAGTAATATAATTCAATCCCTCCCCCACCTCAAGGCAGAATCAGTTATTCCTAAACAATTTTTGACTCTCACGATAAAGCCTGCCCAGAGAGGTTGTGGATCCAGTCCAGTGCTTGAATGCCCTTGTTCTCTCAAAATTATTTTCCTAACATCTACTTAAGCATCCTGTGCTGCAGCTCAGGCCAATGGATGTGCATACTTAGAGTATATTTGGAACGGGATGGAGTCACTGAGGATGGACAACAGAAGCAGGCTATCTACAAATTCTCCGTAACAGTTCAGGTTCTTCCTTTGCTATATGTCTAATTTTACTTGGCTGTCTGAGTAGCTAAAGTTACATGGTTGGCTGGGGTTTTTTTGACGTTTTGAAAAAATTCTTTTAATCTCAGAGATAAACAAAGGTTTCCTTTACCACAGTGAAATTCTCCAAGATACTTGCAGAGTCTCTTAGGCAACAAGAACACAAGCAATTGTTATTGTGGATATTTTGAGTGAAACCTTCAACTTTTCAACCAAAAAACTGTAAAAACCTTTGTGTCTGAAGCATGTTAGTTTCACTAAAGGAGTCTGTGTTGTTCAAAAAAAATTCTCTTGACCCAAGACAAGTCTGAAGCAGAGCTCCAGATCTCACTTACGTAAGTCCTGCAGTCTGCTTCATTCCAACAATCACTTTCAAAGCATCCAAGTAACTTTTACAATGCGTAAGCATGCATGACATGAAGCCACAAGCTAAGAAGGATATGTGGAGGCAGCTGGGGACAATATCTGCAAAAGATACTTCAGCATAGAAACTTCTAGATGCAAAAAAGGAGAGGGATGCAGCCTTCCAGCCAATACTGGGAGCAGCTGGCACAGTATGCTACAGGTCAAGCCAGCCAGCTGTGTCCACCAGGTACCACCTCAGAGTGCGAGACAGACTGTACCATGGTGCTACAGAAACATTAGATGCAGAACAAGCTCTGGGGACATATTGTTCAGATCCACTGTGTAAGTCTTATCCATACTTAGGCCTCTATAAGCCTCAGTTTCTTGGAACACTCAGATTTTGGGTCACCTTCTCATCACTCCTATACTGAACATCACTTTGTTTCACTCCTCCTCTTGACTTTCCAGGTAGTATCACAAACTAATTAGTCTTGAAAAGGTCCTTTAGAGGTCATTTTATCCAACCCAATGTTCAAAGCTGGTCCAGTTAGAGCAGGCTGTTCAGGGTCAATTGACTTTTGAATACCTTCAGGATTTCCCAAACTCCCTATGCAACCTGTGCCAGTGTTGGAAAGTATTTTTCCTGAAGTCTAATCAAACTGTCTTATGTTCCAACTTGGGTTCACTGGCTTGCATTTCATTGCTATGTATCTCTGAGAAAAGTTACCCATCTGGTAACTGTAGACCACAGTAACTTTTCCCCTGCATCTTCTCTTCTCTAGATTGAACAAACCTGTCTTTGCAGCCTCTCCCTGTATGCTGTGTGCTCCAACTCCCAACCATCTTGACAGCTTTCTGCGGGACTCACTCCAGTATGTCAAGGTCTGTACTGGAGAGCTTGAATCTGGACACAGCCCTTCAGATGCAGTCTCAGAGTGCCAAGCAGGGAGGAGCAACTGCTTCTGTAGACCTGCTGGCTACAGCCTTGCTAATGAAGCCCAGTACGCAACTGGTCCTCATTGTGAGTGCACACTGCTCACTTGTGTTCAACTTGCTGCCTACCAGGATGTCCATGTCCTTCTCTACAGAGCTGGTTTCCATTCAGCCAGCCCTCCTACTGCAGCCCAGATGGAGTTTCTCCAGGACACTGAAATCCCTTTTAACAGCATTCAATTAGTGTATCGGTGTAGTATTAGCCATCTGTGACTTCAAAAACCAAAGGTATTTTCCCCCCTTGCTTCAACTTGGCTGTCCCCACAAAGCATTCATCAAGAAAGGATATTTGCCAGCAATCATGCGAAGCAAGTGCATGACAGGCTGAAATAAAAACTGCATCACTACACCGCTGAGGCATTGTCATTGTACACAAAAAGGAACAGCCAGAAAATAAGTTTTCCACCAAATAAGCATTAGTTCTACCAGTGCAATTCATCTCAGAACCTGTCAGTATTATTACCTATTGTTTTTTCAGGAAGTGTTGAGTAGCTACCAACACCTGAATTTACATATGCAAACTAATACCTCACATTGGCACAATTTTAAGGTACTATAGGTGTTATGTGCGTGGGCTGGATGCTGGCAATATGAATACATGTGTTTGCACAGCCCATAACAATATAAACATCTACTCAACCCAATGTCAGGCCTCATAAAGTTACTCGGGTACAATTTTTATCATTGCCTTCCAATGACAGAACATCTGGAACAGAATACAAAACCAAACCAAGTCAGAAGGAATTTTAGAAGCCAGAAACAGGCCTTCCTCTCTTTCTTCCATCTTATTCTTACAAACATAATTTTCTAATGTCTAAACAGATCTATATGTATGTCCAGAGAAGAAAAATGAAGAGAGGTGGCTGGGTAAATCCTAATCCCACAAAATCAGCAAGAGGTTTTGTCGAAGACTTTAAGAGGACAAATGATTTCTTGGGTTTATCCTTGGGCTAAATTTCAGCTAGAAAGATTCATAAACTCCTGCAATGAGACCCAAGGATTTTGAAGGCATCACAATATGGAGGCAGTTCATACTAATAGGTCCAGGGGAAGATCTGAGACCCTGACTACATATCTTCAGAGAAAGAATTAGATTTCATTAAGCATATGCAGTGCACTGGAAGAAGCTAATTTAAGAGCAATACAAATTTGTTTTTTGTCAATAGTTTCCCTTTATAAGCTGCTGCTTGAAGCAAAGTACCACCAAACACCACTTTAAGCAAAAACCCGTTTGGCCTGAGCAGCAGTGCTAAACCACAACTCATTAGGAGGAAGAAGACACCTGAAATTGTATTTCTTTCCTTTGGCCTGCATTTGAATGAAGTATTTTAGTATGCGCTCAGTAAAACCTTGGAGAGAAAAATTACGACTTCTGCCTCTCACTTCATTTGTGCAGCAGTTTCCCACAGGCCCCAGGGGCCCCGAAGATCTTTAAAGCTCAGACTTTGTATCTGAATACATAAACACTTGATACCAACTGAAATCAGTAAGATTTATCACTAAGAGAAACAAGTCTGACTGCCTAAGACCCAAGTCTCAGGCCTAAGGCCAGGAGCTGTCAGAGATGCCAGCTGAGACTTAGTCCAAAGTTTTCAGATAGAAGTGGATATACACAAACAAAGAGTCTCAAGTCACACTGGACTTCTTACAAGCTAATGAATAAACTTGTTCTTAAATATTTTCTTCAATCGGAGCTTTTGCTCAGCTCCAAAGACACTTGATAGCTTAAGAAGGCTGAAACACATCCCCTGCCTCTAGCTCTTACAGAAGGCCTCAGAAAAAGCTGGCTTTGTGGTCAGGAGAGGGATGGAGCATTCCAGAAAGCCAGGAACAAGCACTTTGTCAAGTAGCAAGTACTCGCAGACCAGGCTTTTCTCATTTTTAAGATTCACAAGTTTCAATGTGTCCCACAACAACTCTTATTTGAGTGTCAAATACACTATGAAACACAAACAGCGAACTTGTCCTTAGCTTTGCACTTTTCTGTCATCCTAACAAATTAGTAAAAATAAGAGGGGAAAAATGCTCTTCGCCTGTCCTAACACACAGGAAACAGTAAAACAAAATCACAACTCCCTGAAAAGAATAGCTTACAAAAAATGAGCCCATAAACACCATTACTGTTTCCAAACTAATGGCACTGGGGTAAAATGTCAGTTAGGACCCATGCTATCCCACTTGTTCAGCTCAAGCTTTTACCAATTTCATGGGTGAATTTAAAGAGTGGTATTGATCCATACTGGCTGTCCTTTTCAGTGCAAACATTGCACTGGACAGGGAGACAAACAGATCTTCCTAGCTTAAGAAGAATATACAAGGCAGCATCCTTTTCTTTATTCAGGGAAAAGGCGCCTGTCACTAAAATATCATGCTGAAACCATCATTCAGTGCTTGTCTCTAGCTAAAGCTAAAACATGGAGGTCTGATTGAAATTTGTGCTGCAGTAATGAGTTTGTTATTTTCAAAATCAAAACCTAGCTTATGGCTCTATTTGTTCTTCTCTCAACTGGCAATAAATAGAGTTCATAAAATTACAAAGCATCTTTGGAATCATAATCCAGTTAAATCAGCAGTTACAATGATTCAGATAACTGAAGAATTTTAATTTATTTTTTTTTTTTTAAAGGAAGAGAAAAGATACAACAAAACCTTCAATACAAAGGAGTCTTCTTTGGGACATATCCAATATTCCACATCCCCCTTTTAAACATACTGATTGACACTAATTGTACAGTAAAGTAATACTGTAGATTTATCATTGCATCTCACAAACTATGACGTTGATTCTTCTCTTACTAAAATAAAAAGTGAGAATCCCTTTGCCCCCTGCAATATGCTCTCCCCCAGTATCACAGCGATTTCTGAGGTGAAGTCTTTACAGCAGTTAACAACGTTGGAAGCAGCATCAGCTCTTGTCAGCTCAAGGAGAGAAGATAGATGAAAAGCAAGGAGCAAAGCAGAGATATCAGAAATGCTTCCAATTTTTACCAATCTACCCAGGCTGTGTGTTTAACTTCCTCATGCAAATCAAAGCTGTTCATAGATCATTTCCAGAGTTTGTTATCCACCTCCCACAGGTAACCTGCGTGTAGTTACATCAATAGTAGCAACCAATTGGTTAGACTCGGAGAAAAAGAGCAAAAAAACAGAGAAATATAAAATGCCCCCTATATGGTGCAGCAAATTGCTAATACTAAGTTTTACGAGACTAGTACAGGTTTTGTCCAAAAATCTCACAGCATTTTATTAACTTAAAACTACTATGAGGCAGATGCTTTGAGCTCTGTGCTTTAGAAGCTGAATCTGAGACTTGAGAAGTGACCTGTTCAGCATCATGTTGCAGGTCAACATGTTCTACTTAAACATTCTCAAGTCCATAAGGCCTCTGTCTTTGCTTTGCTTTTAGTGAAAACTGAAGGAAATGAGGGGCCAGCAGCCCTCAGCACAGGTTTGAGCTCTGAGCCTGTCATCAGAATAGCACTGACTGGAATAGAATGATTAAAAACATGGAAGAATTAACCAGTTTTTAAGATATCAGTTGGCATCTAAATTGCTTGTCCAAGTTGATGAACAAGGGACAAAAACATACAAAAAATGAGAAGACAAAAAAAAAAGGAAAGCAAAATTCTCTCTGTCTCAGATGATAAATAACCTGTCCTCCTTAAACCATTTTAAAAATGTTTTGCCCATGTGGCCTTTGTTGGTTTTTACTGGCAGGCTGGTAAGACCAAAATATTCCCAAAAAAGGAAAAAGATAAAAGTTCATTTATTAGCCTTTACCCCAAGACAACGCTGTTCAGAGCACAGGCAGCTCCAGCACAATAGGTACACTTCCATAGCACTCACACCTTGCCAGCACAACACCTTGCCAGCACAACCCCTTGCAGGGAGAGAGGGGACAACTGCAGTTCTTGCTGCTGCTGGCAGAGGTAGGAATGGTGCAGTGCTGCCTGACTGCAACCGCACATGGATCGATTCTGCTGAACCAAAATCAGGCAGGTCCTCTTGCCCAAGTTCAACCTTCAAGACGTAAACCTACCTAGATGAGATGGCAACAGACACAGACAAACTGACGTCCGCAGTCAGGGGATGTGGCCGGTCTGAAGAGGAGAGTCCAAAGGGCTGAGCTACAACAGCCTCCCTTCATGCCACCTCCCAGCAATTCCTCAGCAGCTATGAGAGATGGTAAATCAAGATCTCTCACCTCAATCCCCACGCACCTGCCATGAATGGGAAAGCAAAATAGATAGGGCACTTTGGTTTGAAGGGTGAGGTGAGTTGAAGAGCTTATGAATAAAGGGATGGAGAACAGAAAATCATGCTAAAACCAAGGACGTTGGGAACACCTAACAGGACACATATCAGTGAGGGAAACAATTCGGAGGCCAAAATGAGTGAAGCCTTTCACAATCCTTTATACCAACATTACCTGCAACCCAACCACTGAGACCACTCTGCTCACTCCAGACTTACCCTAGCTCCTTGCAGAATAGCTCATGAAGTTCAAGGTCTCAGGCTTTGTCTGTAACACAGCAATTGGCCTGAATCCAGAGTAAACTAAGCTCCAAAACAAGAACAGTGACCACAATGGTACCTTCTAACACAGGCGACAAAGCTCATCTTTGCAGAAGACAAATCTCTTGAAAACAAGATCATGGCTGTGGAATGAGCTCCCTCAGAAACTAAAGACCAACATGGTCAACATCATCTTCCTCTACAAGCATGATAAATATTTTAGAAGTCATTTCTTCTAGAGCAAACTGAAAAACAAAACAAAAGAAAACCATTACAAGCAACTGTCACAAACTGATCTCCCTTCTAAGAAAATATTAGCAAGTTATCCACAAGTAACAGATGACAGCAATTTAACACACTACTGTTAAGATATTAGAGATGTTATGAATGATGGTAAGACAAGACAGAATAGAACAGTTTCAAATAAAATTGGAAGTAGAGTATAAAGGAAAGAAGCATCACTAAACAATGGAAAAATAAAAGGGGTCAGAAGGAAATGAGACATAATCAAGAATAAATGGTAAAGAACGGAGAAGCATAATGGGGTTACACCTTGGAACAGATGACCCACTTGACATTAACTGGTGCAGAAGCATTGACTGGAATGGGTCAAGGACAGTTTCTATCAGCATAGGATTTGACCCTCTACAGAGAACTGGAGGACAAGGGCAATCAGCATCCTGTCTGGTTTTCTGGGGGTGTTTGACCACAAGGGAAGTAAAGAGTCAACACAGAAGAAAATAAGATGATCTCATAAATTAAAAAGGAGAGAGTAAACTCTAGAAAAGGAGAAAGAAGCTAAATAGAAAAAAATGGATGAAGAGTAAGAAATAAGAACAAGGAGATGTGGCAAAAGCAAGATAAGAAGAAAATATCTACGGGTTAGTGGAATACATTTTATTTATTCATGAGCTCTGTTTTATTATGTGTCCTTGGCAGACATCCCATAACTGAAATTTTGCAAGGCAGGGAATGATGTGAGTTTAGAGACTTGAGCCTTGTTTCTAGTCATTAGCCTTGGGCAGGTCTTTTTAATATACAAGCCCCAGTAGCAAGTAAACAAGTTCTTTAAATCAAGAACCTTTAGACAGGAGGCTTACTACAAACAAATGGGCTTAGCCAGAGAGGGACTCTGGGAGAAAAGACAATAAGCAAGCTGCCCACAACCTGTTTTCAATCAACCAAGAGGAAGGATGAGAAGGAAAGATATTGTCCAACAGGATACAGTCTGCTTCTCACTCTGATCCTAGCTCAGATCAGACATCTGCCTTTCACACGGACTCCTTGTTAATGGGTACTTCTTTTACCTGAGAGCGCACGGGGCTCAGCTTGCTCAGCTGGTAGGGAGGAAGGATGCAAATAGCAGGCAGCCACAGGAGTGGTGGCAGCGGTCTCTGGCAGCAATCCCAGCACAGAGGCAAGCAATGCATCCAACGCTGGCTTCACTGGGGGCTCAGCCAGAACAAAGAGCGTACCTCTGGCAGATGCACCAGAGCTGAGCGGGGAAAGCCTGGCCACCTCCACTCTCCATGTGGGTTTAAGGTACCTCTGCAGCTCAGCTCAGTCACTGATGAACTTTGTTTTGCACTGAGGTTGAACCTGGCCCATGGTCTTGGCACTGAGTATTAGCAGCTGATTTTACCTTGCCTATAGCTGTAATTCCATAGCTAAGGTGATATTAGTGGCTTAATACTGATTTATCATCTTTTCAGGTTTGAAGTGGTTTTATTCTTCATGCCCTGGAAAACTTGCTAGGTCCTAGAGAGAGTGAGTGAAGAAATACTTCTCCTTCAGGACCTCTCTGTTTCTACAAAGGACATTTTAAGAAAACTTCTGACCTCATCTGTCTCAGGAATAATGCTAGGGATCACATGGAGTTTGCATCAGTTCAGCTGAAAACCTCCGTTTATTGATTTTCTTTTGCCCACACTCACAAATAGGAAGTTGAAGGGTGGCTACCATCTCTGTGGGTTGACTTAGTGCTGAGATACAGACATTTAGATGCAGTGTTCAAGGAAGAAGTCTCCTCAAAAAGAGCTTTAATGTCCTCTGCTGTGAATACAAATAGATTTTTCTTATTTGAAGATCAACTTAAATCTTTTCAGCCTGTATAAAGAAGGTCTAACAGACAAGTAAAGAACTGTGACTTAGGAAATTTGGCTACTATTTCTGGACTTCTCACATTCTTCAATTCCTGCAATTGAACAAAAAATGAAATAATGATACTGCACCTCTTTATAAAATGAACTGTTTTGAAATCTATAGATAACAAGCACCATATAAAAGCTAGGTATGATTACTGTTAGTAAAAGCCACCTACCTGTATACAAATAATTTACACAATTTTGGAACATAAAATCATTTTTGTCTACCCACAGTGCTATCTCAGCAGAAGTTTAGATACAGAAACTAAGTTTTTTCCTTAATAGCCAATTGTCTTCCATTCCCCCAAGTCTGAGCAGTGAAATTTAGACAAGTAGAAGGCAACAAGGAGAGGATACAGTTCTCTATAAAAAACCTTCATTCTCATCACAAATAATTACTGTTTTCAACCCTGCTGCAACAGGCAGCTTCTCTCTAGCAGCAGATACCAAATGCACGCTGCAAAGTCAAAAAGCCACTTCTGCTTCCTACTGAGTTTAGGATATCAACACTGATCAAATCCTACCAAAGCTGCGGATGATTTAACCTTAACTGCTTAGAGCAGAGAAGGAATTTTGGAAATGCTGCACTTGTGACTGAGGAAAAGAAGAATGCATGACTTGAGACATGCCTCTGCAAACAAGACTTTCCCAAGTTATCCCAAGTTGGACACCCAGAACTTGGCTTGCACATACTGTCCAAAAATCCTGGCTCAGCTACAAAGTGTGTTCTTGCCCCCTCTGTCCTCTCAGGATGTTAGCCTGAGTACCTTATGCCATCTATTGGCCTAGACCAGCGACGGATGCTCTTTAATTCTGGGAAAGCGACTGTGTTAAAAGGGATCTGTTGGTAGATCTGTAAATTCTGCTAATGGAATCAATATGCTGCTGCTGCTCAGATCTTGAGGTCTACCTTCCCCAGAAGGCACTGAGTTCAGCTCCCAGAATAACCAGCAGTTTTGCTTTGCACTAGCAAAAGAAAAACAGTATTGACACAGGGCTATCTCACACTGCACACACTGGCAAGAAAATCCAGAAAATGAGCAATGAGGATCTTCACCGTCTTAAAAGCCGTAAGAAAAACATTTTTATAAAAATAGAAAGACCCTTCAAAAGATCCAGCCCCCAACTGGATCTGAGATCAGCCAAACTATCCCCAACTTAGGAAGTCTACTTTAAAACGGCCACACAGCGAGAAGAGACCTATCCCACATTTCTTTAGCCATAGAGGCTACTGTAGTGATTCCCGGCTGCTTACATCTAGTTTACTTTTAAATCTAAATGTGTTTTTGAAAGGCAAGGCAGAGCTCTGCAATGCGAAAGGGATTCGGAGACATCTCTATTGATCTGCTGCCGNNNCAGGAAAACCGCGCGGCCGCCCGGGCAGCGCCCGTCCCCTCCGCGGGGGCCGAGGCGATCCCCGCCGCCCCCCCGGAGCCGCCTCCTTTCGGGGGGACGGAGAGGGGCGAGTCCGAGCCGGGGAGTTCAGGGCGAGACTTCGGCGAAACAACGAAGCTCCAGGACCAGGCTGCACCCCCCCACCCTGCTCCTTCTCCTCCTCCTCCCCCGCTGTTTGCCCCGCAAAACGCAAGGAGAAGCCATCGCACCTCCGGCCCCGCTCCGAGCCGGGCTGCTCGCCCTTCCCCGGGGCCGCC